>CM035159.1:58711675-59028412 GCA_020205615.1 Panax quinquefolius
ACAGTGACCGCCAATTTTCAAGAAACTGTTGTATGAATGTGTGTGTGTATATGTGGATCAATTTGTAATTTATTTGGAAGTAGTGTGAGGCCTCGTTCGCACCTATATATAAAGGGTTTGAATTTGTATAAAAATTTAGTTTTAAACATGATATAGTAGTGAAGTTTTGTAAAAGTGGTTTTTCAAACCTTGTGCTCAATAGTAATTGAGACCTTTTCATACTTCTATTTTATTATTAAATGTTTGAATTTTTTGTTTTTATTTTCGAGATGCGAAGCATCTTCGAGAAAATAATATATAGCGGTGCCGAACTCCTCACGGGCATGACAGCCATCTAAGGAAATTCAAACACTGTGAATAATTTACAAGCTGCTTATAGTTGAAAATGTTCATCACGGGAACCGAATCTAGATTCAGTAGACTGAATCTGTGATCACATGATTCCTAGGCTCACATGATGCTGCAGTTTATATGAAAAGTAGTAAGCAGTTATATATATATAACCTGTAAATATATATATATATATATATATATATATTTACATGATCAACCACCACGAAGCACCTCCATGGGGGATCAGAAATGTAAATATATAAAAGCGGTAAATATATATATAGAAACATGATGAACCACCACGAAACACCTCCATGGGGGATCAGAAATATAAATAAAACAATAAATGCGATCAACCACAACGAAGTAAACTCTAAAGTGGATTTAAATATATATATATATATATATATATATATATATATATATATATATATATATATATATATATATGACGCCCCAAAATAGGTCCACACGACCCATTCTGAGTCGCCAGATATCACATTATAAAAATCAAATACAAACTTCATTTATACAACTGTTGAACTGTCGTGCAGAATACGACCACAGTTAAACTATGAGTTTTAATACAAATGTATGTAACTCTCATGGTGCCTCGACCACAACATTAAAATGGTACTTTACATAAAAGTATAGTAAAAAATTGTTTTAGAAATTAAAATCTTTTGGAAGTACTCAAGGAAACCTTCGTACATGGGAGGCCATGCGTCTAGGTTATGATAGATATCATATGTGCACAGAATTATCCTTGGTTGACCCAATAGTCCCCAAAGAAAAACAAGAAGATTGCTATCATCTTCTTTCCAATGGTGAGTCTTCTCTTGACATATAATTATCTCTGTTGTCTCCAATTGAGAATTATATTTTAAACAAACTCCAAGATTATATAGGTAGTGCCCGTAGATATACTCAGCAAGTGGATGTGCACAACCTTGTCTTATGATAACACGAGGTTGTATGTCATTAGACATCTTGTATGATAGTGACATAACACCCTTCCAAAGTTGGGTTCACCTCACCCTATTCGGTTCACCAAAATTAAATATCAAATGATGTATACAATACGACACACTTATCTAAAGTTCTCAATAAAATTATTTTCATACTATTTAGGGAGAACCTCAACAGCTATAGACCACCGTTCTATTCTCTTGTTACCCCTGCTCGACCCAGCCACACTCTTATTACCTGAAAGGAATTGTGAAGCAAAAAGGATGAGCGCAACTAGCCCAGTAAAGAATATTATGGCTAAGATAATTAATTCATCAACAGCCTTCATCAGAATAAATCAGAGAGTTAGAACATATGATAGATAATAAAAGTTTTCAACCATAATTGCAGCGGAATCAACAATCCATTAGAAGAGTCAAGTAGAACATAATGTCTACTATCTACTCCAAATTAAAATTCCATCGTTAATATTTCATTCCTGTAATACTCATCAACAGTTCTTTGTTGTACCCACGACAAAGAGAACTTTCATCACCTGTCTTCACCTGAACCACTAAAGAATATAATTAAGTTCACAATTCATATTTATAATCATGTAAATCAACAATTTCTCCTTGCCACAAAGGCTTAATAGAACATTTACTCAATATCCTTACCCAAAAGGCTAAAGATATTCAAATGTAATAACAATGATTATACCAATCAGTTGTCTATCTTTGCACTACTGGCCAAATATATTCAACTATAAAACCAATGGTCATGATCATACCAATCAATTTCATGTCAGTGCACTACGGCAAAAGACATTCAACTGTTAACTAATGGTCATGATCCTGCCAATCACATCATCGAATTATCCTTGTACTACGACCAAGGATATTCATTAGTATCACCAGTGGTCATGATCATGTCATACACCTGTCCATCTTTACAGTACGGGACAAAGCTATCAAACAACATATCATCTTTAACATTACGGGCCATGATTATACCGAATGATCCTTGGTCATAATCATACCATCCAACAGTCCATCTATACACGTAAGCCAAAGATGACTTTCATCACAATATAAGCATGAAGATGATGACAATGATATCAGCATTAATCAAACAAAATCAAGGATAAATATTAAAGACTTTAAATTTATCCAGAGTTTAAAAATATCCAAATTGTCAACATGATACTGCTTTGTGGAGTAAAATTCTAAAATAATATTCATGTACAAAAAATAATTTGGACATAAAAGAAATATATTTTTCATGTAAATAGTACCCCATGAATAGTACCCTGTTAATAGTACTTCGGGAATAATACCTCATAAATAGTACCCCGATACGAAAAGTACTCCAAATACCCGAGTGAATAATATTCGGGTGAATAGTAATTTGGGTGAATAGTAATCCATAAATAGTAACTCGTGAATAGTACTCCGATATGAAAAGTGCACCGAATACCCGAGTGAATAATACTAGAGTGAATAGTAACTGGGTGAATAGTAACCCGTGAATAGTAACTCGTAAAAGAAAAATACCAAATAAAATGAGATTTCATGACGAGTACAAAAAGAAATGATATCACATACGAGTATAATAGAATATACAAAACTGCAAATGGATTTTCACCCGCCATGCGGTAATCCACGTAGACAGATCATTTCCACAATCTAATAAAGAATGAATACGAAGGATCATTCACCATGCATGCGGCAATCCACATAGACATGTTATTCCAACAGAATAATAAAGAATGGAATAACAGAAGAATTCACCATTCATGCGATAGATCGCATGATGCGTGTTATTCCAATGTAATAATAAATAATGGAACCAGTCATGCTTAATCCAAGATGAGCGGTGATATTCTAAACGTAATAATAAAGAATGGAACCATGTCATGCATAATATGCACATACAAGATATTCCAACAGAATAATAAAGAATGGAACCAGGTCATGCGTAATCCGCGATGCATGTGATATTCCAACGAATAATAAATAATGGAATAATGAAGAATTTCACCATGTATGCGATGATTAGCATAGTAATTCTGTTATTCCAACATAATAATAAAGATTGGAATAACAGAAGAATTTCACCATGTATGTAGTACTTCGCATAGATAGGTTATTCCAACAGAATAATTAGGAATGGAATAACAAAAGAATTTCACCATGTATGCAGTACTTCGTATAGATAGGTTATTCCAACAGAATAATAAAGAATGGAATAACAATAGCTCTCTTTATGAATATGAAAGAAATAATACCCCTTACTATAATAATAATATCCCTTACCATAATAATGATATCCCTTACCTTAGAAGAAAGCTGGATACTGGAATAGTGAGGTAGCAAACTTCTCTTCTTCTTTCTCTCTATAATTTCTCTCTATAATAATTGCTCTATAGCTTTAGTGAATTGGTGAAAAATAATGAAGGAATGAGCTTCTATTTATAGGAAAATATAGTTTTAATAATTGCACGTTTTGGGCCTCGAAATATTATAGTATAATACCTTCCTATTTTTCTTCATTTTTAATTTAGTCCTGCAAGTATTATCAAACTTGCACCACCTCCCCTAATAGTAAAATCATGTGAATTAATAGTTTGTATATGTGAAAATATCTGATTACATTATAGTACCTCCATCTATACCTCCATTTTTAACTTAGTAATGCAAGTATTATCAATCTTGCACCAACTCCCCTAATAGTAAATGAATGTGAATCAATAGTACACACATATGAACAAATAGTTATAATAATGTGAATCCAGGCTCGGTTTATCGTTTCAAATGATTTGTCGCTATATATATATATATATATATATATATATATATATATATATATATAAGCAAGTAAACACACCGTATATTAGTCTAGGCTCAATTAAGGCATAACTCGATAATATTAGTCTATATATATAAATATATACATATAGAAGTATATATATACATATAAAAATGAAAACTACAGACCGAATGTGACGCCCCCAAAATTAGGTATACGTCACCCATCTTGGGTCGCCACTTACATGGTACATAAATTCAAATACAACTTACTAACATAACTGTGTGGTACTATATTTACGACATAAACCGTGAGTTTGAATACAAATATTGTCTACTAGATATTATACAAACTCAAAAGGAGTCCTCATTACAACTATTATCACACTATTTCACGTAATAGTGAGGACTACTAATGCTATCCTCTCGGACCATTACTCCGCTTCCCGACTGGTCCCAAATATATATTCTCATTTCAAGAGAACAAAGAAAGATAGGGTGAGCTCAACTAGCCCAAAGAAGAAATATTATGACTAAGATAATGCGTAATAAATTATCGTTAGCCTTCAACAACATGTTAAACCGATAAAATACAATAGACAACCGGTTTAATCTGCGTGAATATGCAATCCATTAAAAGAGTCAAGTAGAAAATAAAGTCTACTATCTTTTATGATTTAAAAAGGTTTTTCATCACTGTTATAGCTGAGACTCAGCTTTAATAAATATTCCACCACATCTAATCATCCCTGTACCACGGTCAAGAATTTTCATTAAATCATCAATGGTCATTACTATACCGAATCACCCCTGGTCATAATCATACCAAAAACTATCCATCACTGCATTACAGGCCACTGAGGACTTTTATCACATCATTTATAGCAGGTCATAATTATACCGAAAGATTCCTGGTCATAATCATACCAAGTTCATCTATGTACGTAAGACATAGATAACTTTCAACATAATATAACATGAGGATGATGACAATGACATAATAATTCAATAAAACAAGTTCAAGAATTAATTTATCCAAGAACCAATAACGTCCAAGTTGTCAACATGATACTTCTTTGTAGAGTAAAATTCAAGAATGCTCGAAGAATATTTCCATGAAAAATACTTGAATGAAGCGCAAATATCAAGGATATTCCATTAATTTTATGGAGTATAGAAGTCAAAGCTTTAACCAACTGAGTATAATAAAGAATGGAATAACAACAGAAATCACCATTCATGCGGTATTAGACATATCTGAGTTATTCCAATGTAATAATAATAAAGGAACCAGTCGGTGAAAATCACAATCGAGGATGTTCCAATGTAATAATAAGGAATGTAACAACAATGTAAATCACCATGCATGCGGTGCTTCACATAGACAGGTTATTCCAACAGAATAATAAATGGGGAATAATAAATGATGGAACCAGGTCCCACAGATAGCATGATGCAGGATATTCACGTAAATATAAAGAGGGAATAGTAAAATGGAACCAGTCCCAGGCGTATAGCACAGATGCAGATATTCCAATGTAATAATAGAAGAATGTCACCAAGTATAGGGTAAACCACGATCTGATTATGTATAGGGTATGTCATGATATCAAAGTTATTCCAACAGAATAATAAAGAATGGAATAATAGAGGATTTCACCAAGTATAGGGTATGCCATGATATAAGTTATGCCAATGTAATAATAAAGAATGGAATAATGTAAGTTCTCTTCATGAATAAGAAAGAATAACACCCTTACGGTACAACAAATAATACCCCTTACCGTAAAAGACAATCGGATATCAAAGTAGTGAAGTACCGCGAATACTCTTCTTCTTTCTCTCTATAGATTTTCTCTCTATAGCTTCTCTCTATAATTTCTCTTTCTAGTTTCAAATTGAATTAAGTAAGAAAATAATGAAGGAATGAGCTTCATTTATAGGAAAATAGAATGCATAGTAATTAATCCATGAACGGTCCAGATTGATTTACTTTAATCGATGGTCCATATTTAAAGAAAAATCTTTTAAATAAAATATAATATATTCTATTTATATAAAAACATTTTACTATGCAAACACTATGCAAAACACTATACAAAATACTATGCAACACTATGCATAATAAAATATAATATATTCTATTTATAGAATTACTTTAATAAAGTATTCTCATTTTCTATAAAAGATGTATCTGCTTTTATTACGTTAATAATACTGAATAAAACAAAACGTCATTATCGCTATAATAATTCATATTATTAATCGATGATAATGGAATCAAACCGAGTGACTTCTCACATAAGCATCAATAATCAATACCGTGCTACTTACGCAACCACACGTACATCGTATTTTACTACCCAAGAGGTTCAACAAAGATCAACCAGTAAAACTTCCGCCGTTATTTCAATAAAATATTTTTGTAGTTTTCTCGATCCAACAATAATTTCATTGTGGGGTCCACCAATGATTGAGTAGCTGCATCTAATATTCCCCGCTAAACCTAATATTCCCCCACCAATCGAATATAATATAACCACTTGCATACTTTGCAAAATTTATAAATACTACCCACAACTATAATATTATCTCAAATTCACAACATAATATTAAAAATTATTTCGACAAAATTTAAATCTTTATTGATAAAATCTGGGGTCTCACAATCTCCCTCCTTATGGAATTTACACCAGAAATTAGGGTGCGATTACTGTATGATAAAGAGGTGAGGATACCTTGAATACCTTTATCGTTGAAAACATTAAATTCATCTTTGCAATCCTACCAAAGATATTCATTTACAATTCATCTTTGCACTACTGAATGAAGATATACAACTCAAAACCAATAATACCGAGACGCACTTAATAGTATCACGACCACGAATTATCTATGCACCAATCGCCAAGGATATTCGTTTTTTTCAATTACGGTCATGATTATCCCGAATAATCCTTGGTCATAATCATACCAAGTCTATCAATGCACTACTGACTAAAGATGACTTTTACCACATCCATGAATTAATATTTCATTCTTTGAGACTCAACTTTCAATAATTAATCCATATCATCGAATCATCCTCGCACTACGTGCCAAGGATATTCATTAGTATCACGACCACGAATTATCCATGCACTACTACCAAAGATAATCGTGTATTCATTAAGTATCACGACCACAAATTATCCATGCACTACTACCAAAGATAATCGTGTATTTATTAGTATAACGACCACAAATTATCCATGCACTACTACCAAAGATAATCGTGTATTCATTAGTATCACGACCACAAATTATCCATGCACTACGACTAAAGATAATCGTGTATTCATTAGTATCACGACCATAAATTATCCATGCACTACGGCCAAAGATAATCGTGTATTCATCAAGATCACGACCACAAATTATCCATGCACTACTACCAAAGATAATCGTGTATTCATTAAGATCACGACCACAAATTATCCATGCACTACGGCCAAAGATAATCGTGTATTCATTAGTATCACGACCACAAATTATACATGCACCACGTGCCAAAGATAATCGTGTATTCATTAGTATCACGACCACGAATTATCCATGCACTACGTGCCAAAGATAATCGTGTATTCATTAGTATCACGACCACAAATTATCCATGCACTACGTGCCAAAGATAATCATGTATTCATTAGTATCACGACCACGAATTATCCATGCACTACGTGCCAAAGATAATCGTGTTTTCAACTACGGTTATGATTATACCAAACAATCCCTGGTCATAATCATACCAAGTTCATCTATGCACCACAAAAGCCACGAGATGACTTTCAACATAATATAAGAATGAGGATAATGATATAAAGAATCAATCAAATGAGATAAAGGATAAATATTAAACATTTATAATATAATTTATCCAGATTCAAGAATATCCCCATGTTATCAATCACTTAATAATCTTATAATCTAATATCATTAATATTATAACAATATTTTAATCACTTCTTAAATTTATAAACAATTTATTTCAATTGTTTACGCTTTACCATATAATGCATTTAATCATTCAAAAATGCCATACTCATAAGATATCATCACTAATGATCAAATCCCTCATCAAAAAAAATATATGCATATACTCTATATAGGATTCTCTAGCCATAAAATTCTATTTTCAACTTTGTTACTTCACATAACATGTTTAACTCATATGTTCGTAACTAAACTATTTTCATGAAAAATACCAAATTAGTCCCAAAAATATTTATTTTCTGGGATTTAGCATAATATAGTCACATAATTAAAATATATTTTCTCTAATTTTTAAAATTCATTTACTATTTTTCAAAAATCAATTTCTAATTAATTCCTTAAAAATTTGCTACCCCAAGTTTAACTCCAAAATTCCCAAATCTTGGCGGGACCTTACACATGTTAACGTGAGCTTGCAATTTAAATTTCATGGTCATCTAATTATAGAACTCCTTTATAGCGTTTTTTTTCGGAAAAACCTAAATATTGAAATAGTCATAACTTGCTCATTTTAAGTCAGAATGAGCTCATTTTTGGACAGGAGGTACTTTATACCATATACCTTCGTGTCCCAAAAGGCCAGAATGTTTCTCATAATATAAGTGGCCAAAACAACCCCTCTAAAAGCATGGCAAAGTTGCTTTTTTCTTTTTTACAAATGTTGCACTCCTTTGCTAAAATCAGTCCACACAAAAATCTACAACACCTTTTCCAGTAATTCCACTTAGATTAGTTAGGTAACTCATAGATCTAACTCTAGGACTTGACCACACTCAAAAATTCAAAATATAATAGGAGATATGGTCAATTGAATTTCATGTTACGTTTTTCACCAAAATCTGATTTTCAAATCTTTGTGATTTCTAAGAAACTTTCATGTTTTCACATAATAACCAACATAACTCATCATAACACTTACTAATACCACGTATACCCATGATTTTCATTAGTCCAATGCTTTTATTATGACTTTCATCATAATCCTCGTAAACAGATCCTTTTAGTTGAAGAAATATTTGAGGGTTTAAGAAATGGGTTTTGTCTTCGAAATACAAAATTCGATTTCACGCTCTAAGTAGGCTAAGAAGTCTTTAAGAATACGCCAGGAAATTTATTAATAATAGAAATATCATTCAAAACTGTGACTCTCATCCAAGACTTGGATATTACGTCACATTGATACCAACTGTGACTTCTATCCCTTAACCTAGATAGCACCTCACAATGATACCTATAAACTTGCCATCTTTATTCACGATGTCGCCTACAGAAAGTCTGGCTTTGGTGCATTCCACACAAGGAAGTCAACAACGAAAGGTTCGGGGCTCTTTACTTATGGCTTGATATGACAATAATTGACTTTAGTGGTTTGGTTACTTTGAATTCGTATAACAGGTTGGTTAGGAATATGAAAGCTAACAACCTTACAAAAAGAATAATGAGTAGTTAATTAATCGTTTTCAAAAATTACCGCAAAGGCAAGTATTTTCAAAAAGATAAGATCGACAGGTAACGTGAAAGTGTTTATTTGAATCAAACAAGATTTAAAAATAGTAAGCGAATTAAAGGTCGCTACTAACGAAGTTTCAACCAATAAGTCAAAGTCTATCTTCTTCTTGAGTCAAATTTAAACGTTGAATGCAAGTAAGAGAGATAAAATAATGGGTAGAACCGTATCTTATCGTATAGACTTCATGAATTTATAATTAACTAACCCGTGCTAACTTCGTTCGGTTTACTCGCTTTTTTGAGAAGTCATGAAAAATGCACTTCCTAAAACCAACGACTTTGTTTTGTCCATATCCACCTTTGGTGCCACCGTCCCAAGTAGACTTGACTTTGGTGCATAACAAAATTGAGCTAAATGACCTTCTCTTCTTGCAATTTCCACTTCTATTATCTTTGCCATGATTACCACCGAAGTGGTTACCATTCTTAGCATGATAATTTCCCCACGATGCTTATCATTGTTACGATAGCCGCTGCCACCAAAGATGATTATTATCGTATTGTTGGTCGTTACCTTTTGTTTGAGTGAATCAACACTCTCATGTGCTTCATTGCTTATCTCAATTTTCGGATGTCATTCTCAAACACTGTCACAAAACAAGGGTTAATTAACATATCACATATTATCCCTATACTCTGACCGACCAATTAAATACCAAATAAATTTAGGTAGGTCATACTAGCGAAGGAATTCCCCGTCTCTCCCCTCCTAGTTCTTATCTCACATCTTAGCCAGGATCATATCCCTAAGCTCGATACCAACCGCGACGCCCCTAAAATTAGGTATACGTCACCCATCTTGGGTCGCCACTTACATGGTACATAAATTCAAATACAACTTACTAACATAATCGCTGTGGTGTACTATATTGACATAAACCGTGAGTTTGAATACAAATATTGTCTACTAGATATTATACAAACTCAAAAGGAGTCCTCATTACAACTATTATCATACTATTTCACGTATAGTGAGGACTACTAATGCTATCCTCTCGACCATTACTCCGCTTCCCACTCGTCCCAAATATATTCTCATTTCAAGAGAATAAAGGTGAAAGATAGGGTGAGCTCAACTAGCCCAAGAAGAAATATTATGACTAAGATAATGCGTAATAAATTATCATTAGCCTTCAATAGTGTTAAACTGATAAAATACAATAGACAACCAGTTTAACTGCAGCGGAATATGCAATCCATTAAAAGAGTCAAGTAGAAAATAAAGTCTACTATCTTTTATGATTTAAAAGGTTTTTCATCACTGTTATAGTTGAGACTCAGCTTTAATAAATATTCCACCACATCTAATCATCCTTGTACCACGGTCAAGAATTTTCATTAAATCATCAATGGTCATGACTATACCGAATCACCCCCGGTCATAATCATACCAAAAACTATCCATCAACGCATTACGAACATCGAGGACTTTTATCACATCATTTATAGCGGTCATAATTATATCTTAATGATTCACGGTCATAATCATACCAAGTTCATCTATGCACGTAAGACATAGATAACTTTCAACATAATATAACATGAGGATGATGATGACAATGACATAATAATTCAATAAAACAAGTTCAAGAATTAATTTATCCAAGAACCAATAACGTCCAAGTTGTCAACATGATACTTCTTTGTAGAGTAAAATTCAAGAATGCTCAGAAGAATATTTCCATGAAAAATACTGAATGAAGCGCAAATATCAAGGATATTCCATTAATTTAATGGAGTATAGAAGTCAAAGCTTTAACCAACTGAGTATAATAAGGAATGTAACAATAACAGAAATCACCATGCATGCGGTACTTCGCATAGACAGGTTATTCCAACAGAATAATAATAAAGGAACCAAGTCAGGTGAAAATCACACCGACAGGATGTTCCAACAGAATAATAAGGAATGTAACAACAACAGAAATCACCATGCATGCGGTGCTTGATGATGTAAAGTTATTCCAATGTAATAATAAATGCGGAATAATAAATGATGGAACCAGTCCTACTTATAAGATGCATGTGATATTCCGACGTAAATATAAAGACGGAATAGTAAAATGGAACCAAGTCTCATGATAGCATGCATGTGATATTCCAACGAATAATAGAAGAATGTCACCAAGTATAGGGTAAACCACGTATACAGATTATGTATAGGGTATGCCGCGTATACAGGTTATTCCAACAGAATAATAAAGAATGGAATAATAGAGGGATTTCACCAAGTATAGGGTATGCCGCGTATACAGGTTATTCCAACAGAATAATAAAGAATGGAATAACCGAAGTTCTCTTCATGAATAAGAAAGAATAACACCCCTTACTTGAATACAACAAATAATACCCTTACCGTAAAGACCACCGGATATCAAAGTAGTGAAGTACCGTAATACTCTTCTTCTTTCTCTCTATAGATTTTCTCTCTATAGTTTCTCTCTATAATTTCTCTTTCTAGAGTTTCAGTGAATTCGTAAGAAAATAATGAAGGAATGAGCTTCTATTTATAGAAAAATAGAATGCATAGTAATTAATCCATGAACGGTCCAGATTGATTTACTTTAATCTGACGGTCCATATTTAAAGCAAAATCTTTTAAATAAAATATAATATATTCTATATATAAAAATATTTTATTATGCAAACACTATGCAAAATACTATGCAACACTATATATAATAAAAAATATAATATATTCTATTTATAGAATAACTTTAATAAAGTATTTTGTTTTATATAAAAGATGTTTACATTTTTATTACGTTAATAATACTGAATAAAACAAAACGTCATTATCGCTATAATAATTCATATTATTAATCGACAATAATGGAATCAAACCGAGTGACTTCTCACATAAGCATCAATAATCAATACCGTGCTACTATGCAACCACCATATTCTTCGTACTTTTTTACTACCCAAGAGTTCAACAAGATCAACGGTAAAACTTCAAATAGTTATTTCAATAAAATATTTTGTAGTTTTCTCGATCCGACAATAATTTACATTGTGGGTTCCACAAATGATTAAGCCGTTATCTTTAATATTCCCTGCTAAACCGAATTTTCCCAGACCAATCGAATATAATATAACCACTTGCATACTTTGCAAAATTTATAAATACTACCCACAACTATAATATTATCTCAAATTCACACCATAATATTAAAAATTATTTCGACAAAATTTAAATCTTTATTGATAAAATCTGGGGTCTCACAATCTCCCTCCTTATGGAATTTCGCCTAGAAATTAGAACGACTGTATGATAAAGAGGTGAGGATACCTTGAATACCTTTATCGTTGAAAACATTAAATTCATCTTTGCAATCCGGCCAAAGATATTCATTAACAATTCATCTTTGCACTACAGGCCAAAGATATACAACTGTAAAACCAATAATACTAAGATGTAGCTTAATAGTATCACGACCACGAATTATCTATGCACCACTGGCCAAGGATATTCGTGTTTTCAATTACGGTCATGATTATACCGAATAATCCTTGGTCATAATCATACCAAGTCTATCAATGCACTACGACCAAAGATGACTTTTACCACATCCATGAATTAATATTTCATTCTTTGAGACTCACCAATAATTAATCCATATCATCGAATCATCCACGCACTACGTGCCAAGGATATTCATTAGTATCACGACCACGAATTATCCATGCTACTACTACCAAAGATAATCGTGTATTCATTAAGTATCACGACCACAAATTATCCATGCACTACTACCGAAGATAATCGTGTATTTATTAGTATCACGACCACTAATTATCCATGCACTACTACCAAAGATAATCGTGTATTCATTAGTATCACGACCACAAATTATCCATGCACTACGACCAAAGATAATCGTGTATTCATTAGTATCACGACCATAAAATTATCCATGCACTACGACCAAAGATAATCGTGTATTCATTAGTATCACGACCACAAATTATCCATGCACTACTGACCAAAGATAATCGTGTATTCATTAGTATCACGACCACAAATTATCCATGCACTACGGCCAAAGATAATCGTGTATTCATTAGTATCACGACCACAAATTATCCATGCACCACGTGCCAAAGATAATCGTGTATTCATTAGTATCACGACCACGAATTATCCATGCACTACGTGCCAAAGATAATCGTGTATTCATTAGTATCACGACCACGAATTATCCATGCACTACGTGCCAAAGATAATCGTGTATTCATTAGTATCACGACCACGAATTATCCATGCACTACGTGCCAAAGATAATCGTGTTTTCAATTACGGTTATGATTATACCGAACAATCCCTGGTCATAATCATACCAAGTTCATCTATGCACTACAGGCCACAGATGACTTTCAACATAATATAAGAATGAGGATAATGATATAAAGAATCAATCAACTGAGATAAAGGATAAATATTAAACATTTATAATATAATTTATCCAGGATTCAAGAATATCCCCATGTTATCAATCACTTAATAATCTTATAATCTAATATCATTAATATTATAACAATATTTTAATCACTTCTTAAATTTATAAACAATTTATTTCAATTGTTTACGCTTTACCATATAATGCATTTAATCATTCAAAAATGCCATACTCATAAGATATCATCACTAATGATCAAATCCCTCATCAAAAAAAATATATGCATATACTCTATATAGGATTCTCTAGCCATAAAATTCTATTTTCAACTTTGTTACTTCACATAACATGTTTAACTCATATGTTCGTAACTAAACTATTTTCATGAAAAATACCAAATTAGTCCCAAAAATATTTATTTTCTGGGATTTAGCATAATATAGTCTCATAATGAAAATATATTTTTCTCGGAATTTTTAAAATTCATTTACTATTTTTCAAAAAATCAATTTCTAATTAATTCCTTAAAAAATTTGCTACCCCAAGTTTAACTCCAAAAATTCCCAAATCTTGGCAGGATCTTACACAGGTTAACATGAGCTTCCAGTTTAAATTTCATGGTCATCGGAGTTATAGAACTCCGGTTATAGCGTTTTTTGTCAGAAAAACCTAAATATTGAAATAGTCATAACTTGCTCATTTTAAGTCAGAATGAGCTCATTTTTGGACAGGAGGTACTTTATACCATATACCTTCGTGTCCCAAAAGGCCAGAATGTTTCTCATAATTTAAGTGGCCGAAACAACCCCTCTAAAATCATGGCAGCAACTTTTTCGGTTTTTTCAGCTTTGCACTCCTTTGCTAAAATCAGTCCACACAAAAATCTACAACACCTTTTTCTAGTAATTCCACTTGGATTAGTTAGGTAACTCATAGATCTAACTCTAGGACTTGACCACACTCAAAAATTCAAAATATAATAGGAGATATGGTCAATTGAATTTCATGTTACGTTTTTCACCAAAATCTGATTTTCAACTCTTTGTGATTTCTAAGAAACTTTCATGTTTTCACATAATAACCAACATAACTCATCATAACACTTACTAATACCACGTATACCCATGATTTTCATTAGTCCAATGCTTTTATTATGACTTTCATCATAATCCTCGTAAACAGATCCTTTTAGTTGAAGAAATATTTGAGGGTTTAAGAAATGGGTTTTGTACTGGGGTCAATACAAAATTCGATTTCACGCTCTAAGTAGGCTAAGAAGTCTTCAAGAATACGCCAGAAATTTATTAATAATAGAAATATCATTCAAAAACTGTGACTCTCATCCAAGACTTGGATATTACGTCACATTGATACCAACTGTGACTTCTATCCCTTAACCTAGATAGCACCTCACAATGATACCTATAAACTTGCCATCTTTGTTCACGATGTCGCCTACAGAAAGTCTGGCTTTGGTGCATTCCACACAAGGAAGTCAACAACGAAAGGTTCGGGGCTCTTTACTTATGGCTTGATATGACAATAATTGACTTTAGTGGTTTGGTTACTTTGAATTCGTATAACAGGTTGGTTAGGAATATGAAAGCTAACAACCTTACAAAAAGAATAATGAGTAGTTAATCAATCATTTTCAAAAATTACCTCAAAGGCAAGTATTTTCAAAAAGATAAGATCGACAGGTAACGTGAAAGTGTTTATTTGAATCAAACAAGATTTAAAAATAGTAGCGGTAACGAAGGCTCCTACTAACGAAGTTTCAACCAATAAGTCAAAGTCTAACTTCTCCGGAGTCAAATTTAAACGTTGAACGCAAGTAAGAGAGATAAAATAATAGGTAGAACCCAGATCTTATCGTGTATAGACTTCATGAATTTATAATTAACTAACCCGCTAACTTCGTTCGGTTTACTCGCTTTTGAGAAGTCATGAAAAATGCACTTCCTAAAACCAACGACTTTGTTTTGTCCATATCCACCTTTGGTGCCACCGTCCCAACTAGACTTGACTTTGGTGCACAACAAAATTGAGCTAAATGACCTTCTCTTCTTGCAATTTCCACTTCTATTATCTTTGCCATGATTACCACCGAAGTGGTTACCATTCTTAGCATGATAATTTCCCCCACGATGCTTATCATTGTTCTGATAGCCGTTGCCACCAGTATGATTATTATCGTATTGTTGGTCGTTACTTTTTGTTTGAGCTGAATCAACACTCTCATGTGCTTCATTGCTTATCTCAGCATTTTCAGATGTCATTCTCAAACACTGTCACAAAACAAGGGTTAATTAACATATCACATATTATCCCTATACTCGTGAGACCAATTAAATACCAAATAAATTTAGGTAGGTCATACTAGCGAAGGAATTCCCTGCCTCTCCCTCCTAGTTCTTATCTCACATCTTAGCCAGGGGATTATATCCCTAAGCTCGATACTAAACCGTGGCGCCCCAAAATTAGGTATACGCCACCCATCTTGGGTCGCCACTTACATGGTACATAAATTCAAATACAACTTACTAACATAACTGCATGGTACTATACGACATAAAACCGTGAGTTTGAATACAAATATTGTCTACTAGATATTATACAAACTCAAAAGGAGTCCTCATTACAACTATTATCACACTATTTCACGTAATAGTGAGGACTACTAATGCTATCCTCTCGGACCATTACTCCGCTCCCCAGACTCGTCCCCAAATATATTCTCATTTCAAGAGAACAAAGTGAAAGATAGGGTGAGCTCAACTAGCCCAGTAAGAAATATTATGACTAAGATAATGCAGAATAAATTATCGTTAGCCTTCAACAGTGTTAAACTGATAAAATACAATAGACAACCAGTTTAACTGCAGCGGAATATGCAATCCATTAAAAGAGTCAAGTAGAAAATAAAGTCTACTATCTTTTATGATTTAAAAGGTTTTTTCATTATCATTATAAATTTGAGACTCACTTTAATAAATATTCCACCACATCTAATCATCCCCGTATTACTCATCAAGAATTTTCATTAAATCATCAATGGTCATGACTATACCGAATCACCCCTAGTCATAATCATACCAAAAACTATCCATCACTGCATTACAGGCCACTGAGGACTTTTATCACATCATTTATAGCAGGTCATAATTATTCCGAATGATTCCTGGTCATAATCATACCAAGTTCATCTATGCACGTAAGACATAGATAACTTTCAACATAATATAACATGAGGATGATGACAATGACATAATAATTCAATAAAACAAGTTCAAGAATTAATTTATCCAAGAACCAATAACGTCCAAGTTGTCAACATGATACTTCTTTGTAGAGTAAAATTCAAGAATGCTCAGAAGAATATTTCCATGAAAAATACTGGATGAAGCGCAAATATCAAGGATATTCCATTAATTTTATGGAGTATAGAAGTCAAAGCTTTAACCAACTAAGTATAATAAAGAATGGAATAACAACAGAAATCACCATGCATGCGGTGCATCAGATGTAGACAAAGTTATTCCAACGTAATAATAATAAAGGAACCAGTCGTGAAAATCACAATCGAGCAGGATGTTCCAACAGAATAATAAGGAATGTAACAACAATAGAAATCACCATGCATGCGGTGCTTCACGCATAGACAGGTTATTCCAACAGAATAATAAATGCGGAATAATAAATGATGGAACCAGTCCTACAGATAAGATGCATGTGATATTCCGCGAGTAAATATAAAAGACGGAATAGTAAATGGAACCAGTCCCACAGATAGCACGCATGTGATATTCCAATGTAATAATAGAAGAATGTCACCAAGTATAGGGTAAACCACGTTTACAGATTATGTATAGGGTATGCACAGATACAAAAGTTATTCCAAATGTAATAATAAAGAATGGAATAACAGAGGATTTCACCAAGTATAGGGTATGCCACAGATATCTGAGTTATTCCAATGTAATAATAAAGAATGGAATAATGTAAGTTCTCTTCATGAATAAGAAAGAATAACACCCCTTACGGGTATAACAAATAATACCCCTTACCGTAAAAGACACTGGATATCAAAGTAGTGAAGTACCAGAATACTCTTCTTCTTTCTCTCTATAGATTTTCTCTCTATAGCTTCTCTCTATAATTTCTCTTTCTAGAGTTTCAAAGGTGAATTAAGTAAGAAAATAATGAAGGAATGAGCTTCTATTTATAGGAAAATAGAATGCATAGTAATTAATCCATGAACGGTCCAGTTGATTTAATTTAATCTGACGGTCCATATTTAAAGAAAATCTTTTAAATAAAATATAATATATTCTATTTATATAAAAATATTTTACTATACAAACACTATGCAAAATACTATACAAAATACTATGCAACACTATGCATAATAAAATATAATATATTCTATTTATAGAATTACTTTAATAAAGTATTCATTTTCTATAAAGATGTATCTGCTTTTATTACGTTAATAATACTGAATAAAACAAAACGTCATTATCGCTATAATAATTCATATTATTAATCGACAATAATGGAATCAAACCGAGTGACTTCTCACATAAGCATCAATAATCAATACCGTGCTACTATGCAACCACACGTATTCTATCGTATTTTAACTACCCAAAGAGGTTCAACAAGATCAACCAGGTAAAACTTCCGCCATTATTTCAATAAAATATTTTTGTAGTTTTCTCAATCCGACAATAATTTACTTGTGGGTCCACCAATGATTGAGTAGTTATGCGAATATTCCCTCGCTAAACCGAATATTCCCTTTACCAATCGAATATAATATAACCACTTGCATACTTTGCAAAATTTATAAATACTACCCACAACTATAATATTATCTCAAATTCACACCATAATATTAAAAATTATTTCACAAAAAATTTAAATCTTTATTGATAAAACTGGGGTCTCACACCGAAGTCCGCATACATATCATTATATAACACGACTCTCAATGTGAAGAATAGTGTGCGCAAAGATGAAGAGAAAGGCTTTATAATGTATGAGAAGGCTTACAGTGGGCTGCCAAAGTAGACTTCTATGACTATAAATGGATGAACACTCAGCTCCCGCCAGTAAAAATATAGCTATATGTGAGCTAACAGGTGTTTAAAATGAGAAAGCACTCAATATGGGGTGTGTACAGAGCAAATTTGATAGGGTTTCCTCGCCTTTTTCTCTTGAATTATGGCCACCCCCAAGCTCTATATTTATAGAGTCAGTGGTGGTCAGTGTGTACTGCGATAATCAGCATGCACTGCAAGTACGCTCGGGTGCTCCGGGCTCTGCGGTTCCCACCATCTCAAAGTACGTGCACTCGTGAACTGTGATGTTCGCTCAAACTTGCAGAACTTCAATCCGAGCATCCGAACGAGGTGTACAAGACCTTTTCTGGACTGCTCTTGTTTAGAGTTACGCAATGACATGGGATTAGAGGTTGTACGAAGTCAGGAAGAGGGGACCATGCCCATGGTCTTCAAGCTTCAAATTTTATCTGGTGTACTGCCATGCGTAATAGTCACTCGGGATTATACTCTATGGCTCTTGTGGGACATTGCTGTGTAGAAATGTATGTATAAGATGTTGAAACGGTGCGATGTGGGGTTGATGTGGTAAGATGATGATTTTTCCCCTCATCAGGGTTATATCCGGTTTGGGCTGATAAAGCAGACGTTGCTCAGGGTTATCTCTGAGATTGGACTGCTGCAAGTGTTTGGATTCCTCAGGGTCATTTTCAAGTGTGCCTGTCTTCCCGGTGTTATCTCTAGGTTGAAGATGATTGCATGCATTTGAAATAAGAATTTTTAGGGTTATCGTCGGAACTGCAACGACATTCCTTGGGGTAATCTCCAAGGACGAAACTCAGGGTTGTCTCCGAGCTTGGAACTGGTACTCCTGGTGTGTGTTCCGGGGTTGAGACTGAACTTCCGATGGTATCTGGAATGGATGTGAGTTGTCTTCCAGGGTTATCTCTGAAAGATGAATATGCCCTCCTATAATGTTAGTAACAGGTGTGCACAAAATTTTGAGTGTCTACACCTTTCTCTCTATGTTAGAGGCGGAATTTGGAAAAACTTTCTTCTACAAAGTTGTAGAGAATTAAATTTCCTATGGAATAGATATGATATTAAAAATTTTCTGATAAAAGAGCTATTTATTATGAATTATTGAAGTTTCAGAAATAAATATTTTTATAAAAAATATGGGTGGGCCCCACTTTTGTTTGTTGTGGAAGTTTGCTGATTTTTGGTGGGCCCAACTTGAGGTGGCGGCTGAGTTTTATTCAAAGGGGTGTGCGTAGAAAAAAACTTTTATTAATATTTTATTAATTTAGTCTCATTTGGCATTCTAGCATTTTCCTATAAACAGGGAGCTTAGTTAGAATTGAAAATCACACCATAATTATAAGTTTTCTCTCTCTATATTATCGAGCGTATTTTGTGAGTATTTAGATACTTTGAGAGTTGCTATTCAGTGCAAGTTTTCTTCAGTATTACATCCGATATTCCAGTCAGAAATACTATTCTTTTGAGGTAAGGGATGGTAAGGGATGTTATTTTCTTCATAAATGATATTATTTCTTTCGATATCATTATATCGAAATATTGATATGAATTTTATTGTGAAATTTTTACCTTTTTGTGATGGGGTTACTATTCACGTATACAACACTATTCACGTATACGACACTATTTACGTATATGACATTATTTACGTATATGACACTATTCACGTATACTGTCTGTAAATACCCTTGCAGGATGGGTATAGCAATACGTGGCCGACCTCAAGGTCTCTGTCATAATCGTTAGTAAGATGGTATGTCTCTCCTAAAGAGCACGAACTACCATAACCACACCGATGTCTAAGTGGTTCATATACAATGGCATGTACAGATAAGTCACCATACACATCAAGAGTACATCTACTCTGGTAACTCGCCAATCATCCTCCGAAGTGGTGAAATCCTCGGAGTACTGCGGATAACTGTCGAAATAGCCCAATTTGTCAATCAGAAAATGCATGGACACTACATGCCCAGAGGAGATCTCATCCAGGGAAACCCTACACCTCAAGCCTATAAGGGTCATAAACTGCCAGCTCATGTCGCCAACAGCCATCCAAGCGCAAGGCCTATCCAACTGCAAATCTGTCAAACGCTCGTACTCTTCTAAATTAGGAGTTAACTTCTGGGTCTCAAACTGAAACACCTGCCTATCCAGTACCCAGTGCTCTAGCATGCCCTCTACAAAACCCAATGGAACCAAGAACATCATGAGGGTCACAGAGTGACGCAACAGCTGATCTACTGTCACTCAATATAGGGAAGATAAACTATCATACCACGATCTCAAATAGGAGGCCACCAATACTGGTGGGGTATGATCTATCCGACTAACTGTCGATGAAGACATATGTAGGGTCATCTCATAAGACCATCCAAGGGTCAATACTGAACTCATCTCTCGAAATACATATGCATAACATAATACATGCATGATACACAATAGATGAAAATATGTTGTAGGGAATGGAAAATAGTATACATACATTCCTAAGTACATCATCATCTAATACATCATCTCTGTATACAGGTAAAAAATACAGGGAAATGGGGCACAACCGCCTAACAACTAATAGAGGCCTATCAAAAGATATAACGAGAATGGGGCACAACCGCCCAATATCTAACATAGGTCTATCAAAAGATATATCGAGAAATACATCAGAAGAAGTCAATAGTGTTGATGTCTACATCTAACCTATCCATCTGATGTAACTCCTCCTGAGTCACTGTATCTCTGCTAGTAGGGATATCAGGCCGATACAACAGAGGATTTGCACAAAAAAAACATTTTGAATATGGGCCACCTAAAGAGCTAGCCCCTGAGCTAGAAGGATCAAAAATATCCGCCTTGGAAGGATCATCTGCCCAAATGTTGGATGAAAAAATGTGTCTGGTCCAACTATGGGTCAAACTATGAATCTGTGTCAGATGAGTAGGCTCTCAGACACAGGCAATCCAATCCGCCATCATGACGGAGCTAGGAACCATATCCCCTATAAACTGTGTGGCGCAGGTCTGGGCTCCGATGGTACGAGGGAACCACCAGCGGTAAAATGCCTCATGAGTGAACGATCCCTCTGACAAAGCAAAGCCATCAATTCTCACCAACGGGATATCATTGATCGGCGGCTGCGACACAGGCTAATAACACCTTGCAAGAGGACAGATCGGTATACAAATCTCTCATGTGGTGCTCCTAATAGCATTCTCTCCTAAGTAGAGCTCCCATCCTCCATCTGTGAAGAGAGGAATCTGACGGGTGGACATTACATACTCGACACTAGTCGGGAAACCATCCTCAAAGCTAACTATCAAATGGTCCTCAAAATAGGGAACCCATGTAATGACATCTGTTGTTAACAACTCCAACTGTAGGCGAGAATGGGTGAAACCCTCAGCTATAAGAACCTCCACCAACGTGGAATGATGTCATCACCGTTCCTATGTATAGGTGTCTAAACCTAACAGGCTAACGCGACGTAAACATGAAACTACCAATACAAGATCAAATATCTGTGGTTAGTCAACACTCTTAACCCGGATAAGGGAAATCAAAAGAGAAATATTAACCAGCAGGAATGGGTAAAATCCTAGCCAAACCTCTGTCAAACCCTGCAAGCGCATACGCATTCCCTTAAGGAAGTAGGCAATGGTATAGGAGCCCTAGTCAAACTCTCCAATATGATCCACATCTCTTGTGGCACTGACTAAAGTGAACGACATTGTGGAAGATTTATCCACCAGGAAATAACCCCGGAGGATGACCAGGAATAATCGCCAAAGAATGTGATCCCTGACTCTCCTGTCATCGGGCAATGGCTCACTCAACGCCCCACTCATGGCGTCTACACTTAAAGGACCAGGACGGACTGTCCTACCTTCGAGGGTCGTAACTGGGACTCCTAGCAAGGATCTGATTGTAGTAAGGGAAATGTCAGCCACACAAGACACTAGCACCCCGAAAAACTTCATACCAGTGATAAACCACCAATCCATCGGCGTCATCATCACCTCGTAATCTAGCAAATGGAGAGACTGAGTCTAGTGAAACCAGCGCTCAGACAATGACCTAAGGTAACCCCAGGGACAACGGCGGGGGAAGATGAAAAAGAACACCTCGAAACCCCAAGCATGCACAATCTCTCGGTACTCTAGATTAAGAGTCTGGTACAAAGAGTGTATACTGAACTAGTTCCCTCGAGGTTGCATAAAGCTGGGAACCTGCATCACAAATGCAAATAAACATTAGAACCCTTGCTCCTCATCAATAGGAAAAAGGAAGATCAAACACAGCTTTTACCTCGTTTGCATGCAAATATATCGAGGGATGACAACTCAAATCATCTAGAAGCTCTGGAATCATCATATAAATGGCTGGAAGATCCCTGCAGGGAATAGAAGAAGAAGGAGCAAGATCTGCAATCGGTACATCTGCTTCTTCGTCCTCAACATCCGGTACCTCAACCCGGATAGAACGAATCACTGACTCTGTCAATTGATGAGGCTATCAGGCTGGGCGAGGTCGAGGCACTTCAGAAGCTCTCCTCCTCACACCTAAAGAGGTCCTATGGGAGCTGCTTGACTAGTCTGGATCAATATATCTGGACACAAGTCTCCAAATCACCTCAGAAAGGGTGTGGTAAATTTTAACCTCGAGCTTATTAAATGCATTTTATGTTTATATGCATGCATGTATTATTTTAACATATGCTTACAATAGAGTTAAAAATGCATGTTTATTCAATGCCTAGACTCATGGAAATTTTTTGTCAAAGTTTCCTTTGTAAAAAGGACTATCCACGTACGCATAGGCATGACTAGGTGGCCATTCAGTAGCACACTCACTCATAGTCATAAACATCCTATATGAATGAAAATATCAAAGTTATAATCCATATGGGTAGCCTAATTACCAGGATTACTTTGCTTTAAAACCTTTGTTCATTTGTCCTCAAATAGGATAAGAAATAGCAGAAAAAGGTGCCAAATTGACTGTTTCAAAAGTCAATTTTTTTCACATCAATACGTTCAGCATAGTTAAATACTAATATTTACTATGTTGAATAATTTTTATCAAGCCATATGAGCATAGATAATCACTACTATGTGTTTAGAAGCATTTTATGTGATAACTCATTTTCTAATGGACAAAACTAGAAAAGAAGACATGCATACGTTACTAGGACAGTGCAGAACACTTGTGCGGTGACAGATTTTATAGAAAATAGCCTGGACTCAGTAGATCTGAAGAAGAACTCTTAGATTCTCTGTACAGCTTCAACTAAAAATTACTTATGAAAGGGAAAGGCACAACCATATGAACCCGCGGATGGCCGCGGGTTTACCTGCGGCTACCGCAGGTCCACTTGTGACTTTCCTGGGTGGTCCCCACCCCCTCCAGCTCAATCCAATTTCAGTTGCAAAGGAGGTCCCACAAGCTAAAAAGTCAAATCAGAAAAAAAAGACGCTACACGATTAAGTGGAAATGCCTGAAATCCTAATTTTCGGAGACCAAACTATAGATCTACATATCAATCATTGGTATTCACCCTAACACATGATTTACAAAGCCAAACATCACAGGTGTTGCTAGCTACCCTTGGCAATACCTCACAAAGGTCCAATGCCATCACTGGGATCCTAATTACGATCAAATCCATACGTTTCATCAAAAGTCTCTTCCCAACGGGGATTTTATACAACCTTAGTCGTTTAAGAACATTTCAGTGAAGGTCAAGAAGCCTTGACATTTTCAGCCATTAGCAATTAAATCCAGTGAAGCATCAGAGGTGGTTAGATGATGTTAACCGTTAAAGTACATTTCAACGAAGGTCAAACAACCTTGACGTTATCAACCGTTGGCAAGTAAATCCATCGAAGCATCAGAGGTGGTCCAATGATGTTCACCGTTGATGCATATTTCAATGAAGGTCAAACAATCTTGATGTTATCAGCCGTTGGCAATGAAATTTAGCGAAGCATCAGAGGTGGTCCAATGATGTTCACTATTGAAGAACATTTCAACGAAGGTCAGGCAGACCTGACATTATCACCCATTGGCAATTAACTCCAGCGAAGCATTGAAGGTGGTCCAATGATGTTCACCGTTGATGCACATTTCAATGAAGGTCAAGCAGCCTTGACGTTATCAGCCGTTAGCAAGTAAATTAAGCGAAGCATTGGAGGTGGTCCGATGATGTTCACTATTGAAGAACATTTCAATGAAGGTTAGGAAGCCTTGACATTATTAGTCGTCGGCAATTAACTCCAGCGAAACATTAGAGGTGGTCCGATGATGTTTACTATTGAAGAACATTTCAACGAAGATCAAGTAGCCTTAATGTTATCAGCCGTTGGCAAGTAAATCTAGTGAAGCATCGGAGGTGGTCCGATGATGTTAACCATTGAAGCACATTTCAACGAAGGTTAAGAAGCCTTGACGTTATCAATCGTTGGCAATTAACTCCAGCAAAGCATTGGAGGTTGTTCAATGATGTTCACCGTTGAAGAATATTTCAACGAAGGGCAAGCAGCCTTAACATTATTAGCCGTTGGTAATTAAATCCAGCGAAGCATCGGAAGTGGTCCAATGATCTCAACTGTTGAAGAGCATCTCAACAATGGTCAGGCATCCCTGATAACTGATAAGTAGGTTTTATACCTACTTATTGGGTGCTAACTCACTAGAACTATGCTCATCTCAAGTAGTTTTTATTATGTTTTAGTTGCATTTTATGTTTATTTTGCAGTACTTGTAGTTAAAACCCCTATGGCAAGGAAAGGCATAGAAAAGCAAGAAATGGTATGGAATGACATTAGCATGGTGGCATGAAGCTAGCAAAGGCATGTCAAGATGAACATGAGCAGATGAGGAACTGAAGCAGTGAATGAATGAAGTGAAAAAAAGAAGGAATGAAGAACAAACAACAACAAACAAAAAGCAGCAACAATAAGAGAGCGAAGAAAAACAAAGAAGAAGACGGCACAAGCTACTAATTAAGTTTTACATCGCGCGTGCTGCTTACATAAATATATAGAGGCGCTTTGCACCATCGCGCCAATCTCCCATCAATGAAGGAATTTGGCGCGCCCGCACCAAGATCTCGGCAGACAATTCTATCGCGCACCCGTGCCCATAATACAGTTCAAAGCTGCGCAGCCACGCAAGTCTTCTACAGTCAATTTTGTTGACTTTTTGTAATTTGAAATTTGAGTGCATTAGGCTCAACTGAACGATATGGTTGGCACCAGACGTGTTTTATCAGTAGTCTTTTATCAATTTTAGGAGATTAATTAGGGTTATTAAGTTTTAACTACGTTAGAGAGGTTTTGATCATTGGATGATACATTTTAACTCCTCTCTTATTCTACGTTATTGAATAATTGTTAGTTTTCAATTATGGAGATTGTGGTGCATTTGGAACAAGCTTGGAACTAACTTTGCAACAGAGATTGACAGATTTTCACTCCATTTTTATTACCTCTTTTGATTGCATTATTTTTTTTCATGTGTTACTTCAATCCCATAATGGCTTTTGGTTCAGAAATGAACTAATCTCTATTATGGGATTCTAATGGATTTTGATATGTAGTCTAAATTTGTATATCTGATTGTAATGTTGTGTATTTATCATTGGATTCCCATTATGATTGAGCTTAATGAATGAATGTTTGATCACCATTCACACTATGTGCTTATATGAAATTAAAAAATGAAATATGAGTATGGATTAAATCATAATGGTATATGTTCATGAAGCTGATTTGTTAAGTTTTGTGATTTGTGAACCGGATAGACATATACCATTTCACCGTGTGTAGTCATGAATAGAGCCTGTGCTTTAATTCATTATTGCTGCAATTTCACATGGACATATAATGATTTTGGTAATAGTGTTGCTTACATAATTTCTATCAAATGTGGAGGTTATGTGAATTGGTCATAGTTCATTGAAAAATGGTTATGTCTACTTTTGTGCTCTTGACTAGTTTTCGTGATAAATAATTAAACATTACATGAGGATTACATTTAGATGAAATTTTAAATGAAATTAGAATCCCATTATTCTCCAATTTGATTACATCACTTAGACATTATAATTTTTATTTCATGAACTGATTTAGAATAAAAAATTAATTGTGAATTGAGCGTCTAAGCATATAAAAATAGTGATATAGTTGATGCATAATAATTTAGATTTAAAACCTTTCTCTGTGGATCGATACTTTTCTTACTCTGTACTACTTGTTGACTCATATATGCTTGCATGAGTTAGAGTCCTTTTTGTTAGACTAGAAAGTAGGCAACAAGTTTTTGGCACCATTGCCGGGGAAAGGCGTTTATTTTTAGTATTATTATCATCAATTTAAAGCTAAATTTGTGTGAATTAGAAAATTTTATTCTTATCTTATTTCTATTTTTGTTTTTTTTTTGTGTTTCAGGTACTTGTATATATTTTATGCACACGCGATCATCCAATTCCGAGTTAACACCTGCAAAGAATAAATTAACGAAAGATGTTGGAAATCGAGAGCGCATAGGAATTTACAAGTAGCTTTAGAGACCACAACATCCAATATGGCAGCAGAAGAGCAAAGAGAGGAACATAGGGCTTTGAGAGATTATTCAATGCCAAAGATAAATGGATTACAGTCAAGTATCGTCAAGCTAGCTATAACAGCCAACACTTTTGAGATAAAGTCGGGCACAATTCAGATGGTGCAAAATTTGGTACAGTTTGGGGGTGCTGCTACAGATGACCCGAACGAGCATCTATTGAGTTTTATAGAGATACGTGACACCTTTAGATACAACGGGGTGATAGAAGATGCAATCAGGCTCAGACTATTTCCATTTTATTTATGGGGCAAGGCAAGAAGTTGGCTTCACTCTCTACCTTTAGGATCATTACAACATGGGAGGACTTAGCACAGAAGTTCTTAGCAAAAAATTTTCCAATGGCTAAGACTACAAAAATGAGGACAACAATTTCCCAGTTCGAGCAGTAGTAGGGTGAATCTTTACATAAAGCCTGGGAAAGATACAAGGAGATGCTAAGGAAGTGTCCACACCATGGTTTGCCGAATTGGATGGTGATTAATATATTTTATAATGGATTGGGATGACAATCAAGGCCAATTGTAGATGCAGCTGCAGGAGGAGCTTTATGGGCAAAGAGCTATGAAGAGGCTTACAATCTTATTAAAACTATGACATCTAATGACTTTCAAAATCCTACAGCTAGAATGCCACAGCCCAAAGTTACAGGATTGTTAAAGGTGGATGCTATCACTCAGTTGTCAGCTTAGATGGAATCTATGGCAAAGAAGATTGATTCTTTGGTGGAGAGCAATGTAAAGACAGTTGCATTTGTATGTGAGATATGTGTAGGATCACATTTAACTAATCAATGTGCTATTAGTTCAGAATTTGTATAGTATGTGAGAAACTACCAGAAAAATCAAAGTTAGTTCCAGAATGCCTACAACTCTAACAACCGCAAACATCCAAATTTTAGTTGGTCAAATAATCAAAATCAACAAAGTTAGCAGTTTCAACCACAACATCAATTTCAGTCACAACTATCTCATCAGCAGCATGCACCGAAACCACCCTACCCTCCAGGATTTCAATAGCAACAACAATATCATCCACCACCTACACCTCAATAAGAGAAGAAATCAGAGATGGAGGAGATGATGATGAAGTATATGGCAAATACCAAGGTGATGATTAAAAGCCAAGCAGTGGCTATCAAAAATTTGGAAACTCAAATGGGTGAAATGGCTAACATGCTTAACAACAGACCACAGTGGTCATTGTCAAGTACAATAGAGGTTAATCCAAGAAGGGAGGGTAAGGAACAATGTCAGGCTATCACTTTAAGGTTAGGGAAGCAAACTACAGAATCACAGCATGGCGCGCCCGCGCCAATTTTGGAAAAAGAGGATGTGCGGCCGCGCGATGAAGGAAGAAGTTCTGGTGAAGTTTTGTTTGATGAAGGTTCAGAACAGCGGAAAGAGAAGAAGAATAAAGAAGAGTCATCTGAGAAACCAGTGACCAAGATGCCAGTTATTCATCCCCTTGTTCCATTTCCACAAAGACTACAGAAGCAAAGGGAAGATAAGCAGTTCAGTAAATTTTTGGAGGTGTTTAAAAAGCTACATATCAACATACCTTTCGCTTAGGCATTGGAATAGATACCTAGTTATGCAAAGTTTATGAAGGGTATTTTGTCAAGGAAGAAAAGGCTGGAAGATTTTGAAACAGTGGCCTTGACCGAAGAATGTAGTGCAGTGCTTCAACGCAAATTACCTCCAAAGCTGAAGGACCCAGACAGCTTCACGATACCTTGTACGATTGGAAAGATGAGTGTCAGCAAATGCTTATGTGATCTAGGGGTAAGTATCAATTTGATGCCATTGTCAGTGTTCAATTAGTTGAGATTACTGGCTCTAAGGCTGACAAACATTTCATTGCAGCTAGCTGACAGGTTTATTACCTATCCACGGGGTATTGTGGAAGATGTACTAGTTAAAATGGATAAATTCATCTTCCTGGCTAATTTCATCATATTAGACTATGAAGAGGACAGAAGTATACTGATCATTCATGGAAGACCATTCCTAGCCATAGGAAGGACCTTGATAGATGTTCAAAAAGGTGAATTGACAATGCGAGTTTATGATCAAAAAGTCACCTTTAATGTATTCAAGGCAATGAAATTTCCAACAAATGAAGAGGAATTCTTCAGGATTGATTTGGTGGAAAAGGTACTGAATGATGAAGTAGAAAACTTGGTGGAATAAGAACCTTTAAAGAATGCAATTGTGGGAAGTTTAGAGATAGAAGATGGTGAGGTTGAAGAAATTGTTCAAATACTTGACACAACTCCATAGTTTAGAAAGTTCAAGACTCCTGCTGAGCCATTAAAGATTGCTAGAGAGTCATCAGTGAAATTAAAGCCATCTCTTGAGACACCTCCAGAACTTGAGTTGAAACCACTTCAAGATAATTTGAGGTATGCCTTCTTAAATGATAATTCGAAATTACCTATGATTATTTCTTTTGCACTAACATTTTTTTAGGAAGAAAAACTGGTAAGAGTCCTTAGAGAGTTTAAGTAAGCAATTGGATGGACCATAACAGATATCAAAAGGATCAACCCATCATTCTGCATGCATAAGATCCTACTGGAAGATGAGAGCAAGCCTTCAGTGGAGCAGCAAAGGAGACTTAATCCAATTATGAAGGAAGTGGTCAAAAAGGAAGTGTTGAAATGGCTGGATGCAAGAATTATTTATCCGATCTCAGACAGCTCGTGGGTGAGTCCGGTACAGTGTGTGCCAAAGATGGGTGGAATGACCATAGTCTCTAATGAAAATAATGAGTTGATTCCGACGAGAACAGTGACGGGGTGGAGAGTCTGGATGGACTATCGTAGACTTAACAAAGCTACAAGGAAGGATAACTTCCCATTGCCTCTTATTGATCAAATGTTAGATAAATTAATGGTTCGTGAATTTTATTTCCTTCTGGATGGGTATTCAGGCTACAATCAGATTGTGATAGCTCCAAAAGACCCAGAAAAGACAACTTTCACATGTCTATATGGCACATTTGCTTTCAAAAGGATATCTTTCGGGTTATACAATGCCTCAACCACTTTTTAGAGATGTATGATGGCAATTTTCTCGTATATGGTGGAGCATAAGGTGGAGGTATTTATGGATGACTTCTCAGTATTCGGGGTTTCTTTTTATTTGTGTCTGGAAAATTTAGTGATGGTACTAAGAAGATGTGTTGAGATGAATTTAGTTTTGAATTGGAAAATGTACCATTTTATGGTACAAGAAGGAATAATTTTGGGACATAAGGTGTTGAAGAAAAGACTAGAGGTGGACAGGGCTAAATTAGAGACCATTGAGAATATGACACCACCAACTTCTGTAAAAGGTGTTCGCAGTTTTCTAGGGCATGCAGGCTTCTACCGTAGGTTCATTAAAGACTTCTCTAGGATCACAAAGCCATTTTGCAGCTTATTAGAGAAGGATGTTATATTCAAGTTTGATGATGACTACCTGTCTGCATTTGAGCATTTAAAGAGGAAGTTAACTTCAGCACCAGTGATTACAGCACCGGATTGAGACTTACCATTTGAGTTGATGTGTGATGCCAGTGATTATGTTGTGGGGGTTGTTTTGGGCCAGAGAAGGGAAAAGGTTTTTCATGTGATATATTATGCGAGCAAGGACGGTGCTGACAAATGGGATTATGCATAGTTCCAGTTTATGATGGAATGAAAGATTAAGGTTCTTTGTAAGTAAGTAGTTCAATTGGCATAACTTGTAATCCATCAACACTAAGTCACACGCCAATTAGTCAGTCAGGAGCATGCTAGTCTCCTTTTTTTTTGTTATGAATACTCCATCATCACCTTCAGAAAGTTAAACACTAGAGGATAAAGTTGCAAAAAGAGCAAGTGTCAAAGCCCGTCAGGATTTTGCCAACAAAACGGAATTTACATACCTTGGCCAAACTATGGCGGAGATATTTTAGATGCTGATCAATGAAGGAAGAATTACATCCCTTCTACCTCCAATCAATCCCCATTCCAGACGGTTAAATTCTAATGGAGTATGCCAGTATCACTCCCATTCTCGCAGTCACATCACAGAAGAATGTTGGGCACTCCGCCACCTCATTTAGAATTTAATTGATAGCGGTGTCCTGCAAATGGCAGGTAACGACACTTTGTTACTGGAGAGTGGGAATACCTATCCTATAAAATGGTAGAATGGAGTAGCAGTTATATCCACTGAGGATGATTTGGCTTCCAGACCACTCACAATATAAGCAATTCAACTCAAAGGTGCTAACATTCCTTTGAATGTGGCTGTACCAGAGCCAATTCTCTTGCCATCTCAGCCACAGTATCCTGTTGTCATCTTAAAAAAAGTCCCCTAGAATTTTGAACAGGCTGAAGAATCTACATCACATATAACTGTTGCAGTATCGAAGGAGAACCCATTGTATCTTCCCCATCGCGTGATAAAGCCTACCATCAAATCAAATGAGAAAGTTCCCATGGAGAAAATTGAAGAGTTCCTTCGTATCACGGGCCATAACGAAGCCAAGGTGGTTTTAAGCTCAAGAGAAACTCCACAACAAATTTCCATACTGGACTTGGTTTTCTCTTCCGAAGATCACAGGAAGTTCTTGCTAAGGGTCTTGGAAGAAGCCCATTTACCAAAATTAGTGGATGTGGAAAAATTCCAACATCTGGTTGATCACATTTTTAACAACAATGTGACATCTTTCACTGATGACGACATACCCGCTGAAGGGACTGGTCATTGCAAGCCGTTGCACATAGCGGTTTTGTCCTTTGGATACATGGTGGGAGGAGTCTTGGTAGATGGAGGTTCATCTTTGAATATATATCCTTATGCTACCCTGGAGAAGATGAATATCAACCCCAAGAGGATCAAAAGTAGCTATACGGTTATCAAAGCTTTTGATGGGTCCCTGTCGACGTCGGGATTTTTGGTGTCCCTTTTCGTTACTTGTTCTTTGGTGTTCTCATGTTAATGTGAGATTTGTTTGAAAAAACAAGTGAAAAAGGTCCGACATGTATAATGTTGACGATTGACTTTAAGAGTCGCCAGTTGGTGTATTTAACTGGTTGCACCAATGCAACCGAAAAGGTTAGCAGATTGACCTAATGATTTGACACTGCTAAACGGGTTTGTGAAACCAAGATTCATTAAGGGTTCGGGGGCTTGATTATGCGGAGGGAAGGTGTTAGGCACCCCCCGACATCCGTGTCACCATGGTGACCGCCACTCTTCAAAGAAATTGTTATATGAATGTGTGTGTGTATGTGGATCAATGTGCAATTTATTTGAAAGTAGTGTGAGGCCTCGTTCGCACATATATACACAAGGTTTGAATTTTATAGAAAAATTCAGTTTTAACCAAGATATAGCAATGAAGTTTTATAAAAGAGGTTTTTCAAACCCTGTGCTCAATAGGAATTGAGACCTTTTCATACTTCCATTTTATTAAATGTTCTAAACATTTGCTTTTATTTTTCGAGATGCGAAGCATCCTCGAGAAAATATATATGAAAGGATCTTGAACTCCTTATGGGCATGACAACCATCCAAGGAAACTCAGACACTGTAAAATAATGTACAAGCTGCTTACAACTAAAAATGTCCATCATGGGAACCAAATCTAGATTCAGTAGACTGAACCTGTGATCACATGATTCCTAGGCTCACATGATACTGCAATTTGTATAGAAATAAGTAAGCAGTTATCTATATAAAAGCTGTATATATATATATATATATATATACAGACTGGATCAACCACCACGAAGCAACTCCATGGGGGATCGGAAATGTAAATATATAAAAGCGGTAAATATATATATATATATATATATATATATATATATATATATATATATATATATATATGAACATGATCAATCGCCACAAAGTAAACTCCAGACGGGAAGAACTGTAATAAAGCTGTAAAAGCGATCAACTGCCATAAAGTAAACTCAAGGTAGGACAGAATGTAAATAAAGCTATAAAAGGCCACGAAGTAGACTCTAGGGTCGACAAAAATATAAATATATATATAAAAGCAAAAACTCACCAGATGTAAATCCGGCTCATCGGATATGTCCGAAATAATAATTATATATATATATATATAAAAAGCGAAATAAACGCACTTTATATAAAATCCGTGCTCATCGATATATGTCGACAACAATTATATATAAATATATATATATATATAAAAGCAATTAAATGCTCAAGGATGTAAAATCCGTGCTCATCGATATATGTCGATGCATAATTATATATAAATATATATATATAAAAGCAATTAAACTCTCGCATCAAGTTCAGGCTCAATCGAGGCATAACTCGATAATGTTAGTCCATATATATGAAATATATACATATATTAGTATATATATACAGACAGAAATGAAAACCACGGACCGAAGTCCAGGAAAACACACTCACACGACAATCAACGTGTACAACAGTGTGTGCTATATAAGAAAGAGGCTTTATAGAATGTAAGAAGGCTTACAGTGGGCTGCCAAAGTAGACTTCTTAGACTTTAAATGGATAAACACTCAGTTCTTCCGGATAAAAAGTAGCTATATGTGAGCTAACTAGTGTTTAAAGAAGAGGAAACACTCAAAAGATGTGTATGCAGAGCAAAATGGACAGGGATTCCTCGCCATTTTCATTCTCTCTCTCTCTCTCTCTCTCTCTCTCTCTTCAAATGGCTGGCCCAAGCCTTGTATATATAGACGGATGGCCGCAGTTGTACCTACGACTGGTCGTGGTGGATCCGAGCCTCGCGGGTCCCGTCGTCTCGTAGTACGTACAATCGTGCACTGTAATGTCCGCTCGAACTTGTAGAACTTCAATCCGAGCATCCAAACAAAGTATATCTGTACTTCTTCGGATCGCTTGTGTTGAGAGTTACGTAATGACATGGATTAAAGGTTGTACGAAGTCAAGAAGAGGGGTCTATGCCCATGGTCTTCAAGCTTCAAATTCTATCCAAAGTACTGCCATGCGTAATAGTCACTCGGGATTGTCAATCTTCGGCTCTTATGGGACATTGTTGTATGTATGTATGTATGAAGTGTTGAGACGACGTGCCATTTATCGAAGGAACAAGATGATGTGTGACTCCTTGCCGGGGTTATCGCCAGTTTGAGTTGAAAGTAGACGTTGCTCAGGGTTACAGCTAAGATTGGACCACTTGTTGGTATGCTGTGATATCATGTTGTTGAGACAGCGTGTTGACTCCTCACCGGGGTTATCGCCGATTTAAGCAGAAAGCAGACGTTGCTCAAGGTTACAAATGAGATTGGACAGCTTGATTGTATGCCTCACTGTCATCTGGATTGAAACTGATTGCATGTGTTTGCAACAAGCATTTCTTGGGTTATCGCTAGAACTGCAATGGCATCCCTTGGGGTTATCACCAAGGATGGGGTTGCTACTCCCAGTATTTTCTCTAGGACTGGAACTGAACATCGCGGTGTTATCGCCGAGACAGGACTGTCATCTCCGGTGTTGTTGCCGATCTTTTGATCTGCATATCTCGGGGTTGTCTCCAAGATTGGAAATAACACTCCAGGTGTGTGTTCCGGATTTGAGATGATGTTCCCGGTTTGTGTTCCGGGTTGGAGCTGAACTTCCGGTAGTATCCGGCATGGATGTAAGTTGTCTTTCAGGGTTATCTCCAAAAGACAAATCTACCTTCCTGCAATGTTAGGAATAGGAGTGCAAAAAATTTTGAGTGTCTAAGATGCCCCTCTTTATCATATTCATGCAATGTAAGGCATGGCTAGGATAAAGAATCCTAGACACTTGAAATGCAAGCAAGATAAACATGATGTTATATGCAGCAACATGATGCAAATGCATGATGCATGATTGTCGTGTAATCCTGCTGAGATGACAATCAGTGATGGCTTGGACATGCGATCCAAGTCTTCAAGGATGTTGACGTTGGGACTACCACCAAAGTCTTGAATGCTAGACAATGGTTTATACTCCATAGAGGTACCTCTTGTGTGGAAGAGATCTGTGGGAATAAAGATGTCTATTTTGAGGAAGTGTATAACATGTTCCCTCATACTGTCGGAGTTACTGCCAATAGTTTTGTTGCTATCAGGGTTGCCTGACCTCCGTTGATGTGTGTATCACTAGATGAATCCCTACTGGGTGCAATGTCAAGGCTGCTTGACCTTCATTGATGTGTGTATCAATGGTTGCATTGCGTTGTAACCCCCGCCGGGGAGACGTAGATGTTTGAAGGATGTGCGTTGTGACCCTCGCCAGGGAGGCGTAGATGTTTGATAACTTCGGCGTTGTAACCCCCGCCGGGGAGGTTTGATATTTCGTGGTTTCACGTTGTAATTCCCCGGGGATTATTTAGGGTTGTAACCACAAAATGACTGACATCGTGACCTTTGTGGGGTATTATCGAGCATGGTTTATGAAAGTCGAGCTCATTAGTATAGTATATCCCGCATCCAGGTGAATACCATTGAGACGACGGGAGTTTAACTCTGACCGACGAGAAACCAGGATTTCAGGCTGTTCCGCTCCATCGCGTAGCATTTTATTCTGATTTGGCCTTTTTCAACATGAGACCTCCTTTATAACTCTAATCGAACGAGACGGAGGTGTGGGACCACATGTAGGGATGCTTTGGGTGTTTGCAGAGCCATGAGTTAACTCAAGCGCACACCGCCGTTTAGGTATAGGTGGTCGGTCGCTTTCATAAGTCATTTTAAGGTCGCGATGAAAGGAAATCCGAGAGCTCTTCTTCGATCTGCTTTGAGTTTGGGCAACCTTTTGCATATTCTCGCCACCGCATAAGCGTTCTTCAACATCGCCCCGTAACATATGCATGTATTTTTTCCAATTTCGTCTGTTGAAAATGACTTATCGCATGAAATGCATTTAGACACATAGTAGCGAATATGCATGCTGATATGACTTGATAAAAAATATTCAACATAGTAAATGTTAGTATTAAACCATGCTGAACATAATGATGTGAAAAAATTTGACTTTTGAAGCAGTCAAATTGGTACCTTTTACTGTCATTTCTTATCCTATCTGAGGACAAATGAGTAAAGGTAGAATAGTAAAATAATCCTGGTAATTAGATTACACTTATGGATTTTTACTGAGATGTGATGAATGCATACAGGATGTATATGACTATGTACAGGTGTGCTACTGAATGGCCACCTAGTCATGCCTATGTGCATGTGGATAGTCTAATTTACAAAGGGGCTATGGCAAAATTTTCCCAAAATGTAGGCATTGAGTAATTATGCATTTTTAACTCTACTATAGATGTATGTTAAAATAATGCATGTATGCATGTAATCATAGAATGCATTTTGAAAAAGACTCCAGGTACGAAATTACCACACCCTTTCTGAGGTGATTTAGAGACTTGCTATCCAGATATTATGGATCTAGATCAGTCAAGCAGTTCTGGTGTACGGAGGAGGGCTTTTGAAGAGCCTCAGCGCCGTTCTGTGAGATAACCTCGTCGTTTGGCGGAGGCGGTGGTACGTCCTATTCGGGTTGAGGTACCGAATGTCGAGGACGAGGAGGAGGATGTACCGTTCGAGGTTCCTGCTCCTGCTGTACGTGTTCCCCATAGGGAATTGCCAGGTATTCAAGTGCCGAACCTAGATCTTCTAGGTGAATTGAGTAGGCATCCTTCAATATACCTTCACGCAAACGAGGTATGAAGTTAGATCTTTAATCTTCTTTATTTCCTATTGATGAGGAGTCAAGGAGTATAATGTTGATTTGCATTTGATGTAGGTTCCTGGCTTCACACAGCCTCGAGGGAACTGGTTTAACATCCACTCTATGTATCAGGCCCTGCATGATGACTATAGAGCTATCGTCCATGGTTAGGGATTCGGGAGGTTCTTCTCCATTCTACCCCATCGTTGTCCCTAGGGTTACCTTACGGCATTGCCTGAGCGGTGGTTCCACTAGACTCAGTCACTCCATTTGCTGGACTTCGAGGTGATGATGACGCCGATGGATTGGCGGTTTATCACAGGTATGGAGTTTGGAGGGGAGCCGGTGCCTTGCACGACGGATATCACCCCTACTGCTGTCAGATCCTTGTTGGGAGTTCCGGCGAAAGCACTCAAGGGCAGGACTGTTCGTACAGGTTCTTTGAGAATAGATGCTATGAGCGGGCTGTTGAGTGAGCCTATACCAATGATGTGAGAGTCAGGGATCTCATTCTTCGGCGATTGTTCCTGATGATCATTAGGGGCTGCTTCATAGTAGATAATTCCTCTACGGTGTCCCTCGCTTTGATTAGTGCCACTCGACACGTGGACCGTATAGGAGAGTATGATTGGGGTTCCTACAGCTTTGCCTACTTCCTCAGGGGAATGCGCATGCGATCGCAGGGCTTGACCGAGGCTTGGTTAGGATTCTACCCATTTCTGCTGGTGAGTGTTTCTCTTGTCCTTTCTAATGTGTGGGTTAAGAGTGTTGACTGACAGCGGATGTTTGCCTTTGTGTTGGTAGTTTTGGGCCTATGAGAGGCTTCCTTGTTTGCGTCCTGTGAGCATGTTAGGTTTAGATACCTATCCACAAGGACGGAGATGGCATCATTCCATACTGATGGAGGTCCCTGTTGCTGAGGGTTTCACTCATTGTCGCCTACAGTTGGAGTTATTGACAGCCGACGTTATTATATGGATTCCCTACTCTGGAGAGCATTTAGGAGTTGGCTTTGAGGATGTGTACCCGACTGGAGTAGAGTACGTCATTTCCACCCGTAGGATTCCTCTCTTCACAGATGGAGGATGGGAGCTCTATTTAGGAGAGCGTACTATCAGGAGCACTACAAGAGAGATTCGTATGCCGATCTTGCCTCCTGTCAGGCGTTATTGGCTTATTTCACAGTCACCCGTCATTGACATCCCATTGATGGGGATTGACGGCTTTACATTGTCAGAGGGCCCCTGTTCTCAGGAGATGTTCCAGCATTGGTGGATCCCTCATACGATTGGAGCTCAGACCCGTGCCACACAGTTTATGGGGGATATGGTTCCAGGATCCGTGATGATGACAGATTGGCTAGACTGTGTCAGAGATCCGACTCATGGGACACAGATTGACAGATTGACGCGGTAGTTGGACCGGTCACATCTTTTCGTTCGGCATTTAGGCAGAGATCCTGCAGAGGTAGATACTTTTGATCCTTCTAGCTCTGGCGCTGGTCCCTCGGATGACCCATATGGTTTTTCCGGTGCAGATCCTCCTTTGTATAGGCCTGACATCCCTGTAGATAGAGATCCAGCGACTCAGGAGGAGTTACATCAGATGGACAACATCGATGATGTGGACATCGACCACATTGACATTTTTCTAATGTATTTCTTTTGATAGGGCTCTGTTAGCTGCTGGGTAGCTTTACCCCATTCTCATTATATCTTTTGATAGGCCTCTGTTTGATGTTGGGTAGCTTCACCCCATTTCCCTGTATTTTAGCTGTATAAAGATGTATTAGATTATGATATACTTAGGAATGTATGCACAGTTTTCCATTCCCTATATCATATTGTCATCTATTGTATCATGCATGTTATTGTTATGCATATGTATGTAAGTCCAGAGATATTCAGCATTGACCCTTGGATGGTCTTATGACACAACCCATACAAATGTCTTCTTCGACAGTTAGCCGTATTAATCATACCCCACCATTTGCGGTGGTAGCTGGTATGCGATCATGGTATGATAGTATATCACCTTTAGACATGGTGATCGTAGATGATTTACTGTAGCATACTATGACCTTACTGATGTTTCAGGTTCCTCCAGGATTTGTAGAGGGCATGCTAGAGCACTGGGTACCGGATAGACAGGTATTCCGCTTTGGGACCTGTGATTTGACTCCTACTTTAGAGGAGTATGCACGATTGATGATGCTGCCTCTGGACAGACCTTGCGTGCACATGGCGACAAGAGACATGAGTAGATAGTTCATAACTCTCACAGGATTGAGGCGCAGAGTAGTGCAGGATGAGATTACATCCGGTCATGTTATATCCCAGCATTTCCTGTTTGACAAGTTTAGCTCTGAAGACATCTATGCATAGCATTCCGAGGATTTCACCACACCGGAGGATCATTGGCGTTCAACCAGAGTAGATGTACTGCTTCTATGCGTATTGTCTTATGTATACATGTCGCGGTACATGGATGAGCTGGATATCGGCGTCATTATGGTAATGAGATCTCTCAGGGAGAGTCGTACCATTGTACCGATGATTATCGCAGAGACCTTGAGGTCGACTACATACTGCTGCACTTATCCGGCAGGAGTGTTCACAGGTAGCTCGGTCATGCTGTATGTGTGGTTCATGTCACACTTGAGACCGATTGGCACATTTAGATATCATGGATTTTGTTTCACCCATGAGATAGCCATGTCGTACTCCTTTCACTGCTGGGTGGGTGTACAAATGTCAGTATCTTGATCCGCTTTCTTGGCGAGAGATTGGAGATCCGCTTTGATATATTGTCGTGTTCGAGGCTTAGCTTACCCTACGACTTCATTACTCATGCTCCGCATGGATTATCTCCTCCGGGGGTGGTTTGAGGGGCATGATCACTTACCACCCACCGGTGTCGTGATGTGTCGGTTGATCGGTTCTAGGATTTTCATTCATTATGAGGGGCGGTGAGTCGGTCGCTTCACATCACAATCGTTGTCGTGGAGGATAGATCCAGGTTGTATTCCTGCTGGGATCAGCTAGAGTCGACTGAGTTTTCTGTCGTCACCATCCGTGTTGTTCTGCAGAGTATTCCGCATGGATGGAGACAGATCTCGATTGGTCATGAGTATCCACACAAGGTGGAGGCCGATTCTGACGATGAGGAGCCCATAGAGGAGGCTGCCATTCCCACCGATGACTTGACTGTTGTGCTGCCAGCATTTGTGATAGATTCTCCCACCCCGAGTGCCACCGTTACTCAGTATTCGACACAGCATTTGGAGCAGAGCTTACATCTGATGACCTATGACAAAGATCAGGCTAGGGCCACGATGTTGACAACTCTTAATGAGAGAGATACCGCTCTATTAGAGAGGGATGAGGCTAGATCAGCCAGGGATGCATTGATAGTTGAGCGGGATGCCGCCTTATCTGCTAGGGATGTGGCCATTGAAGACAACACTTCAGTGAGATCCTAGAGGACGGTCAGTCTGGCCGACGTGAGTGCTTACATTGATGAGCATTATGCCACCATGCAGTTAGCCTCTGATCTGCTAGCTCGTGTAGATACCCTTGGGTAGGAGCTTGCAGTGCTTCCTCCGTCTTCAGAGAGGGATGTTATGTTAGATCTGATAGCTCGCATGTATACAGATCTATAGATAGCTTTATATTTTCCTGCACAGACTAGCTTAGCCATTTTGTCATGTACAACACAGATGTATATATCAAACAATATTATGTATGACAGGGAAATATATTTTGATTCACTTCCCTTTTAGTTATGCCTTGATACTTGCTTGATGCTTGCCTGTTTCTCCAGGGCCTTTGATTTGATGCATTCTGAACTTATCCTTAATAGATGGACATTGAGACGTCGCAAGGTCTCTCAGAACGGATCATTGATTACTGAAAACCCCTACCATCTTTGGTGTCTTGGGACTGGTATCTGTATGGAAAAATGGAGAGGAGGGTAGTTTCTTCCTCTCTGAGATTTATCGCACCACAGATGGTCGCTAGTACTTCTATTTGCGAGAAGCCTAGTTAATTCCATCTCTTATGGGTTGGTATTGCTCTTTGAGGCACGATCGCAGCTTAGATGGTCACCGAATCTTCTATTTGTGAGAAGAGGTTGGATAATTCCATCCCTTTGATCTAAAACCGATGAAGTGGGGCAATTTGAAGGTTGATCCCAGTACCGTGTGACAAGTATGTTTGTTCTAGTAGGGGTTAGACTGCACCATGAATGGCTGCCTACTTACTCCTATTGAAGAGGAGATCAAGTCTGCGTAGTTCGAACCTGATGTAGAAGTATTTTTGTTGTTTTTGTGAAGAAAGGGCAGAAATGTTTTTGTTATTTTTTCTTTATTGCGACCGGGCCATATAGAATATGGTTGCCTACGTACCCCCAGGTATCAAGGAGATCAGGTCGATGTAGCTCACCCCTCAGGATGAATCGCAGCTAAAGAGAAGCGTAAATCCCATGCGCAGGCTATACTGCGGGGAGAAGAAAGTTTAATCCCATGTAGGGGATAAACTGCAAGTATGGAGAAAGTTTAATCCTATCTGGAGGATAAACTGCAGGGGTGAAAAGTTTAATCTCGTCTTCAGGAGAAGCAGGGGTGAAAAGTTTAATCTCGTCTTCAGGAGAAGCAGATGTGAAAAGTTTAATCTCGTATTCAGGACAAGCAGGTGTGAAAAGTTTGAAATGGAGTAAAACCAGACTGCTGGCTTGAAGTGTATATTTCCCTGAGGGGAAGAAAGGAGAGAGGGTTCAAAATCGGAATGACTGGTGATTGGATGATCAAAACTAGGATGTTTGTTTCAATGGTTACTTCAGACATAGTACCGTTTCACGGTGTCCGAGTTGATAAGCTGCAAAAATTCATCGCCATCCACTTCCTGCAACCGAAGAGCACCTCCTGTCAATACTTCTTTGATAATAAATGGGCCTTCCCAGTTAGGGGCAAATTTTCCCTTAGATTGATCTTGGTTGTCAATGATCTTCTTCAAAACCAAGTCATGTTGTTTGAATTGTCGTAGTCGGACTTTTCTGTTGTAGGATCGTGCGATCCTCTGCTGATATAACTGACCATGGAAGATAGCTGCGGTTCGCCTTTCATCTATTCGAGACAATTGGTGATACCTGTCTTGTACCCATTGGTCTTCATCCAACTGAGCATCCATCAATACTTTGAGGGATTCCATTTCCACTTCTATGGGGAGCACTGCCTCCATCCCATAGACTAACGAGTAGGGTGTTGCCCCAGTGGAAACACGCATTGAAGTTCTGTAGGCTAATAAAGTTAGGGGCAAGAGGTCAGGCCATCCTTTGTGATTGGCGGACATTTTCTGCATGATATTCTTGATGTTTTTATTAGTCGCTTCAACATCACCATTCATCTTCGGACGGTAGATGACAGAGTTGAGATGTTTGATGTGGAATTTTTTGCATAATTCCTCCATCATGTTGTTGTTGAGGTTTTTAGCATTGTCTGACACAATGACCTCTGGTTGTCCATATCGACAAACAACATTGTTTCTGATGAAAGCAATGATGACTTCTTTAGTAACCTTGGGGAAGGAAGCTGCTTCAACCCATTTGGTGAAGTAGTCGATCATGGTGAATATGAATCGATGTCCATTACTGGCTTTGGGCTCGATGGGCCCGATCACGTCCATTCCCCACATTGAAAAGGGCCATGGCGAACTCATATTGTGGAGTTCCCTTGGAGGGGCGTGGATAGCATTCCCATGAATCTGGCATTGATAGCACCTCTTGACGTGATCATCACAGTCAGCTTTGAGTGTAAGCTAGTAATGTCTCGTTCTGAGAATTTTCTTGACAAGTAGGGGTCCGTTCATGTGAGGGCCGCATACTCCACCATGGATCTCATCCATGAGTCGCTGAGCTTGGTCTTTTTCCAGACATCTGAGGAGACCTAATCCTGCATCTCTTTTGTAGAGTGCATCTCCGCTCAGGTAGAATTTCATAGCAAGTCGATGAATCCGCCTCTTCTCTATTAGGCTCGCCTCAGCGGGTGTAGATCCATCTCATAGGTACTCCTTGATATGTTGATACCAAGGGTTATGGATGGGAGGCAACTCATCTGATACTTCTCCAATGTAATTCCCATAGACCGAGGCTTTCTACATAGCAATCATGATGCTTGGGGTGTTTTCCTTATCAGGTACGTAAACCAAAGAGGCCAATGTTGCTAATGCATCTGCAAAGTCATTCCTATTACGAGGAATGTGTAGAAAGGAGATTTCTTTAAACTCCAAAGACATCTGTAGAACTTACCAATGGTAAGGCAGTAAATGTAATTCTTTGGTTTGATAGATTCCTGTGGATTGCTTGATTACCAATTCGGAATCCCCAAAGACAGTTAACCATTTAATACCCATTGAACGTGCAAGTTTGAGTCCCATGATACAGCCTTCATACTCAGCTATGTTGTTGGTGTTGACAAACTTTAATTTGACGGCGACGAGATACTTTTGCTCCCGTCATGTGATATTAAACCGCTCCTTGCCCAAAGCCTTCTGAGTTAACAGCTCCATTAAAATACATTTTCTACAAACGGCATGTATCGAACTGATGTGGTAGCTGAATTGTCATTACTCCTTCATCAGGAAAGTATGTTTCTAAGGGTTTGTAATCCCCTGCAGGTGCAGCGGCCAATTGATCTGCAATTCCTTGACCTTTGACCGACTTTTGAGTCACGTAGACGATGTCAAATTGTTGTAGGATCAACTGCCATCTAGACAGTCAACAATTCAGTATGGGTTTGCTGAACACATACTTAAGAGGATCCATGCAGGATATGAGATGGGTTGTGTGACCATGGAGATAATGTTGTAATCTCATGGAAACCCATGCTAAAGCACAACAAGTCTTCTCGATCAGAGTGTACTTGTGTTCACTGATGCTGAATCTTTTGCTGAGGTAATAGATAGCTCGCTCTTGGCCTCAATTGTCTTTCTGCCCCAGCATACAGCCCATAGCATTGTCATTTATGGACATGTACATGAACAGGGGAACATCATCCCTGAGAGGTACCAAAATAGGAGCGTTGATCAGTTGCTCCTTAATTGTGAGGAAGGATTTTTGACACTCGTCATTCCATTTCATGGAGGAGTTCTTCCTTAACAATTTGAAGATTGGCTCACAGGTTGCCGTGAGTTGAGAAATGAATCGGCTAATGAAGTTGATCCTTCCCAAAAATCCCCGTATTTTCTTCTCTGTCTGAGGAATGGGCATTTCCTTGATGGCCTGGATTTTGGTAGAATCCAGTTCAATCCCTTTGTGGCTGACTAAGAAGCCTAGCAACTTGCCTGACTTAACACCAAAAGTGCACTTGGCGGGATTCAACTTTAAGTTGTACTTACGCAACCTGTTGAACAGCTTCTTGAGATGGTCTAAATGGTCATCCTCCTTCCGGGATTTGACAATGATGTCATCCACATAGATCTCTATCTCTTTGTGCATTAAATCGTGGAAAAGAGCCATCATAGCTCACTGGTAGGTTGCCCCGGCGTTGATGAGGCCGAATGACAACCGTCTGTAGCAAAAGGTTCCCCAAGGCATGATGAAAGCAGTTTTCTCACGATCTTCCTCAGCGACCATAATTTGATGGTAGCCCGCAAAGCAATCAGCAAAGGAGTACATGTCATGCTGAGCAGTATTATCAATGAGAATGTGGATAAATGGCATGGGAAAGCTATCTTTAAGGCAAGCTTTGTTCAAATCACGATAATCCAAGCAAACTCGCACCTTTCCCCCTGGTTTAGGCATGGGAACAATGTTGGATATCCACTCCGGATATGTAGACACCATGATGATGCCAGCTTGAAATTGTTTCACAATTTCTTCTTTAACTTTTAAACTCCACTCAAGTTTCAATCGCCTGAGCTTTTGCCTAACTGGCTTGAATCCTTCTTTAATAGGAAGGTGATGAAGAACAATGTCAGTGGTCAATCCCACCATGTCTTCATGAGACCATGCAAACACATCCTGGAATTGGGCTAACAGTGCAACCATGTCATTCCTTTGATTTGTGGTAAGGTCTGAACCAATCTGGATTAGCTTAGGGTTATCTAAGGTTCCAAGATTGAAAGAGTGGTTTGATCAAGATTGGGTTTGGGTTTGTTGGCGACCCATTCCTTAATCTCTTGAGGTGTCTCAATGTACTCTTGGATGTCCATCAAGTCTGAGTCCAACTTTGCATCAAAGTTACAGCCCTTGTGGAGAGAAGGCACCTCCTCAACAAGTACAGGCACATCTAAATTCAGAGTCCTGAAACAAAAATATACTTTCACTTAATATATGCAACTGTTCGATCATACAAAAGTGTTAGCATGTACGTGATAAAATAATTGCTAGTGCTGTAAAGGAAAGCAAGCAATTAAAGTTATCTACAGGGCAGAGGGATTTTCTACCCATTTTACCCTCGTCAACCAATGTATGGAGTGCTACTCCAATTATCGAGGGAAAAGTCCTGATGGACTGCAGTGATAGAAGGATCATCAGTGTCCTCCTTTTCCCGAATGATAACCATGACATTTGGGCAATCATCGTCTGAGGTATATCTGTTGGTGTGTTCATCATGAACAATGACGCGAATGCCTGCCATCATCAAGGCAAGGTCATGTTTACGTTTTTGTTCCTTTTCTTCCACTTCGAGATCAAGAATCAACACCTCTTTAGCTTTGATTGGCACTGGTTTCGGAAACAACATAGCCACAGCATGGGCTGGCACCTTTACTGAAGACTGCATCAACTGATGCGGTAAAGGTATAGAAAATCACCGTGCGATGAAAGTTTGAGGAACCTGCTTATGCTTGTGAGGATTCCTGTGAGTGGAACTAGCAGAATAGCCTAGCCCGACTGTCCCAATTTGATTGGACATTTGGATAGGGTGCTTAATACCCTGTTGATCCTTACCAAGCCCTTGTCCAGGTTGATAACCCAATAACATCTTTTCTTGAGTGGCTGACATAACCTCATCAGAAATCTTGGGTACGGGAAGTGGCGCTCCAATAGAATGGTATCATGCGTGTTACTCACTTCCGGAGTATAAGCGGCGCCACCAACTTCCTCAATTGAAGTTGATAATTGGTAGAGTTCCTGATCTAGGACATTCCGGCTCAGCATTGACAGTGACTAGACTGTTGTTGATGATGTATTCGAGTTGTTGATGTAAGGTGGAGGAACAGCTCCGCATGTGTGTATCCATGGTCTCCCCATAGCGGTTGTATCCTCGAATCTATCTTGAGGACGTGGAAGGATACGTTGAATGTATTAGGACCAATCTCAATTGGCAATTCAATCTTTCCAACGGAATTTCGCCGAGATCCATCAAAAGCTCGGATGATCGTATGGCTACTTTGGATTCGATTGAGATCGATATTCATCTTCACCAAGGTGGCATAAGGACAGATATTCAGAGATAAACCTCCATCTATCAATACTCCACCTAGCATGTACCCGGAAGACAACACTGTGATGTACAGTGGTTTGCAACGACCAGTCCCTTCGGGAGGTATGTCGTCATCAGTGAAGGATATCACATTGCTGTTGAAAATGTGATCAACCAAATGTTAAAATTTTTCTACATTCACTGATTTTTGCAGGTAGGCTTCTTCCAAAACCTTTAGCAAGATCTTCTGATGCTCCTCGGAAGAGAAAACTAGGTCCAGAATTGAAATCTGGTGTGGAGCTTCTCGCAAGCTTAAAACCACTTTGGCTTCGTTATGTCCCATAGTACGGAGGAATTTTTCAATCTTCTCCATGGGCAACTTCCCCTTTGCTTCACAAGTAGGCTTGATAACCCGTTGAGGAAGGTACATTGGTTTTTCTTTCGACACTGTAGCAGTAGTAAGAGACGTGGATCCTTCAGCTTCTCCATAATTCTATGGAACTTTGTGTAAGCTGACAACAGGATGTTGTAGTCTGCAAGGTAAAGGAATTGGCTCTGGTGCGGCCACTTTCAAAGGATTGTCAGCTCCTTTGAGATGAATTGGTTGTATGGGAAATACTTTGACAGTCTCATCATCCACTTCGGATATAACTGCTACTGATCCCTTCCATTGGGTAGGGCATGCATTCCCACCCTTAAGTTGCACAGTGTAATCATCCGCTATTTGCAGGACACCGCTATCAATAAGATTCTGAATGAGATGGCGGAGTGCCCAACATTCTTCTGTGTTGTGACCGCGAGAATGTGAATGATATTGACACATTTCATCAGGATTGAACCGCCCTGAGTGGGGATTGATTGGAGGTAGAAGGAATGTGATTCTTCCTTCGTTGATCAACATTTGAAGTATCTCCTCCATAGATTGGCCCAAATAGGTGAATTCCCTTTTATTGGCCAAATCCCGACGGGCTTTAGCACTTGCTCGCTTTACAACCTTATCCTCCATAGCTTCGCTTTCTGAAGGTGTTGATGAAGCATTCATAACAAATGGAAGGAGATAGGCGTGCTCTTGCCTGATTAATTGGCGTGTGACTTGATGATGGTGGGTCACCAGTTCTGCCAATTGCTCAATTTGTTTGCAAAGAGCTTTCATTTTTTGTTCCATGGTAAACTGGAACTTTTCATAATCCCATTTGTCAACACCATCTTTGATGGGTTGGGATGATTCACCAGTAGAATTAGAACCATGTGCAGTGCTCCAACTGATCATGTTGACCTCTTCTTCTTTGTGTTGAGGAAGAGGGTTGTCTTGAACATGAGGTTGATCGGGTTTAGTGACCACGATCTCACCATTGTCTATTAGATCTTGAATCTTATGCTTCAAGGCCCAACAATCTTGAGTATCATATCAGGGTGCCCCGGCATGGTAAGCACACTTCCGAGTAGCATTAAAACCCTTCCCATTAGGGTTGGCTGGTGGAAGAAGATGTGTAATTTTCCTGTGAGCAGTCAGAAGAGCAAGAATATTCTCGAGCGAGTCCCCTAAGGGTGTGAACGTTCGAGGCCGCTTTATTTCTCCACTTTTAGGTAATGGAGGGTTTGAAGATTGTGCTGGAAAAGGGGAGTAGTTTCTCCTCTGCATAGGCATGCTTGGATTGCCTTTTTATCCTTGTAGTATCAAGGAAACATCCTCCTCTTTCTTTTAATGGACCCTCCGAGGGTTGTTTCCATAAGATTCGGACTAGATGTGCTCAACAACAACTTTAATAGCGGCTAGGTCTTGAATCTTACCAGACTTCAATCTCATTTTAGCCCTCTCGCCATGTTTGATCATTTCAGAAAATGGCTTGCCAATACCAGCTAGAACTCTTTCATAGAAAGGGGCTTTTTGTTTATCTATAAAAGTCATGACCATTTCTGTGACACCCCCAAATCCAGGTACTTCATTCCCATAGGATTTGGTGTTCACTTAATCAAACATTCATATCTAACTACCCAATCACAATAAAACTGGATAAATAAAGTCTTTCCCATTAAAGGGTTACATAATAAAATCTCCCAGGTTATCTAACCTTTAATTACAATCATTCAAATGCGAAAATTAAATAAACTTCATTAAAACCGAGTCTAAGATCATCATAATAAAAATCTAACATCTCAATCAACGTAAAATTACAAGTCTTCATCACTTGCACATTTTTCCCTTTCCTTTGCTAGACGAAGGTTCATCTACCTTCTCTGCTTTAGCTGCAATGAGTTTTAAAATATGCAGGAGTGAGCAAAACAATTTCTCACTGGATACAATATGAAATCAGCAGGAGTATAGTAATAATAACTGCCAATAATAGGCTCATCAACAATGAATAGTACTTTATCATCAATAATAAGAAACTGAAATCCAAAATGTAAAATAACTATAACTGAGGGTCATAAGACCATGAACTGTGTTCACAATTGCGAGTAATCTTTCAACTCCAACTTTAACAGTCATAAGACTATAAGGACTCCTCATTTAGGGGATCAAATATTCGCATACATGTATTGTGCACAAACATTTAACGCTACGCGTAAGTTAACCCCTAATCATAACATTAGGGTTGTTCATCTCAATATTTAGAGTACAAGTCCGCACCAAAGGAAGTTTGGTTTGGATAAGCTTTCAGGGTAATTTGGAATTCAACGAACATCAACTAAGGATTAGTTGAATGAAACCAAGAACATTTCACTATAGAATAATCGTGATTGAATCAATCATAGTAAACTAAAGTCATGCTTTAGGAATAATCTAAGAGCTTATAATTTGAATAACTATAACACCTTGCTTGAACAATACTAAGCCAAGGTTAATTCGAATTTGAATACTAAGCATGCATAACAATTTGATCGATAAAAATGTTCAACATTAGAATATATAAATTTGCATGCTAAACAACAAGTTAAATACAAGAATAACTTGCTCAAGAATAACTTACATCATTATATCATAATCGAATTGAAAACCATAATTAGTTCAACAAGATAAAGGATTAGAAAAACTTGCTCAAAGAAAATTTAAACGATTGCACAATTCTAAAAGTAGAGTTAAAGAACTTGTTCAATGTAAAAAGAAAGTTTAGAAAACTTGCATCATTCATAAGGTAATCGAATTGAAACAATAAATAGTTCAACAAGATAAAGAATTAGAAATCTTGCATTATTATATTGGGGACAATAATTGATTCCAATTACAAAAGTAGAGTTAGAGAACTTACCTTGCTCGTAGGCTAAACCAAATCAATATGAATCACAATATCCTATAAACATATGTCATCATAACATAATTAGTCATTACCATCTTACAAACATAACTAAGTACGTTCATCATTTAAAATTGGATTTTTAATCACATAATCGAGTTATAACACAAGTTAATTGTTAATAACATACTTATTCATAGTATAGATATACTAAAATCAACATTTAGCAGTCCTACTAGCATCACATAACTTTTCTTAAAATTTCGTGTACAAAAAGTACACTGTCAGACCATTTTGCTAACTCATGGCATGGCTACCACAATTTACATTGTGGGTCGCATTTATGCAAGTGAGTATGGAGTCATGGCCATGGTGAATAAGGCTACAAGGTTGCATTGTATGGTGTAGGTTCTCGCACTACTGTGTGAAACTACTACTTCTTGGCAAGTGGCATATATGTGTGGCTAGTCTCGATCGATGCCTTCGACAACAAAGACAGAAAAAAACCAATTTTGGCCTACAAGTTCGTTTCTAACAGATTGATTTACATATAATTCATACAAAACTTCATGTAAACATAATTCAAGAATTCCTAACATGTTTCTATCCATACAACAACATAAACAACAAATTTAGCACATTTAATTTCACTGTTTTTGATAAAAACTCACTTTTTGATATTTCAATGAAAATCAACACTGTAAAATTTTTTTTTCAACCAAAACCACTAATTCAAAGTGTCTTTATCAATGATTATACATACTCTAACAAATTAAACGTTCAATTTATCAACTAAACCACTAATTCACCCTTAATTTCTACTTTAAGCTAAACAATATATTTTCATAAAAACTCTATATAAAAACATTTTCTTCACAAATTACATATATATCATCAATTCATTGATTATAATCATATATAACCTATGAAAATAACTTTACAACAATGGTTTATCATATGAACACACATAAAATCAACAATTATCCTATCACAAGAATTTCACAGAGAAAAATAGGACAAGTGAAAGCTAAAGGAAATAGGAGAATACCTTGATTGTAGAAGATGATGGCTATCCCTTTTTATTATCAAACCTTTTTTCCCCAATTCTTTTCTCAATTCTCTAGCATTCCTTCCTCTCTTCTTTTGTTCTTCTCTTCTTCTTCTTCCTCTGTGTTTTTGTTTTTCTTCCTAACTCTAGAGCATACTAACAACTAACGTATATAGCATATAATATATATATTAATTATATAATATAACTCTAATTTATTGACATCAGTTACTTATTTTGAAAACCAAAAGCCATTAGGCTTGTTTGGCTAGCCACTAACAAAATAACCCATTAATCCTAACACCTTGTTTGGTAAAACTCAAATAAATTAAAGACTTAATAGACCTTAGGCCTTGTTTGGCAAAACTGAATTAAAACTCCTTTAAGTTATTTTAGTAACTCCTTTATAACAAGGTTATTTGTCACACATTAATTTAATTAAATTAATCATAATAACAATTTATTAAATCACTTCATCACATAAATCAATACCACAAAATTATAATTTTCTATATAATTATAACTTTATTTAATCAACTAACACATCCTTTTAAATTTACAAATTCCAATAAAAAGAATAGTAATTCAATTAATCAAAATTCTCTAACTTAATAATTAAATTAAATTAGCAAAATAATTAATTTTCCTTAATTATTTATTTAATAAATAATTAACCACATCAATTCAAATTTGAACAATTATTTATTCAACAATAAACACATCCATTAAATATTTAATTAATTCAATAAATATTTAATATAACAATTAAAATTCTAGAATGTTACATCATTCCCTCCTTACAAGGATTCTGTCCCCAGAATCACAATTCAAACAATTCATTCATCACATTCTCTCCTACTTATAAAGATTCTGTCCCCAGAATCGAAGACACAGATTAAACAAATAACTCAGGGTAATTCTTCATCATTTCAGCTTCGAGTTCGCACGTAGCCTCTTCGACATTGTGGTTCCTCCAAATTATCTTCACAGAAGGTATCACCTTATTCCCGAAAGCACTTGTTCTTTCCTCGTCGACTATCCGGATAGGAACCTCTTCATAGGACAAGTCTTTCTCAAACTGTAATGGTTCGTACTCAATCACGTGCTTGTAATCAGGTTTGTATGGTCGTAACACCGACACGTGAAAAACATTATGAATGTTTTGCAACTCTGGAGGTAGAGCTACCTCGTAAGCCACCTCTCCAACCTTTCGCAGCACTTCGAAGGGTCCAATAAATCTCGGACTTAGTTTCCCCTTCTTACCGAATCGAATTTTTCCCTTCCAAGGAGAAACCTTTATGAAAACGTAACTTCCTACGTCGAATGCACGATCTTGTCTGTGTTGATCAACATATTTCTTTTGTCTGTCTTGAGCAGCTATCAATCTTGTTCTGATGAGTTTGACAACCTCAGCAGTGTGTTGTACCAGTTCTAGTCCCAACAGTTGACGTTCACCGACTTCATCCCAGCACAGTGGAGTTCTGCACGTTCTGCCATATAATGCTTCATAAGGCGGCATGCCGATGCTAGCGTGATAACTGTTATTGTAGGCAAATTCCACCAACGGTAATTGTTCATCCCAGTTTCCTTTGAAACCATGACGCATGCTCTCAACATATCTTCTAATGTCTGAATCATTCGTTCACTTTGGCCATCTGTTTGCGGGTGATATGATGTACTCATTCGCAATCGTGTTCCCATACATTCCTGTAGTCTCTTCCAGAAGTTTGATGTGAACCTCGGATCTCTGTCTGACACAATTGATACTGGAACTCCGTGTCTTGAAATGATCTCCTTAACATACAGTTTCGCCAGCTTATCAAGATTAAATCTAATCTTTATTGGCAAAAAGTGTGCAGATTTTGTCAATCTGTCCACTATCACCCATATCGCATCGTATCCTTTCCGAGTTGTTGGAAGACCTACGACAAAATCCATTGTGATATGTTCCCATTTCCATTCCAGTATCTCCATCGGTTGAAGTAACCCGCTTGGTCTTTGATGCTCGACCTTGTCTCTCTGACATGTCAAGCACTTTGAAACGCATTCTGCAACGTCTCTTTTCATATTTGGCCACTAAAAATGTCACCGCAAATCTTGATACATTTTCGTACTTCCTGGATGAATCTAATATCTCGAGTTATGATCTTCGGTCAAGATTTCTTCTTTAATCTCTGGTACTGCTGGAACCCATATTCGTCCTTCAAATCGCAGCATTCCATCGGTATCAATCTTGTATTTCACCTCTTTTTCCTCAACCACACTTTTTCTGATTTTTCTGCATTCGTCATCCTACAGTTGAGCGTTCTTCACTTTATCCACCAAAGTTTGACTAGCTTCCATCTGGTAACATCTTTCATTGGATTCTCTTAGAAATTTGATTTCCAACTCTAACCTTGACATTGCTGTAATAAGCTCCTCCTTATCGCTTAACAACATCAACTTTTCCCCGCCTTTCCTACTCAATGCATCCAGAATCACGTTTGCTTTGCTCGGATGATAAAAGATCTCACAATCATAATCTTTTATCGGTTCCATCCATCTTCTTTGACGATGTTCAGTCCTTCGTGTGAAAATATACTTGAGACTTTTATGGTCTGTGTAAATCTCACATTTCTCTCTGTAGAGATAATGTCTCTATATCTTCAGAGCAAACACAACCGCCGCCAACTCTAAATCATGAGTCGGATACCCTTTTTCATAATCTTTCAATTGTCTTGATGCATACGCGATGACCTTACCGTCTTGCATAAGGACACACCCTAATCCCTTGTGTGAAACATCACTATACACCACAAAATTTCCCGTATTATCTAGTAATAACAACACAGGTGCCATACTTAGCTTCTTTTTCAATTCTTGGAAACTTTCTTCACACTTCTCCGTCCAAACAAATTTTACAGATTTCCTCATTAAATTTGTTAACGGAGTGGCAATCTTGGAGAAATCCTAGATAAACCGTCTGTAATACCCTGCTAATCCCAAGAAACTTCTCATTTCTAACTGTAGGCTCTTCTGTTAGGTACTTAGAAAATTTCTCATGCTTGACATCATGATGACATTGGTGATCTTCTTCCTTGATACTTGATGCCTTCTCATGATGGACTTGTTAAGATGACTGTAAGCTCTTCTCTCTGGTGCTTAGAGTCTTCCCATGATAGACATCAAGATGACATTGATGTTCTTCTTTCTCTTAGTAGTTCAGAACACTCTTCTTGTAGTAGAAATCTCAATTATACATTATAGAACTCTTACTTCTACTTCTTACTCTGTTCATCTCCAAGTGTTCCTGGTGGATCGTAGAGTGAGATTTTGGACCTTCATTGGTCACTCACTATTTTACTTTATTTTGATCAGTCCACCATCTCTCCAACGTCAGCAACTTTTTATCTTTGAAGCTCTTGTTAATTTATACTCCTTCACAACTTTCCCGTTGTAATGTAGCCGTTAAAAGCTTTTTGAATTGCTTCGCAGATCTCAAGTTATTTGGTGTAGACTGCAGATGTGACATGACATCCCCTTTTTCAACTTTCTGACACTGTAGTCTAGTATTTCACCTACCCCATCTGAGATGTCACTTTTATATCTCTGGCAGGTAATCGACTTTATTACCTCCTTCTGATTTCTCGATTATAGGTCGTCCTTTTGCATCGATGCTCTCAATAAGCTTTGTTCGAATATCAATCTTCTGGTTAAACCATTGCCAATGCTTCAATCCTCAGTTGTTCTAACTCTACGATTTTGATGCACATCTTCTTGGACCTAATCGTAGTGTCTTGTTGACTGTTGCTCCTTGACGTCTATCTTTGAAGAGTGTTCATTAGCTCTCTAATGTGGAACACCTCTTCCTTCTCTTGCGCAATACTTTATCACTTCTATTTGCCTTGACTGCTCTCTGAAACTGATGGATTGATTCTTTGTTTTGGCCCCTTCTGAATAGCAAGAAACTTCATATTTGTGGCGTGTCCAGCTCGCTTTCTCATTTTGATCTCCCGTTCACTTATCATCAATGGACTGACCCAATGCTTAATCACTTTAGCCTTGTTCTTCAGAAGCTGACCAATATCTTTGTATACACTCCATTTAGTTCTCTCTTTGTTCTGGCAAACACTACGATCCTGGTTACTTTCAAGATCGTCGTCTTCTATTTACTTGACAGCTACTCCACTTGCTGACTTTCTTTAGTTAGTTACTGAAGTCTTCTTTTGATCAACTTGTGGAAGACTTCATCTCGAATGGCTTCTCAACTCAATCTTGATGTTGATTGAGTTGGTGCTTAGACCTTCTGTTAGCTTACATGCCATTCATTGAGTGCTCTCTGGTTTCCTTTTAGGTGGGATGTATCTTTACAGTACCAACTAGAGGCTTCATTCCTTTGGATTTTCTGGGAGTGTTCAAATGTTGAGAATCGTGTTTGCTCTATGATTCTGCCTTGGCATTGTGAGAACATCTACAGAAGTCTCAGTTCTACACTCTACGATTGAGCTTCGGCTGTGCAGACACTAAGACTCCTAGATCAGATCTTGACACTCTACAATTTCTGTCGTTGTGCTTGTCTTTATCTGATCTTACTCGACTACGATCTCTGCCTCTTATACAATTAGTAGACTCTACGACTTTGAGTGTAGTCTATGATTCTTGACTTGGCTTTGACAGATGCTGGATCGGCTCGTAGGCAGGCTGTCTCTACGATTCTGAACATGACTTCCTCAGAAGACTACGGTTCTGAGGAAGTTCTCCTCGACACACTACGATCCTTCCTCCTTTCTCCTGGCAGTCTACGAACCCTGAGATCTACTATCTTGCGCATCTCACGATTACGCCTTGATAGCTCTTGAGTTTTCCTCGACTCTCCTAAGCGCATCACGATTCTTGGTGCAAAGGTGCTCGGCGATCGATCGCAAGCCTATCTATTACATTATAAGATCAACCTAACAGCCTTGATCTTTTAATATTTATAGTCCTTGTACATCATTTCATTTTTAAGGACTTTACAAAGATGTTTTGCTTGCGTAGGATTAACCTAACATATTTGATCAATTCATTCTAAGTCCTTATACATATGTTCCTATTATCTATCAAAGGACTTTACAACTTTTCTTAGTGTAAGCATACTTGCATATTCATTCATATATATATCATAATCAAATCATATGTAAATAGAAATATCATTCACATGCTTATTCCCGACACCATCAAATCATGGTTGCTGAGGAGGATCGTGAGAAATTTTCTTTCATCACGCCTTGGGGAACCTTTTACTATAGATGGTTGTCATTCTACCTCATTAATGCCAGAGCAACCTATCAACGAGCTATGATGGCTCTTTTACATGACTTAATGCATAATGAGATGGAGATCTACGTGGATGACATCATTGTCAAATCCCAAAGGGAGGAAGACCACATAGACCAACTCAAAATGCTCTTCAACAGGTTGCATAAGTACAACTTGAAGTTGAATCTAGCCAAGTTCGCCTTTGGCGTTAAATCAGGTAAGTTGCTAGGTTTCCTATTGAGCCATAAAGGGATTGAGCTAGATCCCAACAAAATCCAGGCCATCAGGGAAATGCCCATTCCTCAGACAGAGGAGGAAATACAGGGATTTTTTGGAAGAATCAACTTAATTAGCAGGTTTATTTCTCAACTCACAGGAACCTGTGAGCCTATCTTCAAGCTATTAAGGAAGAACTCCTCCATGAAATGGAACGATGAACGTCAAAAAGCCTTCCTTACAATAAAAGAGTAGCTAGTTAACGCTCCTATTTTGGTACCACCCAGGGATGATGTTCCCCTATTCATGTACTTGTCCATTAATAACAATGCCATGGGCTGCATGCTAGGACAAAAAGACGGTAGAGGCCAAGAGCGAGCTATCTACTACCTCAGCAAAATATTCAGCAGCAGTGAACACAAGTACAATCTGATTGAGAAAACCTGTTGTGCTTTAGCATGGGCTTCCATGAGGTTACAACATTACCTCCATGGTCACACAACCCATCTCATATCCCGCTGATAAGTAGTTTTTATACGTACTTATCTGATATCTCTTACTTGAATTAGTTGCTTAAACTTATCTTTCTTAGTTACTTTTCATGCATTTTGTGTTCATTTTGTAGATTATACGCTTGGGAGCTGTGTGAGCGACTATTGGCATGAAATCGCAAAGAAAAGCAATCCGAACATCGATTGGGCTTCCATGTTTATTTCATGTTATTGGCTTGGAACTTGGATTATATTGTAGATCTTCTTCTTAGCTTTCCAGAATATCATGAATCATTCCAATCGGAGTTCGGATGCAAGAGTTATGATCTTTGTACTAACGGAAGTTGAACTTCACTATTTTGGGTGGCCATTTGCATAGCAGTCACTTCCAGCCAAAGTTTGACCATTATCCGTCCATTATTTCTCAATTCTCAAAGAATGAAAGTTGTAGAGCTCATCGATAGCTTCGATTTGATAGCTGGCAGGCCCCATAACTCCACATGGAGCAAACGTTATGACCGTTTTACCAGAGGACACTGCAGCAGAAAAAGGACCCCCGTCGAGGCGGGCTTTCTCTTCACAAAACCCCCGCCGGTGCGTTATTGTGTAGTTTATTTTAATATGCTTCACTATCAATTATTATGTTATATTATGAGGATTGTCTATTATGATTTGGACTTAATTATTTAATTGATTGGCCACCAATTACCATGATAATCTATATGAACTCGAGAGATGAAGTTTAGATTTAGATCTGATCATAATAGCATGTGTTTGTGATTTTTGCATAAATGGAATTCATTATTCGTGTTTAGGATAGAGATATGCCTTTACACCATATGCAATCTTATAGAGAACTTGTGCTTTAAATCCTTTTTAATTGTAATTCAGATAGAGATATAGTGGATTAGTTAATTAGGGTGTCTTGGTTAATTATGTCATCTGTGGATTTGTGAGTATGGGTATAATGCATCGAGAGGTGATTTTATCTGCTTTAGTGTTCTTGATTAACAATTCAGAATAGAGAATAATTGATGAGAAGTGTGTTAACTTAAATGAAGCAATAAGTGAAGTTATGATTTTAAATCTCCGTAATCTTAATTTAACTAGTGGAATTTAATAGTAGTGTAATTATATAATTTGAAATTCATTCGTTTGAATAAGATTGAGTTGGTTACGGGTTAGTACTTGGTGATTTTTATTAAACAATTCCTTGTGGGAACGATACTCTACTTTCACTTTATTACTTGTTGACCACGTATACTTGCGGGTTGCGCGTAATTACATTTTACACCAACAAGTTTTTGGCGCCGTTGTCGGAGAATTAGTTTAATATTTTATTGCCAATATTAGCTTCAATCAAATTAGTCTTAATTTAAATATTTTTTTTCTTTTTATTTAATTCTCTCCCTATTTTTCTTTCTTTTCAAGTACCATGGATGGATACAATTATCAATGGCCATACACAAATATGACTCCACGAAGGGACACAGGAATTGATGGACTCAATGCATTTTTTGCATTGTCAGCACATATTAAGACACTTTTGAGGAAGTTGGACGCTTTTGCAACACAACATTGTCAATGTGTGGTGGTTACTTGTGATTATTGTGCTGGAAATCAATTAAGTCGTCACTGTCCCTTCAGTTTTGAGCCGGTAACATATAGTGGTGATTACCTCAACAACTATGATGAGCCTAACTATCACCGAGATTGGGGGTATCACCCGGATTCTTTAGAGAGCTACATTTACGATGACCAATTATTTAATTGATTAGCCATTAATTACCATGATAATCTATATGAACTTGAGAGATGCAGTTTAGATTTAGATCTGATCATAATAGCATGTGTTTGTGATTTCTGCATAGATGGAATTCATTATTCATGTTTAGGATAGAAATATGTCTTTACGCCATATGCAATCTTATAGAGAACTTGTGTTTTAAATCCTTTTTAATTGTAATTCAGATAGAGATATAGTGGATTAGTTAATTAGGGTGTCTTACTTAATTATGTCATCTGTGGATTTAAGTGAGTATGGGTATTATGCATCGAGAGGTGATTTTATCTGCTTTAGTGTTCTTGATTAACAATTCAGAATAGAGAATGATTGATGAGAAGTGTGTTAACTTAAATAAAGCAATAAGTGAAGTTATGATTTTAAATCTCCGTAATCTTAATTTAACTAGTGGAATTTAATAGTAGTGTAATTATGTAATTTGAAATTCATTCGTTTAAATAAGATTGAGTTGGTTACGGGTTAGTACTTGGTGATTTTTATTAAACAATTCCTCGTGGGAACGATACTCTACTTTCACTTTATTACTTGTTGACCACGTATACTTGCGTGTTGCGCGTAATTACATTTTACACCAACAAGTTTTTGGCACCATTGTCGGAGAATTAGTTTAATATTTTATTGCCAATATTAGCTTTAATCAAATTAGTCTTAATTTAAATATTTTTTTTCTTTTTATTTAATTCTCTCCCTATTTTTCTTTCTTTTTAGGTACCATGGATGGATGCAATTATCAATGGCCATACACAAATATGACTCTACCAAGGGACACAGGAATTGATGGACTCAATGCATTTTTTGCATTGTCAGCACAGATTGAGACACTTTCAAGGAAGTTGGACGCTTTTGCAGCACAACATCGTCAAAGTGTGGTGGTTACTTATGATTATTGTGCTGGAAATCAATTAAGTCGTCAATGCACCATCAGTTTTGAGCCGGTAACATATAGTGGTGATTACCTCAACAACTATGATGAGCCTAACTATCACCGAGATTGGGGGTATCACCAGGATTCTTTAGAGAGCTACATTTATGATGACCAATATTACGCTCCAAATCCATTATACACACCAAAATTTTCATGTCCACCTCCATTGCCACAAGAAGAAAAGCCAAGTTCGATGGATGTAATATTAAAGGGCATAGCAGACCTAGAGGAGATGAGGATTAGCCAAGAGCTGTCAATCCAAAATTTTAATAAGCGGATGGAACAACTCGTCACTACCTCAACCAATGGTCCTCAATACATGGCTTCTGAGACTGAAATAGAAAATTCAAGGCTGGGGGAATTATTGTCCAAGTTCATAGCAGATGAGGAGAAGATGAGTAATCAAGCGAGGTCACTTCAAAATCTTGCTGAACAAATAGAGCTAATGACCAAAGCCGTAAGGAACCTTCCTCCAAACACTTGGCTTTATGACATGGATGACGAAATTAATGGAGAACCCGAACCAAATCTGCGACTGGAAGAGCCACAAGATATCGGAAGTGTGGAGACAATTTGGGATAATGAAATAGAGGTCGACGAAGATCTAAATGGGTCTCCACCAAAGATCAAAGAGTCAATCAGATTTGCAAAATCATGCCCACTTGGTAGTCATGTCATCGGTGAAACTCTTGATGACATACGAGCGAGTACAATTTTGAATCTATGGTGGGACGAGAAAGAGAAGATAGACGAAGAGCCCATTGTGTGTGACAAGCTTCCATGCCCCAAAGTGATCACATATATAATGGAGAAAACACCTAGCTATGGGACGTTCTTAATTGAGATCATACCAAATCAGAGAATGTTAGGTGACTTTAATGCATTAGCCATCACAAATGGGAACCTACCTAATGTTATATTATTTTCGATGGATGGAGGGTTCCTCAATCATCGAAGAGGAATTGGATAGCGTTGACCAGATAAAGTCAGGCTGAAAGGCTGTAATTCAAGCGCTGACTGGGAGGCAACCCATGAATTTTTATATTTATATGCTTTACTAGTTTATTTAGTAGATAGGAATTAATTTTCTTATTAAGTTTTCTTACCAATCCAAAGTGTTATTCTAGTCCATGTTGTCTCTCTTCATTGTAGGTATTGAAGGTTCAATGGACATGCAAAAGATTATGGAATGGTTATGCAAGTCAAATTCAAGTGTGGTGCCCAATTTGTTCCATGTGCCTAACCTATTCTCCAAACTTAGCGGACAAGGAGGAGGATTGCTATATTTTTAGGGAAGTCCTCTGCTTTACTTTTTTCTATTTCAGCCATTGAGGACAATGTCTAGTTTAAGTTTGGGGGCATTTTAGTGTTGTATTGCATATAGTTAGTTATTTACATTGTAATTCGCTATGTTTACGGGTTATTTACATTTAGTTTTTGCATTCAGTTTTTTATTTAAAATAAAAAAACTTAAAAAAATTGAAAATTTTCAAAAATAGTAGTTAGTTTACTATGCTTATATAGCATTTAGTACATCTTGCATGAGTCCAACTGTTTGATATTCACAGTTTGTTTTGGCCAATGATGAGATTGGAATTGGGTAGACAAGTATAGGACTGACTATTAGAGTTTTGATGTGGTTTCTTGTTATGAATTGAGTTTTTTTTTGTTTAAAACTGGTATAATAAGGATAACACAGTAAAAACAACTTGTTGATTGATTGAGTTTAAATTGATACATAATGGGACTCTAAAGGATAATGCTAGTTTGAATGAAAGAATGACAAGAATAAGTAGTTATGGCTAAGGTTAGACAAGAACCTAAGTTTGGGGGAATATTTGGGGTATATAAGCTATATAAAAAAAAGAAAAAAGAAAAAAAAAGTATGAATAAACATCGTGGCGTGCTTGTCTAGTTTTGTGGTCTTTGTTACTTGAGTAAGTAAGCCCGAGGGGATTGTCTTTACACCTAGCGCCCTAAGGTCTTAATGGTCTGGGAGTCGTTGGTCAAAAGCTCGTTAAGGTAGCATTGAAAAGCCTAAGGGAATAAGACATTGCATAGCTATGTGTATATAAACCATAAAAATATGAATAAAATGGGAAATAAGAGCAAAAAGCCCCCGTAGATGAAAAATAAAGCATAAGTATCCCATGTTGACCCTCAATATTGGTAATTATTTGATTTTAGTTGGATCTAGCTTGTTTTTTGATTTCTTGAGTTTACACTGTATGATGCCTTCGAAGAGACTTGTTATGTGTTAAATTTGATTTTATATCAGTTAATATTGTTATGGAGCACACACACACTATATTAGTGATAACAGTCTAAGATTTAATGATTGATTGGGAAGTTAATGATTTGTTTTGATATGATGTATTATCATGTTTACTTGATTTCTCTATGGCCGGTTGAATAGAATTGTTTCTGTCATTACTTTTGGATTCGTAGGCATGTAGATTAGTTGCATTCCATAGCATTGTTGTTTTGTGTTTTTGCTTGAGGACAAGCAAAGGTTTAAGTTTGGGGGTATTTGATAAGTAGTTTTTATACCTACTTATCCGGTATCTGTTACTTGAATTAGTTGTTTAAACTTATCTTTCTTAGTTACTTTTAATGCATTTTCTGTTCATTTTGTAGATTATACGCTTGGGAGCTGTGTGAGCGACTATTGGTATGAAATCGTAAAGAATTGGTATGAAATCGCAAAGAAAAGCAATCTAGACATCATTTGGGATTTCATGTTTATTTCATGTTCATGGCTTAGAACTTAAATCATATTTTAGAGCTTATTCTTAGCTTTCCGGAACATCTTGAATCATTCCAATCGGAGTTCGGATGCAAGAGTTATGATCTTTGACCAACAGACGTTGAACTTCACTGTTTTGGGTTACCATTTGCATAGAAGTCACTTACAGACCCATTTCGACCTTCATCCGTCCATTATTTCTCCATTCTCAAAGGATGAAAGTTTTAGAGCTCGTCGATATCTTCGATTTGATAGGTGGTGAGCCCCGTAACTCCTCCCAAATCAAAACTTATGGCTGTTTTACCAGAGGACACTGCAGCAGAAAAAGGACCCCCGCCGGGGCAGGCTTTCTCTTCACAAAACCCCGGCCGGGGCGGGGGTACAAGCTGTAAAACATAACCCTAGCCCGCCGGGGCGGTATAGAAGTGTAAAAAACCCCCGCCGGGGTAGGGGTACGCGCAGAAAAGTCATTTTTTGTCCGAATTTGAGTTCAAGAAGGATTGGTTCGATCTAATTGACTCAAGGACTTCCAAGAGGACTTAAAGACATGTAAAGAGACATATAAAAGGAGGAGAATCACAAGGATTAGGGGAGAGAGAGAGTATTCCATTAGATTTGATTAGAGTAGAATAGAATAGGAGAAAACACTAGTTCTTATGAGATTTGGAGATTGAAGCACTTGGAAGCAATTGGAGATCCAGTTCAAGAGCGAGACGGAGGATGAATTTGCCGACAACAGATTCACTTCTTTTCGTTAATCTTATTCTTATCTTTTAATGTGTATTCAAGTGTGGATTCTTAGTTTTAATTCAATGAACTAATTCTTTGTTTGAGATTACAATGGATCTTATTGTGTAGTTTATTTTAATATGTTTCGTTATCAATTATTATGTTCTATTGTTAGGATTGTCTATTGTGATTTGGACTTAATTATTTAATTGATTGGCCATCAATTACCGTGATAATCTATATGAACTCGAGAGATGAAGTTTAGATTTAGATATGATCATAATAGCATGTGTTTATGATTTCTGCATAGATGGAATTCATGATTCATGTTTATGATAGAGATATGCCTTTACGCCATATGTAATCTTATAGAGAACTTGTGATTTAAATCCTTTTTAATTAGAATTCACATAGAGATATAGTTGATTAGTTAATTAGGGTGTCTTGCTTAATTCTATCATCTATGGATTTTAGTGAGTATATGTATTATGCATCGAGAGGTGGTTTTATCTACTTTAGTGTTCTTGATTAACAATTCAGAATAGATAATAATTAATGAGAAGTGTGTTAACTTAAATGAAGCAATAAGTGAAGTTGCGATTTTAAATCTCCATAATCTTAATTTAACTGGTGGAATTTAATAGTAGTTTATTATATAATTTGAAATCCATTCGTTTAAATAATATTGAGTTGGTTACGGGTTAGTACTTGGTGATTTCTATTAAACAATTCCTCGTGGGAACGATACTCTACTTTCACTTTATTACTTGTTGACCATGTATACTTGCGTGTTGTGCGTAATTAGATTTTACACCAACATCCGCGTGGATCCTCTCAAGTACGTGTTCAGTAAACCCATGTTGAATTGTCAATTGTCTAGATGGTAGTTGATCCTACAACAATTTGACATCGTCTACGTGAGGCCAAAGTCCATTAAAGGTCAAGGAATTGTGGATCAACTGGGCGCCGCACCTGTAGGGGATTTCAAACCCTTGGAAATATACTTCCCCGATGAAGTGGTAATGACAGTCCAACGACACCATTAGCACGATACACACCAATCATGGAGAATGTATTTTGATGGAGCTATAAATATGGAAGGTTCTAGAGTCGGAGCAGCCTAGTATCCAAAGACGGGAGAAATATCCTCACCGCAATCAAATTATAGTTTATCGGCAGACCAACAACACACAAATTGAGTATGAAGGTCAGATCATGGGACTCAAACTTACCCAATAAATAGGTATCAGGTGGTTAACTGTCTTTGGGGATTCATAATTGGTAATCAGACAGACCACATGAATCTATCATACCAAAGAACTACATTTGATGCCTTACCATCGACAAGTTTTACAGATGGCTTCAGAGTTCGAAGAAATAAACTTCCTCCACATTCCTCGAAATGGGAATAATTTTACGGATGCACTAGCAACTTTGGCCTCCTTGATCAACATACATGACAAGGAAAACATGCCAAACATCCCATTTGCCCTACAAAAGGCTCCAGCCAATGGGAATTATATTGGAGAAGTATCGGATGAGCTACTTCCCATCCAACACCCTTGGTATTAACACATCAAGGAGTACTTACTAGATGGATCTACACCCGCTGAGGCGAGCCCGACTGAAAGAAGGCAGATCCATCGATTGGCTATGAAATTTTACCTTAGCGGAGATGCACTCTACAAAAGAGATCTACGAATAGGTCTCCTCAGATGTCTGGACAAGGACCAAGCTCAGAGGCTAATGGATGAAATCCATAGTGGAGTATGTGGCCCACACATGAGCGGCCCCCTACTTGTTAAAAAGATCCTCGTAAGCAGGCACTACTAGCTCGCTTAAGGTCGACCGGGTGATGACCACGCCAAGAGATGCTATCAGTAGACACTCAAATTTTCGCGCCACCACATTAACATTGCAGGAAGTGCAGAATCTTCTTTCAGAGATAACCCTGGAAGATAGCTCAGCTTAATCCCGAAAATACCACTGGAAGTTCAGTTTTAACCCAGGAAAACACACCGGGAGTATAATTTTCCCACCTCGGAGATAACCCCGGGGATAGCAGTACAAATACCAGAAATTCCACCGGAGAAGGCCGATTCATCTTGGAGATAACCCTGAGATGTTCAGTCTCAGTCCCGAAAATAACACCGGGAAAGACAATATCAACCTTGGAGATAACCCCAATGAATGCAGTTGCACTTCCGGAGATAACCCCAGAGATGCTCGTTTCAACCCATGCAGTCAGCTTCAACCTCGGGACTCGCACTGAGGCACTCAATTCACAAACCCGGAGATAACCCCGGGAGGACAGGCACACCTCAAAGACAACCCTGAGGGCATTCAACACCTGCAGCAGCCCAATCTCAGAGATAACCCTAAGCAACGTCTGCTTTATCAGCCAAAACTGGAGATAACCCTAGTTAAGGGAAAATTCATCAAATTGCCACCTTAACCCCACATGGCGTCGTCTAAACAAACAACAATAAACATACATTCTACACAACAATGTCCCAAAAGAACCAAGGAGTTTCAATCCTGAGTGACTACTACGTAAGGTAGAACACCGGATAGAATTTGAAGCTTGAAGAGATAGGACATGGTTCCATCTTCCTGACTTCGTACAACCTCTAATCCCATGTCATTGCGTAGCTCTCGACAACAACAGTCTGAAATAGGTCTTATACACCTCAATCGGATGCTCAGATTGAAGTTTTGCAAGTTTGAGCGGACATCACGTTGCACGCGTGCACGTACTTCGAGACGGTAGGACCCACAGAGCCCGGGGTACCCCGAGCAGCCGCAGGTGCATCTACGACTGTTACAGGTACACCTGCGGCTCCCCCCTCTATAAATATAGGGCTTGGGATGGTCATATTCAAGAGAAGAAAGGCGAGGAAGCCCTGTCTAATTTGCTCTGTACACACCCTATATTCAGTGCTTTCTCATTTTAAACACTTGTGAGCTCACATATAGCTATATTTTTATCGGCGGGAGCCGAGTGTTCATCCAATTAAATCTATAGAAGTCTTCTTTGGCAGTCCATTGTAATCCTTCTTACACACTATAAAGCCTTTCTCTTCGTCTTTGCACAAACTTTTCTTCACGTTGAGAGTCGTGTTGTGTGTGTATTCCTGGACTTCGGTCCGTGGTTTTCATTTCTGTCTATATATATATATACTTATATATATATATATATATATATATATATATATATATATGGACTAACATTATCGAGTTATGCCTCGATTGAGCCTGGACTCACGTCCGGAGCATTTATTTGCTTTTATATATCTATATACTTATATATATGAAATGTTGTCGACCTTTGTTCGATGAGCTTGGATTTTATATCCGATCGCTTACTACTTTTATATATATATATATATATATATATATATATATATATATATATATATATATACATTTATGTCAGCCTGAGTTTACTTCGTGGTCTTTTTATCGTTATTTACATTCATCCCGCTGAGTTTACTTCCCGGCAGCTTGATCGCTTTTTACCGCTTGCTTTCTTTACATTTAGTCCCGCCTATAGTTTACTTCGTGGTGGTTGATCGCATTTATTGCTTTATTTATATTTTTGATCCCCCATGGAGGTTCTTCGTGGTGGTTGATCACGTCTTTATATATATATATTTACCGCTTTTATATATTTACATTTCTGATCCCTCATGGAGGTGCTTTGTGGTGGTTGATCATGTATATATATATATATATATATATATATATATATATATATATATATATATATTTACCGCTTTTATATATTTACATTTTCGATCCCCCATGGAGGTGCTTCGTGGTGGTTGATCATGTTTGTATATATATATATTTACAACTTTTTATATATATAACTACTTACTGCTTTTCATATAAATTGCGACATCATGTGAGCTTAGGAATCATGTGATCACAAATTCAGTCTACTGAATCTAGATTCGGTTCCCGTGATATAAATTTTTCAGCTGTAAGCAGCTTATAAATTATTCACGGTGTTTGAATTTCCTTAGATGACTTTCATGCCCATGAGGAGTTTGGCACTGCTATATATTATTTTCTCGAAGATGCTTGGCATCTCGAAAATAAAAGCAATCAAGCCGAACATTTAATAATAAAATGAAAGTATCAAAGGCCTCAATTACTATTGACCACGGGGTTTGAAAAACTTCTTTTACAAAACCTCGTTGCTATATCTTGTTTAAAACTGATTTTTTGCATAAATTAAAACCCTGTGTATATAGGTGCGAATGAGGCATAGCACTACTTCCATATAATAGCACATTGACCCAACACACACACACACACATTCATATAACAGTTTCTTGAAAAGTGGCAGTCACCGTGGTAACACGTATGTCGAGGGGTGCCTAACACCTTCCCTCCGCATAATCAAGCCCCAAACCAAATGAATCTCTGGTTTCACAGCACTGCTTAATGTTGTCACATCATCGGGTCAATGTGCAAACTTTTTCTGTCAAGGCGTTGGTGCAATCAGTTAAAAACACCAACTGGCGATTCTTACAGTCAAATCGTCGACATATACATGTCGGACCTTTTTCACTTGTTTTTTTAAATAAATCTCACATAACATGAGAACACCAAAGAACAAGAATAGAAAAGGGACAAATAAAAACCCCAACGTCGACAGGTGGCGACTCTGCTGGGGACATCAGTAAGAGGGTTTAAGCCGCTACTACAAGCTTTTCAAAACTGTTATATACTTGTGTGTGAATGTTACATTTACATTTTTTGATGAATGAATACGAATGCATTTTACTTACTGCACTGCAATATATCTATCTGTGATATTAGTGCTTCGCACATGTCATCATTTTCATAAACGGTGAGAAACGTTGTATGTGAATGTATGTTGTGTGGTTCCTCCACCAGGAGGTTATCCTGCTTGTTTGATTATCGGACTCGTAGGAAGACTAATTCCAACGAGGCTCAAGAAAGGCACCACCCAGATTCGCTCCAGTTGAAAGACCGGATTAACTTCCCGTCAAGTAGATTGCAATGATCTGGGAACCTTTATGCCAAAAAGCTGCGAGAGTAACCTAAGATAGGTCAGCCTCTGATAAACCAAACGTGGAGGAGAGTCTCTTCATGCTTTCCATTTTTCAATTACTTGTAAAGACAATTACTTGTAATTTCATTCCATGTTCATCTCTATGTAATGGGAAAATGAAGAATATTTGCACATGCATATTAAGACTTGACATGCTATCAAATGACACCCACTTTGCAGGATAATATTCCTAAAATGGACACATTATGATAGCATGTAAACATTTATACATTCCCTAAGACTAAACTACATAAGTTTTTATAGGGAAATAATTGGGCCTGTTACCCATTTAAAATCCAAAAAGGCCACGAGCCTACAGCCAGTCATGTCTTCGTCTGACCAGTCTAATCTTGCTCCTGCCTCTCGGGAAGAGTTTGACGGATTAAGCAAGCAAATTAAAGATTTGGCTATTCTACTTAAAGAACTACACTAATCTAATCACGGTTCGTGAATACCCATACATATAGAATCCTCTGCACAAGAAGGAACACAAGGTTCAGATAAAACAAACCCTGAGCTTCAGTTGGATACGACCAACAAAACTCCTGAAAACACCCATCTTAAAGAAGATCTAGACACCGGTGATATCAGGTAGAAAGTTTTTCAAATGGAGGAAACCCTCCGTTCTATCAAGGGAATTGGAGCACACGGGAGTCTATGCTGACCTTTGTATATTCCCTGGTGTTCATTATACAGAGAAGTTCAAAACTCCTGACTTTGAAAAGTATAATGGGTTAGGAGATCCATACACACATTTAAAGGTGTTCATTAGAGAACTCGGATCTTATACAGAGGATGAGAAGCTCAGAATGCAGCTGTTTTAGAAGAGTCTAGCTGGAGAAGCCCGATCGTGGTATACTAGATTAGATAACTCAAAGATCCATAGCTGGGAGGAAGTAGATCATGCCTTCCTCACTCAGTATAGCTTCCAATCTCAGATGGCTCCTGACTGGTACCAGATTACCAAGGTCAAGAAATAATCCACTGAGTCTTTCAAAGAGTATGCTCAAAGGTGGAGGTGCCTTGCTGCTCAAGTTATTCCTTCCATGACAGAATTAGAAATGGTCATGACCTTTATAGAAATACAAGAAGCTCCTTTCTATGAAAGAGTCTTAGCTGGCATTGGCAAGGCATTTTCTGAAATGATCAAACATGGAGAGATGTTTGTGATTGGATTGAAGTCGGAAAAGATTCAAGACCTAGTCGCTCTTAAAGCAGTTGCTGAGCACATCCAGTCTGGAACTTATGGAAACAACCCCCGGAGTGTCCATAAAAAGAAAGAGGAAGATGATTCCTTGATACTACAAGGTCAAAAAGGTAGTCAGAATATGCCTATTCAGAGGAAAAACTACTCCCCTTTGCAAGCACCGTCTTCAAACCCTCCATTGCCTAAAGGTGAAGAAGTCAGACGCTCTCGGGTGTTCACACCCTTAGTGGACTCACTCGAGAATATCCTTACTCTTCTGACTATTTAGAAGAAAATTACACATCTTCTTCCACCAGGCAACCCGAATGGAAATGGTTTCAATGCTACTCGGAAGTGTGCTTATCATGTCGGGGCACCGGGACATGACACTGAGGGTTGCTGGGCCTTAAAACATAAGATCCAGGACTTAATCGATAATGGGGAGATTGTCGTGACTAAACCCGATGAACCTCATGTGCAAGACAATCCTCTTCCTTAACACAAAGAAGGAGAGGTCAATATGATTAATTGGAGCAGTGGACAGAGTTCTAATTACGTTGTTGAATCTTCCCAGACAAGCAAAGACACTGCTGACAGATGGGAATATGCGTAGTTCCAGTTTATGATGGAATGAAAGATTAAGGCTTTTTGCAAACAAGTAGATCAGTTGGCAGAACTGGTGATTCATCAACACCAAGTCACACGCCAATTAGTCAGTCAGGAGCATGCTAGTCTCCTGCCTTTTGTCATGAATCCTTCATCCTCGACTTCAGAAAGTGAAACACTGGAGGATAAAGTTACGAAAAGAGAAAGTGTCAAAGCCCGTTGGGATTTTGCCAACAAGTGGGAATTTACATACCTTGGCCAACCTATGGAGGAGATATTTCATATGTTGATCACTGAAGGAAGAATTACATCCCTTCTACCTCCAATCAATCCCTATTCCAGATGGTTTAATTCTGAGGGAGTATGCCAATATCACTCCCACTATCGCTGTCACAGCACAAAAGAATGTTGGGCACTCTGCCACCTCATTCAAAATTTAATTTACAGCGGTGTCCTGCAAATGGCAGACGATGACACTTTACTACTCGAGAGTGGAAACACATGTCCTATAAAATGGAAGGACAATGTAGCAGTTATATCTGTTGAGGATGATGTGGCTGCTAAACCACCCACAATACAAGCAATTCAACTCAAAAGAGCTGACAATCCTTTGAAAGTGGTTGCACCAAAGCTAATCAACTTACCATTCAGACCCCAGTATCCTATTGTCAGCCTACACAAAGTCCCATGGAATTATGGGCAGGCTGAAGGATCTACATCACATACGACTGTTGTAGTGTCGAAGGAGAATCCACTGTATCTTCCCCATCAGGTGATGAAGCCCACCATCAAATCAAATGGGAAAATTCCCATGAAGAAGATTGAAGAATTCCTCCGTACCATGGGTCATAATGAAGCCAAGGTGGTTTTAAGCATGAGAGAAGCTCCACAGCAAATTTCCATACTGGACTTGGTTTTCTCTTTCGAAGATCATATGAAGATATTGTTAAGGGTCTTGGAAGAAGCTCATTTACCAAAATCAATGGATTTGGAAAAATTCCAACATCTGGTTGATCACATTTTTAACAATAATATGATATCTTTCACTGATGACGACATACCTGCTGAAGGGACCGATCATTGCAAGCCGTTGCACATAGCGATTTTGTCCTCCAGATATATGGCGGGAGGAGTCTTGATAGATGGAGGTTCATCTCTTAATATATGTCCTTATGCTACCTTGGAGAAGATGAATATCAATCCCAAGAGGATTAAAAGTAGCCATACGATTATCAAAGCTTTTGATGGGTCCTGACGAAATGCCGTTGGAATAATTGAATTACTAGTGGAGATTGGTCCACATACATTTAGTGTATCCTTTCACGTGCTCAAAATAACCACGGGATAAAACCTGCTATTGGGAAGACCGTGGATTCATATGGCTAGAGCCGTCCCTTCCACCCTTCATTAACAACTTAAGTACATTATCAACAATAGCCTAGTCACTATTAATACTCAACCAGAATGTCTTGAACAAGGTGACATACCACTCATCAGCTTCAATCCAGAAGTTGAGCCAGTCAGTTTCTATGCCCTGGAGGTGAGCAACACTCATTACCTTCCCATTGGGGCGCCACCTCTCATACCCAAGATTTCTGACGAGGTAATTTTGGCCACTCAAGAGATGATTTCATTGGGTCATCAACCTGGACAAAGGTTGGGCAAAGATCATCAGGGTATTAAATACCCTATTCAAGTGCCCAGTCAAACAGGGACAACTAGATTAGGCTATTTTGCTAGCTCCAGTCATAGGAATCCTCATAAGTATAAATTGATTCCTTCAACTTTAGCCACACGACGATTTTCTCCACCTACAAATCCTGAGCTTGTACAGTCTCTGGTAAAAGTGCCAGCCCAAGTTATGGCTATGCTATTTCCCAAACCGATACTGGTTAAAGCAAAATAGGTCTTGATTCTTGATCCCAAAGTGGAAGAGAGGGAACGAAAACGTAAACAAGACATCGTCAAGATGATGTCGGACATACGCATCATTGTCCATGATGAACATATAAACAGATACACCCCAGATGATGATTGCCCAGATCGTAATGAATTTAAGCGATCTGAATGAATCATATGAACGATTCGGTGAAATAAGTAAGGAATGGTGTTCTATAACAACAAATTCCAAGGAAAAGTAAAATCATAATCAAAATATCGATTAAAAATGAAGAATGAACGAAGAACATGAAGAACACGCGAAGAACATTGTCGATAGACAAATTTAAAACCATCATAGGATAATTGTTATTGATGGACAAGTTTAAAACCATCAAATATAAGTTAGATGCTTATTGCCTAGTTAGGAAAGGTAGTAACGTTCATGAAGAACAGATTAAGACTGAGCTATAACAAAGTTATGGCAAAAATTTTGTAAAAGACGAACGAGAATTAGAAAGTTAGTAAATGAACCCGAATGTTTAGGGTTTCATAAGAATGTAAGAGAACGTAGAAAACGTGAGTCATGGACTCAAGAACAAATGAGTTCCAAGTTTGAATGACCGAATTACAGACGAATGAATGAAGAATGTTAAAAACGTAAAATGAACTAAAGACTAAGATTAAGCCAATTGAATGGCATGTTAACGGATTCATAACGAAGTTCTGTGTAAGGGTAATTGATGTACGTAAGATAAGGAAGAGAATGTCTTTGGAATGACCTCGTTCCAAGTTATAACGAAGAAGTTATGAGATTGCGAAGTCAGCGTCTCAAGCATGTAAAACACTTAGAAAAATTTTCCAAGTTTCATGCTTCTAAGACCAAGACCGCCAACCGCGCCTGGGGAGGTGGTGCCAGAACGCCGAGCTCAAAGCCATCGCCTACTACCGAGTGGTACCACAAATGCCAAGGGTTAGTGGGGAGTTTGAAATGCAAATACCAAACCAGGAAAGAGAGTAACATAGGCTCGCGCCGCAGCGCTAGAGGAAGGTAGGGACCCCAAGGCCACAAATACCGGTGTAGGCAAGGCCCAAAGTGTTGAGCTTTTATTACTCAATTACAAAAAAAAGAAAAGAAATATGAATACGTAATTAACCTAATGTAACACTTAATCAAGTGTATTAAACCTTTAATGAAGGTTGAACGAAAAGATTAAACGAGATTAAAAGACAAAGAATGTGAAAGCAGGTTACAGAACCGATATCTGGGGACCGTAGTTGCGATAAACGAACGTGAGAGATTGCTATGATGGTGATTCCTTACACGTTGATTAACGAAGGTAATGAATAACATTTCGATGTTATGTGGTGGTAATGAGAGATAAGTGTAAAGCGTATAAATGTTGTGAACGCAACGCAGTTGCATTGAATGATCGGTCTTAGCATACAACGAACCATATGGCTTCGACATTAAGGAAGAATAACGAATGGTATTAAGAAAGTCGTATCGAACGGTAAAATTATATTACTTGTTATTATTATGTGTTAGTAAGATGAATGCCATTCTATAACCTAGAAACTTCAAAAATTAGTAGTATTTTGACTACGTGAGAAAATTAAAGTGTTTGAATTTCCAAGATGAAAATAAAAGTTTTTCAAGAATTTTTTTGAAAAACACTATTCATCGATTTCTGCTCAGGAATTATTTTTGAATTTCCGAGAAATACATAACAATAGAATATCGAAGTGAATTGGATTATGTAATAATAATTCAGGTATGGAAAACGTAATTTTTCACATGCGGACGTAATTCGTGAATGTTAGTAAAATAAAGCGTTAAGGAAGTGAATGTATTGATCGTATGATACGTATGTATTGTATGAAGTAATGAATATGATGTATTATACTAGTATATATGAATATGGGATACCGTATATTATGAATTAGTATACGAGTAAGAATATGAGAATTATACGTATGAAATACGTTCTAAGGCTTTAGACCATTTGTAAATAGACTTATGGATTATGTAGGATGTACAAGTCTAATAAGAATTGGATGTGCAAGCCCAAGTGTTTGTTAATGAAAATCCCAAAGTAAATTAATACAAGCCCAAAGTAATAAGTTAATCTAAGTGGACCTAAGCCCAATTAATGATCCAATGGGTAAAGCTTGATCCATAGGGCAACACATAGGTGAACTTGGTGACCAAGAAAATAAAGTGATGAACAAGTAAAGGATAGGATTTGTGGAGGCCAAGTTAACTTAATTAGGAAGCAATGAATAGTAAGGAGGTTAGATTAAGGAGGTGGGATGGCCTAAATGACTAAACTATCCTAACTTTGCCAATTTTATAAATATGAGACTTGTTAGATACTTTCTCATTTGTTAATTTCATCCATCATAATACAGCTTATTGGTTAGAGAAAATAAGCAAGAATAAGTCAAACTTTCCTTGTTAGACTTTCAAGAAGAAGAAAGCTAGTCATTAAAGGTAAATGATCTTATGATCTTATATCTTCCATCTCTACTATTGTAGGGTGATAAGAGAAGTGTAGCTTAATGAAAATGTATGCTAAGAACTCATAAGAATCGGATAATCAATGGACTTAAGCCGTATAAGTCATGAATAAGTAATTTGAACCTAAATAAGTTATGAACTTATGATGGTCATATATTAGAACTTGTATCATATTTACATAAATGAAGTTGATATGTTAATAAGATGTTAGAATGTTGATTAAAGGACTTGAATCAATAATAAGTCCTAAGAAATGAAATCTTGTAGTTTATAATTTGTTAAGTTATAAACTTATGAAGAATAAGCCATAACCTAACTTAAAAATAAGTTGTTGTAATGTGTAGGTTGAGAGGTCTATACGATGAATTGAATTCATATAGAACGATGAATAAATCCTAAGTAACGGAGTTTTTCTAGAATTCACACGATTAGACGATAATCGTCGAATTCGTGAAATTCTCGAAATGGAAGTCAGATTTTTTATTTGAACTCGGAAACATTGGTTTTTGATGGAGACAAGTCTTATTTGGAATTATAGAGTTGCGGACTTGAAAATGACCGAATTCAAACTTAGAATGAAGAAACGAGTGTTAAACATTCACGGACGTTTATCGTTTTCGTTAAAAATGAACTAATAGGTGAATTTTGAGTTAACGAAGTCAAAAATATAAAATTATTGCATGAACACATAGATTATGTGATTTGTGAGCTAATGGCTTTTGAACGAGCCAATTCGGACTTAAAATGATCAAATTTGGAGTTCGAGAAGTTCGTTGTACAATTCAAAACTGTCAACTATCTCGGTGCATGATCCGCACTGCGTGGCACCAAATTTCAGAGAGCAATGGTGGCGCTGAAGCGCCGCTTATAAAGGCCTCGACCTACTATAGAGTCACATGCAATGCTGCCAAGTGAGTTATGTGTGGTGCCAAGCACACCAAGGCCGTGCTCGGTTATCGCTAACTCACGCCGAAGCGAGTTGAAGGTATCACTTAGCCGCAATGCCGCCTTAGGGTTTGGTCAGTAGAGAAGGTTTACAAGTATAGCAAGAAAGGTAGTGGATTAATAAAGAAGTAAAACTTGATTATAATATTATTAAAGCTTTGTTAAACCTTAAGTATGAGACATAAGGTTGAAGATAAGTAATCGAACATGAACGTAAGAACAATGTGAACTATAATGGCAAGCCAGAACCAATAGTAACAGATCTATTACAGAATTAGATTGAGAAGAAGGGTAAGATTCATTAGGAATCATGTATGCTCATTCATGACCTAATGTATAAACTATGTGATCATCTATTGTTGAGACTTTAAGGACTTTAAGTGAAGCATAATTACAGTAGCAGATGCTGAAGGCAAGTATTCTAACCCTTGTTTCAGTTCAATCTGGATAAGCTTTGTGATTCATGTATTCTTACGCATGAACTAATGTCTGATGAAGTCAAAGCCAATTCTTTCGGCTAGACTTAAGATATATTGGATTTATTATAATCTATCAAAGTATTGTCAATGTTTTAACAAACTATGTTGGTGTGGTTTTCAAATGAAGACTGAGTATGCTAAAATGTTTTGTCGTTAAATGACAGGCACGTGAGGTTGACACAACTTAAACATATATACGTTTAATGAATGTAGTGTTGATTAACATAGAGTACTGGAGGCTGATCACCTAGACGTGCTCATAAGAAATGTCGAACTTACGGACTTTGTGCCGGGATGTCCTTTTCAAATGAAGTATGAGATGCTCAAGGTCTTGGACCGGAATTGATGTTTTACTGAATATTGTTATTGTAAAACGTTTTAAAGAAAAGAGAAGTGCTATTTTTGAATTATAGATAGTATTTCATAACTATTGTTCAGTTATTGAAGATATATGATTTATATGATTCAAGCATATTGTTAAATAGAATTGTTGTACTTGCTGAGCTAGTCATGCCCACTCTTGCTTAAACTATATGAATGCAGCTAAGACCAAACGGACCGAAGGATCTTGCAAGGATATAGGAAAGGCAAAGACGAACCCATAAATACCTATGTAATAGTATAGGTTTGTAGTGATAATATTTGATATTATGAAAAGAACAAATGTAACAGTTATAAAGAACCTGGGGGAATGTTAATATAGATTTTCAATATATATATATAAGACATATTCATTCTTTTGAAGCATTTTAATTGAATGTTTGTGTGAACTGTAGCACCGTGGAGCACCATCTGTCGGGTTGGAAGATACCCGGATTTGGGGGCATCATAGGTTGGTATCAAAGCTATAAGCACAATGTGTGAAGAACCCTAAGCCTTTTACTAGTGACGTCCCTATAAGGGAATGCACTTAAGCCAGACTTTTCGTAGGGGACGCCAAGCAAGTCGGTTGCAAATTGATAAGTACCCTTGTGAGGTGCTATGGTTGAAAGTACCATTAGCGTCACAGATTGGTATTAGAGCCTTAGGTTATAAAACTTAAGGAGGGAAATTAAAACCTTAAGTCATATCCTTAAGAGAAGTCAAAGAAGTAAAAGAAGAAAATAACCTTATAAAAATGCATTATGTATATATTATGTGTTTTTATTATTATAGTGACGAGTACTAATCAAACTTAATTGTTTTGTATAGATGTTAGGTGTAAATGGAATGCATATAGGTGTACAGGCAGTTAGTGAAGAATCGGTTATCCTGAAAGAGGTTATACCGAATCCCATAGCAGAGGAGCCAGAGGTAGTAGTGATTGAGTCTGGAGACTAAGAGGACCCCGATCTCATGTAGATATTTGATGGCATGATAGAAGAGGAAGTGGAGGTTGTGTCCTTCAATCCAATAGCACTTGCAGAAGAGACACCCCAAGGGGAGTCTATGATGTCACTGTTCATGGCAGTGTTTGACAGGAACCTCCACTATTGTCAGGAGGTGAAAGATTTATAAGCAGAGCTCTAGGCTATCTTATAGGATAAGACAGATATGGAGTTGATGTGGGAACATGAACATGATGAGCGGGTTTTAGCCAAGGACAAGGTCCATGAGCTAAAGCATGAGGTTTTTGAGCTCAAGAAGGAGCTAAAGACTAAGAGGCAAAAGATAGGGAGAATGTCCTATATCCATAGGAGTTCTCATCAGGATTTCCAACAACAGATAGTTGGATATCCAAAGAGAGGTCAAAGACTTTGACACTATCGTACCGGATGTTATCATTTGGTCTAGCCACAACAGATTTTAATAATGCCTTAAGGCAGATGTAATCTAGTAGTAGCTTGAGTAGTTTTAGATATGTAAATATTGTGTATATAGTAGTGACGTAAAACTCTCTTTTGTATAGCAAAGGGTAGTCTTTTGTAAATCCCAATTTTTGGAAGGCAATTGCAGGATGGTAATGTAATCAGCTTAGGCTGTGTAATGAAATAGTGCAGTATTATACTACAATGAATGAATCAATATAAGCCTTTTTACGGAACATATTGAGTAATGGATGTTGAAGTTATTATTTAATATTGAATAATAACTAATTAATAAAAGGGAATAATAACGAAATGTGTTGTTTATTGTAACAGCAAAATGCCACCAAGAAGAGGGCAACAAAACCAAGGCGCTAATGTAAATCAACTGGAAGGAGGTTCGGTTAACCCGATGTAGGAATTTGTTAAATTACTAACAGTTGCGTTCAATAGAAATGGGGCTAATATCCCCGTAAATCCGGGAGTAGCACGAGCTACTACCTTTAAGGATTTTAAAAGTGTTGGTCCGCCAGAGTTCAAAGGAACTACAGACCCCATAGAAGCCTAGACATGGGTAAAGGAAATTGAGAAGGCATTTGTTATAGCAAATGTCGAAGAGGGTCAGAAGCTTGCCTTTACAACCTATATGATGAAAGGTGAAGCCAATTTTTTGTGGGAGGCTAACCAAGTAAAGGCGGGTATAGAGAACTTAACGTGGGTGAGGTTCAAGGAGATATTCTTCGAGAACTAATTTCCCACGAGTATGCAAGGAATGATGGAGATGCGTTTTCTAGACTTGAAATAAGGGGACATGATGGTTCCCCAATACGCTTCCAAGTTTAATGAACTGGTGAGGTTTGCTCCACACCAAGTGGACACTGAGGTTAGGAAAGCCTGACGGTTCAAGCAGGGCTTGAAACCCTGGCTCTATAACCGCATATCTGTGTCCTAGAGTACTACATTTGGGACTATTTTAGAGAAGGAGATAATCACCGAAGGTGGTAGCGAGGCTATAAGCCAGTACCACAAAGATAAGAAGAATAAGGGGAAGGTTGATGGGGGAGTAAAGATAGAAGGAGCTAGTGGGAGTGGCGAGGGACAGAAGAGGAAAGCATTCAACTCTGGGAATACTGGATTAAAGCAAGGAGATCCAAAGAGAAGAATGGAGGTCTACAAAACCTGTGGGAAGACTCATCTGGGAGTCTGTCTCAAGGGGAAAGCTGTATGCTACAATTGTGGACAGGAGGGGCACATTTCTCCTAACTGTCCAAGTTCGAAGAAGAACCACGAATGCTTTGTGTGTGGGTCAACTGACCACATGGCAAAGAACTGCCCAAAGAAGGGGACGGACGGGAATTGGGGCACTAATAGCGGTAAGTTAGCTATTAATGGGCCAGCACAGCCAGGTAGGCCGATGGGCCGTACCTTTAACATGACGGTCTAAGATGCAGTTGCATCAAGGGACGTATTCACAGGTATTATTCTGATCAACGACATAAATGCTTATGTGTTATTTGATTCAGGTGCTACTTGTTCATTTATAGCATGTGATTTTGCTAGACGATTAGGATTACTTCCCGAAAAGTTTCCTATACCTTTAAATATTAAGGTTGCAAATGAGGAGATAATTCTTGTTGAAAATATTCATAGGAGTTGTTATGTAGACATACGGAGTTGTAAATTATCGGTAGATTTGATACCGATAAAGTTAGGAGAATTCGATGTAAATCTCGGAATGGATTGGTTGGTAAACCATGGGGCAATTATAGATTGTCAGAAAAAATGTGTGAACCTTAGAATGTTAAGACAACCTCAAGTAGTATTTTACGGTAATTTATCGTCGGGACGTTCGTGTTATCTTACCATGACACAAACTAGGAAATTATTGAGGAAGGGATGTGTAGGTTATCTATGTCATGTTGTTGATACTTAGAGAGTGGTAGCAACCATGGAACTAATACCTATAGTTAGAGAATTCACGGATGTATTTCCAAGTGAATTATCGGGTCTTCCACCGGATAGGGAGACCGAGTTTGTAATAGACATTGTGCCAGGAGCGGCACCAGTTTCTAGGATACCATATCGTATGGCGCCAGTGGAGATGAAGGAGTTAATGGTACAGTTACAATAACTGTTGGACAAAAAGTACATACAATTGAGTGTTTCATTGTGGGGAGCACCGATATTATTTGTCAAGAAGAAGGACGGATCGTTAAGACTTTGTATCGGCTTTAGAGAGTTGAACAAGTTAACAATAAAGAATAAATACCTATTGCCCAGGATCGATGATCTCTTTGATCAGTTGAAAGGGGCTAAGTATTTTTCTAAAATAGATTTAAGAATGGGGTATCATCAGTTGAAGGTTAGGAAGGAGGATGTACCCAAGACAGCATTCAGGACTCGTTATGGTCATTACGAGTTTCTGATAATGTTATTTGGGTTGACTAATGAACCAGCTGCATTTATGGATATGATGAACATAGTGTTCAAACAATATTTGGACAAGTTCATCGTGGTGTTTATCGATGATATTCTAGTCTATTCTACGACGCCAGAAGATCATGCTGAACACCTAAGAATAGTGTTGGAGACACTAAGGAAGGAGAAGTTATATGCGAAGTTCACTAAGTGTGAATTTTGGTTGGAAAAGGTACAATTTTTAGGTCATGTCATTGATAATGAGGGAATTTAAGTAGATCCAGCGAAGGTGGAGGCCGTGATGAATTGGGAACAACTAAAAATGCCGACTGAGGTGCGGAGTTTCCTAGGGTTAGTAGGATACTATCGGAGATTCATCCAGAATTTTTCAAAGATAGCTACACCGTTGACTAATTTGACAAGGAAGACGATGAAATATGTGTGGACTGATAAATGCGAGGACAATTTTCAAGAACTGAAGAAGAGATTGAGTGAAGCACCTGTTTTGTCATTACTCGATGACACGGGAAATTTCGTAGTTTATAGCGATGCTTTGCATAAAGGACTTGGTTGCGTGCTCATGCAGCATGGCAAGGTTATTGCGTATGCATCAAGGAAGTTGAAGGATTATGAGAAAGTTTACCCTACTCATGATCTGGAACTGGCCGCGGTAGTTTTTGCTTTAAAGATATGGAGACACTATCTTTACAGAGAAAAATGTGAGATATACACGGACCATAAAAGTCTAAAATATATCTTCACATAGAAGGAGTTAAATATGAGACAGAGGAGACGGCTGGAGTTGATAAAGGATTACGACTGTGAAATCCTGTATCTCCCTGGAAAAGCCAATGTAGTTGCCGATGCCTTAAGTAGGAAGGGTCAGGAGAAGTTATCTATGCTAACGGCTCAAACTGAGTTAATAACAGAGATGGCTAGGATGTAAATATAAGTGAAGTTGCCAAGTGAATCGGGACAGAGACTGTTCGCGATAGAGATTCAATCTACCATTGTAGAGAGAGTCAAGGAGGTGCAGCTTAAAACTATTGAATGTGACTGGGTAAAGGAGCGGTTAACCAGTGAGAAAGATATTAAGTACAGTCTTGATAACGAAGGGTTATTGAGATTTGAAGGAAGAATTTGGGTTCTGAATGAGACAGAATTAAAGGAGCAAGTATTATAAGACACTCATAGTTCGAGGTTCTCGATTCATCTTGGTAGTACTAAGATATATAAAGACCTTCGACAGAGTTTTTGGTGGCCAAACATGAAGAGATAAATAGCCGAGTATGTGAGTAGGTGCTTGACTTGTCAGAAAGTTAAGGCCGAACATCAACGACCAAGTGGTTTGTTACAGTCATTGGAGATTCTGGAGTGGAAGTGGGAGCATATCACGATGGACTTTTTGGTGGGACTTTTTGTAATGCCCCCAAATCCGGGTCCTCTGACCCCTGTTCGGTCATCACGATAAACTACAAACATCCACCTCTAAACAACATACGATAACTTAAATGCGGAATATAATAAATGTACGTCGTTCATTCAAAAGGTGTTACTAGTCCCAAGATACGATAACCTTATTATCATTCTACAAACATACCCTAAAATAAACATTAGGGTTCATATTACATAATCGTAATTTAAACTAAGCATAAGATAAATTCTGCTTCTCGTAATAATCCTACATCTTCTATTTACCCTTGTCCTTTCCTGAGGTCTCGGGCTTAGCTGCAATATATTCATGATATATCAAGGATGAGCAACAAGTTTGCTCAACAAGTTTAAGTACAACAATAAGGATATATCATGATGAATGAAAAAAAAATGTCTGGCAAAGGGTTCAACAGTATAATATCTGAAGGATTCAACAATATGAATATCATAAGCAAAGATATTGATTGCTTTTAGAATAACTGCTAGTCAAATAGACTTCGAACTATAACACTCCAATGGAATCAATAGCTAATTAACCCTTTGGTTTCTTGCTACAGAATAAGTACTTAAGGGGATCAGCCTCACGTACTCTATGTACATGCATAACATTTAAATTTGTTCATTGTATCTTTATTAGATGCCTGCAATCCCCTCTCATAGAAAGGGGTGTTCTTTTTGTCTAAGAATCCATACCATCAATTGGTTTGGATAGCTTTTAAAACTTCATACGTTTGTCTGACTGAACAAAGGTTCAGACTCTATTACTTGCAACACAATAAATTCGATACTTGCTCAATATAATATAGAGTAAGTTTAGGGAAACATGTTTAACAAAACTAGGGTTCAAGGAACTTGCTTAACAAAAGTAGGGTTCAAAGAACTTGCTTACGGTATGCGTCGAATAAAGTAATGCAAAGATTTAGGATACTTACTCACTAATAAATGGAGTAAGTTTAGGGAACTTGCACAATCAAAAGGTGAAGTTTAAGGGAACTTGCCTATTTGCTCAGCTACAATACAATTCTAGCTTTAATTAACTTGCGTTGAAATGACCTAATATTAACAAGTTGGTCTTTCAATTAGTATGTGTAAACTAATACGAGTCTACACTTAAAAGAATCAAGTCATCACATATCATGCTTCTCAACATATTATATGAAATATTGGTCACACATTACAAAGTAAGTAATCATATAAACATGCCTTAATACTTCAGAACCAAAAATAGCTCATCTTGGCAAGATCATAGAATGGCACAACACCGCTACTGGTCTAAGCTTAGGGATTCTACAAGCACTTGCTACCGTCCCTCGCCAGACTAAGGTTGAGCTGCTGCTCTCCTGAACTCAATCCAACTCTAACATACCAATTACACATATATTTTAACATACGTACATGCTAGTGTTTCACACATAACACATGACCATACTTGAATTCATTACTTCAAGTTTAACTTACAACTTATATGTCATTAAAACATAAAAGGTCATGTAGTCATTATGCTCAATACATATGTATCATGCTTAGGAGTATTATAGCCATAATATGACGTTTTACTACTTTAGTATCTAAGTATTCTCATAATATGCAACTTATATTTGAAAACATGTTCAAGATTGTCTTTGAAATCATATTAGCACGAATGATGGAAGATAGCACTTATAAGACAACTTCAAAACTCTTATCATAAAGAGTTAAGTCATGTTAACCTCCTTTCAAGATCAGAATCTATATCTCATTAACATTCACGTTCATTAGCCTTATTGTACTAAGCTTTTCTTTTCAAACTAAGTTCTAGCACAAGGCTTATCAAGTTGGTCATGGATACAGCATCTATGAATCACATATCATGCTCATTTAGGTTCCAATAAGTTATGTATATGGTCTCGCAAGTTTAGAACTCGTGAACACAAGTTTTCCACAAAGTTAGTTTTGAAAACTGTAAGTTTTGCTATAACTTTCTTATTAATCCAAGTTGATTACTTCATACCACATACAAAAGTTTTACATAACATGCTATACTCCTCTATATGCATGTATCTAAGTCATAACATCAATTTTGTAGCATATAACACAAACAGAAACCAACAATTAGTTCTGAGGTACGGCGCAGCTACGCTGCACCCTAGTACAAATAGGGCGTAGCTGCGCCATGCTGGAGACAGAATTGACTTTGGGTTACGGCGCAGCTGCGCTGCATCCTAGTACATATAGGGCGCACCTGCGCCATGTCTGCATCAGAGACAGTAAGTAGACTCTGTTTGCAGAGTCTTAACCAACTTGGTTTCCAACAATTCTAGCATGCTCCAAATCATTATTTGAGAGTTCAAACATGTAAGTAAACTTCCTAAACACATCATGGCATGTTAATTCACATAAACTAATAAAGAATTTCAAGTAATTCTCAAGAATTTGATAAACCCAACTAAGAACAAAAGCTTAGGATTTATACCTTTTGAAGCTTAATAGTCTTCCTACACTTTGACTCTCAAAATAAGACTTCTCAAACAACAAAAACTGAATTTGGAGCTAGTATTTATAGAGGAAACTATGAACTAGACATTGTCTTTACACAAGATTGGAGCTCATGGTGAAAAGGAAAAACATAATGGTTGCTAAAGAGTGGTTCACCAGCTGATTTCTAGTAATCATCCCTACACAACTCTAGCCTTTTTGGAAAATACGTAATTTAGCTTCAAGTTACTATTCATGTACTTGATGACAATCATTTTGGGACAAGGAAATAATTCTCAGCATTTTGCAAACACTGAAATGCAACATTTGGCTTATACCATATATACACATAATATAGACTTTGGTTATCAAATAGGTCTACAAAATTTATTTCACATAACATAGGTTATATTGATTTAAAGAGCATACAATGTATTTTCTAATTACAAGGTATCAAGTAGTGCACATACATATATCAATATTATTATGCAACTCACATAAATGCAAATGACTCTTACTATATAGTCTATATATATAATATATAGACACATTAATATATCACCTTGTACTATATAAAATATATAATTAACTACCATAAAATAAAGGTTTACTATATTGCATGCTTGCACAAAATAAATCAAGTAAACATATAATCATTTTATAAACTATTAATCTATTAACACATTATCAATTAATTACTCATAAATGCAATTAATCAATACGTTCAACTCTTTGCTACTATATTCAAATAACTTGAATATTTAATTATTAATAATCTTATCAATTCCTTGATATTAAAATCTTAGGGTTAGTCCACTAATTTAAATAAACTATTAGTGACTCCCTTTAATCCTTTCGTAAATTCACATAACCACTTAAGGTTTAAATATACTCGCAAAACTAACTCATTAAAATTAAATCACATATTTAATTAATAAGGAGTTTCAAATTCGTGGACGTTACACTTTCGACTACAATGAAAGGGTATGATGCAATTTGGGTAATAGTGGACCGGTTGACGAAGTCGACTCACTTTTTGCCAATTAGGGTCAAGTATAACTTGGACCAGTTAGCTAAACTTTATGTTAAAGAAATAATTTCCAGACATGGAGTACCAGTATCGATTGTGTCAGATCGTGATCCCCGATTCACATCGAACTTTTGGAGGAGTCTGCAGGAGCAGTTGGGAACACAGTTAAAGCTGAGTATGGCGTATCATCCCCAAATAGATGGACAGAGTGAGAGGACAATTCAAACATTAGAAGATATGTTAAGATCTTGCGTTATGGATTTCAAGGGTAGTTGGGATGATCATCTACCATTAGTAGAGTTTGCGTATAACAATAGTTATCATGCAAGTATAGGTATGCCGCCTTACGAAGATTTGTACGGGAGGAAGTACAGAACACCATTGTGTTAGGACGAAGTGGGAGAACGCCGAATGTTGGGGCCATAATTGGTGCAACAAACAGCGGATGTGGTAAAATTGATACGAATGCGTCTCGTAGCAGCTCAAGACAGAGAAAAAAAGTGTGCGGACTCGCATCGAGAGAATAGGGAGTTTGAAGTAGGCTCTTAAGTGTTTCTAAAGGTATCTCCCTAGAAAAGAAAGATACACTTTGGAAAGAAGGGAAAGTTAAGTCCAAGGTTTATAGGACCTTTTGAGGTGTTAAAAATGGTACGTGAGGTAGCTTACATGATAGCATTACCTCTAGACTTAGAACGAATACATAATGTGTTTCATGTATCCGTGTTACGTCTGTATATGCCAGATTATAAGCATGTAATAGAGTATGAGCCTATTCATATCAAGAAGGACTTAACGTACGAAGAGATGCCGATTCAAATTATTGATAGAAAAGAGCAAGTTCTGTGGAACAAAGTCATACCTTCCGTGAAGGTGTTATGGAAGAACCACGACGCAGAAGAAGCAACGTGGGAATTGGAAGACAAGATAAGGAAGGATTACCCTCAATTGTTTGTGTAATGTGAGATGAGATTCTGGGGACAGAATCTTTATAAGGGGGGAAGAATGTAACAACCGAGAAATTTGGATCCTTTGTAAAATAATTTTATTTAATTAAATAATGAATAAAATTATATTACTTGTTATTATTATGTGTTAGTAAGATGAATTTCGTTCTATAACCTAGAAACGTCGGAAATTAGTAGTATTTTGACTACGTGAGAGAATTAAAGTGTTTGAATTTCCAAGACGAAAATAAAAGTTTTCCAAGAAATTTTCTGAAAAACAATATTCATCGATTTTTGCTTGGGAATTATTTTTGAATTCCTGAGAAATACGAACGATAGAATATTGAAGTGAATTGGATTATGTAATAATAATTCAAGTATGGAAAAAGTAATTTTTCACATGCGGACATAATTTGTGAATGTTAGTAAAATGAAGCATTAAGGAAGTGAATGTAATGATCGTATGATACGTATGTATTATACGAAGTAATGAATATGAAGTATTATACTAGTATGTATGAATATGGGATACCATATATTATGAATTAGTACACGAGTAAGAATATGAGAATTATACGTATAAAATACGTTCTAAGGCTTTAAGCCATTTGTAAATAGACTTATGGATTATGTAGGATGTACAAGTCCAATAAGAATCGGATGTGCAAGCCCAAGTGTTTGTTAATGAAAAGCCCAAAGTAAATTAATACAAGCCCAAAGGAATAAGTTAATCTAAGTGGACCTAAGCCCAATTAATGATCCAATGGGTAAAGCTTGATCCATGGGGCAACCCATGGGTGAACTTGGTGACCAAGAAAATAAAGTGATGAGCAAGCAAATGATAGGATTTGTGGAGGCCAAGTTAACTTAATTAGGAAGCAATGAATAGTAAGGAGGTTAAATTAAGCCTACCTTTGCTAATTCTATAAATATGAGACTTATTAGATCATTTCTTATTTGTCAATTTCATCCAACATAATACAACTTATTGGTTAGAAAGAATAAACAAGAGTAAGTCAAACATTCCTTGTTAGATTTTCAAGGAGAAGAAAGCTAGTCATTAAAGGTAAATGATCTTATGATCTTATATCTTCCATCTCTACTATTGTAGGGTGATAAGAGGAGTGTAGCTTAATGAAAATGTATCCTAAGAACTCATACGAATTGGATAATTAATGGACTTAAGCCGTATAAGTCATGAATAAGTAATTTGAACCTAAATAAGTTGTGAACTTATGATGGTCATGTATTTGAAGTTGTATCATATTTATATAAATGAAGTTGATATGTTAATAAGATGTAAGAATCAATAATAAGTCCTAAGAAATGAAATCTTGTAGTTTATAATTTGTTAAGTTATAAACTTATGAAGAATAAGACATAACCTAACTTAAAAATAAGTTGTTTTAATGTATAGGTTGAGATGTCTATAGGATGAATTGAATTCATTTAGAACGATGAAAAAATCCTAAGTAACGGAGTTTTGCCGGAATTCACACGATTGGACGATAATCGTCGAATTCGTGAAATTCTCGGAATGGAAGTCGAATTTTTTATTTGAACTCAGAAATGGTTGTTTTCGATGGAGACAAGTCTTATTTGGCATTATAGAGTTGCGGACTCAAAAATAACTGAATTCCGACTTAGAATGAAGGAACGAGTGTTGAACGTTCACGGACGTTTATCATTTTCGTTAAAAGGAACCAATAGGTGAATTTTTAGTTAACAAAGACAAAAATATAAAATTCTTGCATGAACACGTAGAGTATGTGATTTGTGAGCTAATGGATTTTGAACTAGCTAATTCAGACTTAAAATGATCAAATTTGGAGTCCGGGAAGTTCGTTGTACAATTCAAAATTGTCAACTATCTGGTGCACGTGAGTTGGCGCCACAAGACCAAATTTCAAGGCATAATGGTGGCATCATATGGCCATGTATGCTGGCCTGCACCTCTCAGAAGTCAGCAATGGCCAGCGCCAAGTGAGTTATATGTGGCGAAATAATGGCCAAGGCCGACCTCTCTATCAAGTAACCCGTATGCATAGCAGCTGAAGTTGAAAGGTATTGACTGGCGTCGTAGTGCCAGTCCTAGGGTTTGGTCAGTAGAGAAGGTTTGCAAGTATAGAAAGAAAGGTAGTGTATTAATAAAGAAGTAAAACTTGATTATAATATTGTTAAAGCTTTGTTAAACCTTAAGTATTAGACATAAAGGTTGAAGATAAGTAATCGAACATGAACGTAAGAACAATGTGAACTATAACGGCAAGCCGGAACCAATAGTAACAGATCTATTACATAATTAGACTGAGAAGAAGGGAAAGATTCATTAGGAACCATGTATTCTCATTCATGACCTAATGTATAAACTATGTGATCATCTATTATAGAGACCTTAAGGACTTTAAGTAAAGCATAATTACAGTAGCAGACGCTGAAGGCAAGTATTCTAACCCTTGTTTTAGTTCAATTTGGACAAGCTTTGTGATTCATATATTCTTACGCATGAACTAATGTCTGATGAAGTCAATGCCAATTCTTTCGGCTAGGCTTAAGATATATTGGATTTCTTATAATCTATCAAAGTATTGTCAATGTTTTACCAAACTATGTTGGTGTGGTTTTCAAATGAAGACTGAGTATGCTAAAGTGTTTTGTCGTCAAACGACAGGCACGTGAGGTTGCCACAGCTTAAACGTATATACGTTTAATGAATGTAGTGTTGATCAACATAGAGTACTATAGGCTAATCACCTAGACGTGCTCGTAAAAAATGTTGGACTTACGGACTTTGTGCCGAGATGTCCTTTTCAAATGAAGTATGAGATGCTCAAGGTCTTGGATCGGAATTAATGTTTTACTGAATATTGTTATTGTAAAACGTTTAAAAAAAAGAGAAGTGCTATTTTGAATTATTGATAGTACTTCATAACTATTGTTTAGTTATTGAGGATATATGATGTATATGATTCAAGCATATTATTAAATATAATTGTTGTACTTGTTGAGCTAGTCATGCTCACTCTTGCTTGAACCATATGAATGCAGCTAAGACCGAATGGACCGAAGGATTCGGCAAGTATAAAGGAAAGGTGAAGACGAACCCGTAGAATACCTATATAATAGTATAGGTTTGTAATGATAATATTTGATATTATGACAAGAATAAATGTAACGGTTATAAAAAACCTGGGGGAATGTTAATATAGATTTTCAATATATACATAAGACATATTCGTTCTTTTGAGGCATTTCAATTATATGTTTGTGTGAACTGTAGCACCATGCGGCACCATCTGTCGGGTTGGAAGATACCCGAATTTTGGGGCGTCACACCATAAATGGTGAAGAAGCTGAATTAAAGACAAGTACGCATAATGTAATGAAGCCAAGTTAATGATTAACTTGAATGGTTGTTCTGAGTATACAAAAGACTGTATGACTTAGACAATAAAGAATGAATCCTGAGGTATGACATTTTTTTGTTAGAAAGCCATAAGGAATGAGAAATTGACTTAACGAACATTATAATTTAATAGTTCAGATAAGTTAAGTTAAGTTAGGTTGTGGTGCAATCGTAACCTTTGATGATTGACATATGGAGCTGGGCTAAACAATTCCTTCAGAGAGCGAAGGTATATACGAAACTGACAGTCGATCTAACTCACTGTGATGGCAGTGTAGTCGAGACGAGAACTTATTTGTTGGTTATTTAGGGGAAACCACTCAGAGTACCATATGGACTACTAGCAGAGAAGCAATGTGTGCTGAGTCATTCAAGTATTAAAATCATATTTTTCTTATTTAAGACAACATTTAACTATTTATTTCCTTTTATTCATAACTTTATCATTTTTAGGAAAAATACCAAACTGATTCCAAAAATTCTCCTTTTTTGGGTTTAGACAGTATATGACCTAAGAATGATCCCAAAATTTTTCTGGAAATGTAGAAAGTGATTTACTAATTTTAAAGTGCCCAAAACACTCGGATCTTGCTTCATTTTTCATAAATCGAGTTTTGCTCAGAAAATTCTGAAATTTTTAGGGTATATTCCCATAACATATATAAACATACTGTAAATATTTTGGATTTTCCCATGTATACACTGTGAGAAATACGAGTGTTAATATTTAGGAGTCCTTTACGGAAACAGCCATTACGCACAACCTATAAATCAAAATGTGTCCGTTCTTTTTCCTACACGTAGATAACTTCTCAAGGTACCTCTGTGAGTTTTCCCAGATTTTTAAAAGACTTGCAACTATCTGAAACAGTCCTACGAAAAATGGGGACAATAGCTTTTTAGGGTTTTAAAACCTTAATACTCTATGTGGACTATTTTGGGGAAAACAGCCCCCATAGCTTCAATACTTGCTAGATTCGTGTTCTACCACTGGGGTTTACTTGATAACTTAGGTATCTAGCACCACCCCCCCCCCCCCTTCAACGGATCACAAATCCAAGTTGTAAAACTTGAGTTACACAAGATTTAGTCGAGAAAAAACAAGAGTTTCACCCCTTGGAGAACATATGCTCATTTCCTTCCTCTAAATCTATAGTCTAATACACAAGATACTTTGTCCTACACATGAGACATGTAGAACTAGGGTACTTTGATTATTAGACCATAACCCCATACAAATCAAGCTATACCACAAAATAGAAGAAGAAGATGAAGATTAGGTTATACCTTGATCTAGTAGCAACCTTCCTTGATTTACCAAAGTAGTATAAAAACTTAGGGTGCATCAAATAAATTAGCACACCTCTCTCACTCTCTCAAAACCGAACCCTCTCTCTCTTTTCTCTCTTTGAAGTTTGCTTGCCTGGGAGAAAAAAATAGAAGAAGGATAATAGTAGAAATGAAATGATCTAGTAAATGAATGGGGTGATTAACTAATATCCCCCATACTTTTATTGTCCCTTGGATAAAAGGCTTCACCTTATCTCTTCCAATTAAGCCTAAACATGTGATTAAGGGTGATTAATAGATTTGCAACCAATGGGAGATTGATACACATGTACTTGTGTGTAAGACTTCTATTTATGGTCATTTATTAACATAATCTTCTTGCCATAAAAAGGCCTAATTGGCCGGTCCCCCTTTGCCCATTATATCTCCCAATTTACTTTTATTTTAATACATAAATTTGATTAATCAAAAGTCTAAAATACACTTAATCAAGTGGGCTAAGTATTGGTTTGCATTTTATTTCCTTTGGGCTTCTTCCTTAATTATTTTGGACCATGTAATAAACATAGTCTAACAATTTTAATATATGTTACCCAAATTATTTATTTAGGGTTTCCATTCCCAATCTTATGAAATTTAATTACTTATACATGTGACTTTAGCTCATAACCTAATTAGGTTTACTAGAAATAGGTTTAAAATTATTAGTCACTTAAAATAACAAGATTATCCACTTAAGTTAGTAACAATATTAAATACTAACCTTTCCTTATTACCATAACCATTAGGTTATTTAATTATCTCACCTAATGTATAATTAGGTTACGAAGCTTTCATTTAGGGTTTAAAATAAAATAAAATTAATTTCTAAAATTTGTACTTAGGGTTTCCTAATTAAGTTAGGTTACCTAACCACCTAGGTTTTACACAATAGGATTTAACATTGACTAATTATTGTGAGACCCCAGATTTTATGAATAAGTATTTAATTTTCTCGAAATAATTTTTTGAATATTATGGTGTGGATTTGATATAATGTTATAGTTGTGGGTAGTATTTATAAATTTTATAAAGTATGCAAGTTGTTATATAATATTCGATTGGTCGGGAAATATTCATTTTATCAGGGAATATTCGTACAACGGCACAATCATTGGTGGACCTCGCAACGGAATTATTGTCGGATTGAGAAAATAACAAAAATATTTTATGAAAATAACAACGGAAGTTTTACCGTTATTACTGTTGAACTACTCGGTAACAAAAGTATGCGATGTCTGGCGTGGTTGCATAAGTAGTAATACCGTATTGATTATTGATGCTTACGTGATAAGTCACTTAGTTTTGTTTTATTAGTATTATTAATGTAATAAAATGAAAAAGCTTTTATATAAAAATGTAATACTTTTATAAAGTTATTCGCTTTATTAGACTATAAATAGAATATATTATATTCTACTACGATAGTGTTTTTGCATAGTAATATCTTTTATATAAAAATACAATACTTTTATAAAGTTATTTATTTTATTAGATAATAATTAGAATATATTATATTTTATTATGCATAGTATTACATAGTGCCTGCATTGCATTGTGTTTTGCATAGTAAAATCTTTTTATATAAAACAGAATACTTTTATAAAGTTATTCGTTTTATTAGATTATAAATAGATTATATTATATTTTATTTGAAAGATTTTGTTTTATTAGAATATTTTATTAAATCAATCTGGACCGTTCATGAATTAGTTACTATGCAGTCCATTCTCCGATAAATAGAAGCTCATTCCTTCATTATTTCTTACGAATTCACTGAAACTCTAGAGAAAGAAACTATAGAGAGAGTTTTTCTTCTATAATCTTGAGCGTATTTCTTTAGAGTTTAAGAAAGCTTTGAGCATAGTGCAAGTTTTCTTCGAGTATATCCTCGCCCTACTAGTTGGAGTACTCTTCTTTCAATGGTAAGGGGTATTATTTCTTTTATATTTATGAAGAGAACTTCTGTTATTCCATTCTTTATTATTCTGTTGGAATAACCTGTATATGCGGAATACCCTATACTTGGTGAAATTCTTCTGTTATTCCATTCTTTATTATTATGTTGGAATAACCTGTTTATGCAAAGTACTGCATACATGGTGAAATTCTTCTATTATTCCTTCATTATCATTCTGTCGGAATATCCTGTCTATGCATTTACGCATGACTTGGTTCCATTCTTTATTATTCTGTCGGAATATCCTGTTGGTGCGTATTACTCCTGACCTGGTTCAATTATTTATTATTTTGTTGGAATAACCTGTCTGTGCGGTCTATCGCATGCCTGGTGAAGTCTTTTGTTATTCCATTTTTTATTATTCTGTTGGAACATCCTGTGGGTGCGTTTACGTATAACCTGGTTCCGTTATTTATTATTCTGTTAGAATATCCTGTCTGTGCATTTACGCATGACCTGGTTCCATTTCTTTAAAATTCTGTTAGAATAACCTGTCCGTGCGGTCTCTCGTATGCATGGTGATTTCTTCTGTTATTCCATTCTTTATTATTCTGTTGTAATAACCTGTTTATGTGGATTATCACATGCATGTTGAATGATCCTTTGTATTCATTCCTTATTAAATTGTGGAAATGATCTGTCTAAGTAGATTACCGCATGGCGGCAAAAATCCATTTGTAGTTTCATATATTCTATTATACTCAGTTGGTTAAAGTTTTGGCTTCTATATTCCTTGAAATTAGTGAAATATCATGGATATTTGCGCTTCATCCAATATCTTTTCGTGGAAATATTCTTCTGAGCATTCTTGAATTTTACTTTATAAAGAAGTATCCTGTTGACAATTTGGACGTTATTGGTTCCTGGATAAATTAATTCTTGAACTTGTTTTATTGAATTATTATGTCATTGTCATCATCCTCATGTGTATATTATGTTGAAAGTCATCTGTGTCCTGTAGTGCATAGATGGACTTGGTATGATTATGACCAGGGATTATTCGGTATAATCATAACCGTAATGTTACAAATGATGTGGAAAAAGTCCTCATTGGCCCGTAATGCATTGATGGACAGTTTTTGGTATGATTATGGCTATGGATTCTCTTCGGCCAAGGGTGCAAAGATGAATTGTTTTATGGCATGATCAGGACCGTTGATGAAAACACGATTATCTTTGGCCCGTAGTGCATGGATAACTCGTGGTCGTGATACTAAAGAATATCCTTGGCCTGTAGTACAGGGATGATTTGATGATGTGGATTATTTATTGAGCCGAGTCTCAGCGATAAAAGTGATGAAAAACCTTTTAAATCAAAGAAGATAGTAGACTTTATTCTCTACTTGACTCTTCTAATGGATTATTTGTTCCGCTACAATTAAACTTTATGTTTGTTATATTGTATCAGTTTAACACTGTTGAAGGCTAACGATAATTTATTCTGCATTATCTTAGTCATAATATTTCTTACTAGGCTAGTTGAGCTCACCCTTTTTTTCATTGTTCTCTTCAGGAAATGAGAACGTAGTTGGGGCTAGTCGGGGAACAGAGTGTTGGTCCAGATGATAGCCTTAGCAGTCCTCACTATTCTGTTAAATAGTGTGACAATAAATGTAATGAGGACATTACTGAGTTTGTATACTATCTAGATGACAATATACATATTAAAACTCTTAAATTATGTTTTGTCATATTTTACATGACTGTTGTATAATTAAGTTGTATTTGAATTTTGTACCATGTATTTGGTGACTCAAGATGGGTGATGAATACCTATTTTTGGGGGCGTCACAGTTGGTATCAAAGCTTAAGGATATGATCCCTAGCTGAGATGTGAGATAAGAAATAAGAGGGGAGAGATTGGGAATTCTTTCGCTAGTATGACCTACGTAAGTTTATTTGGTATTTAATTGGTCGGTCAGAGTATAGGGATAATATATGATATGTCAATTAACCCTTGTTTTATGACAGTGTTAAATTTGTGGAGTTATCCCGGTTTGTATCCCTTTTGGTCGATAATGAGGAGCGAATGACGCGAATGTTTTTAAGAGGTTTGAAACCCAATATACGTCAATACCTCATTTCTCACAAACTTTGTTTATATTCAGATGTTGTGAATAGGGCTCAGTTATTAGAGCGCGATAATGAGTCAGCACAACCAAAAGGCAACGACCAACAACACGATAATAATCGTCTGCAAGTGGCAATTGTCATCTAACAATGATAACCATCGTGGGGGAAATTATCATGCCATGAATGGTAACCACTTCGGTCGTAATCATGGCCAAGATAATAAAATTGGAAATTTTAAGAAGAGAAGGTCATTTAGCTCGATTTTGTCGTGCACCAAAATCAAGTCTAGTTGGGATAGTGGCTCCAAAGGCGGATACGGACAAGTTAAAATCGGTAGTTTAAGTGAGAGCGTTTGTCGAGAAACCCGAACGAAGTTATTACGGGTAAGTTAATTATAAATTTTTGCGAAGTCTATACCTTATTAGATACCGGTTCTACCCATTCTTTTATCTCTCTTGCTTGCGTTCAACGTTTAAATTTGACTCCAAAGAAATTAAACTTTAACTTATCTGTTGAAGCACCGTTAGGAGAAACCTTCATTACTTGTGCTATCCAAGTCTTAGATGAGAGTCACAGTTTTGAATGATATTTCTATTGTTAATAAATTTCCTGACGTATTCTTGAAGACTTCTTAGCCAACCCTAGAGCGTGAAATCGAATTTTGTACTGACCCTAGTACAAAACCCATTTCTTCAACCCTTAAATATTTCTTCACCCAAAACGAACGTATAATGCGCCAAAGATGATGGCTCAAGCTGTTGAAGGTTACGACCATTCAATATCATCGTGGAAGAGCGAACGTGGTAGCTGACACGTTGAGTAGAAGATCGTATGCGTTTACGAGTGCGATGTTGTTAAACATAAAGACCCATTTCGTATAACTTACAAATGATGGAGATAGAGTTAAAGACTTTAGGGAACCACGTGAAGATAACGAATATACGAGTAGAATTGACTTTAATTGATAAAGTTAAAGTTGCTCAAGCTACACAACCGAATATGAAGAAATGTGAAGAAGAAGGTTCAAGAGGGCATTATTCTAGAAGCAAGAATCGACGAAGAGAGGAAATCTCAACCTTCGATTTTAATTGGCCCATTTGAAATCCTCGATCGAGTAGGAACTATGGCTTATAAACTCGTTTAACCGCCAAATATGTTGCATGTTCATAACGTTTATCATGTACCGATGTTACGTAAATATGTGGACGACCCGAACCACATTATTGATTTAGAACCGGACGAAATAGCGGATAATTTAACGTATGAAGATGTACCTATTAAAATACTGGAATATATTCGACACTCAAAGGTTATACCTCAAGAGTTAGAATCGAAATTAAGTCAAGTACCCTCACCTCTTGAAAGATATCAGTAATGTCGTAAATTTCGAGGCAAAATTCCATAAGGAGGGAGATTGTGAGACAAAGCAGATTTTATGAATAAGTATTTAATTTTCTCAAAATAATTTTTGAATATTATGGTGTGGATTTGATATAATGTTATAGTTGTGGGTAGTATTTATAAATTTTGCAAAGTATGCAAGTTGTTATATAATATTTGATTGGTCGGGAATATTCGTTTTTCAGGGAATATTCAATGCAACAAAGACAATCATTGGTGGACCCAAGAATGGAATTATTGTCGGATTGAGAAAGCGACAAAAATATTTTATGAAAATAACAAATGGAAGTTTTACCATTAATCTTTGTTGAACTACTCAGAGTAGTAAAAATACGATGTCGTGTGGTTGCATAGTAGCACACGGTATTGATTATTGATGCTTACGTGATAAGTCACTCAGTTTTGTTTTATTAGTATTATTAATGTAATAAAACAGAAAAACTTTTTATATAAAACAAAATACTTTTATAAAGTTATTCATTTTATTAGACTATAAATATAATATATTATATTCTATTATGCGTAGTGTTTTGCATCGTAATATCTTTTATATAAAACATAATACTTTTATAAAGGTATTTGTTTTATTAGACAATAATTAGAATATATTATATTTTATTATGCGTAGTGTTGCATAGTGCCAAAGATAATGTTTTGCATAGTAAAATCTTTTTATATAAAACAAAATACTTTTATAAAGTTATTCGTTTTATTAGATTGTAAATAGAATATATTATATTTTATTTAAAAGATTTTGTTTTATTAGAATATTTTATTAAATCAATCTGGACCGTCCGTTTAAAAGTAAATCAATCTGGACCGTTCATGAATTAATTACTATGCAGACCATTCTCCTATAAATAGAATCTCATTCCTTCATTATTTCTTACGAATTTATTGAAACTCTAGAGAGAGTTCTTCTTCTATAATCTTGAGCGTATTTCTTTAGAGTTTAAGAAAGCTTTGAGCATAGTGCAAGTTTTCTTCGAGAATATCCTCGCCCTACCAGTTGGAGTACTCTTCTTTCAAAGGTAAGGAGTATTATTTCTTTTGTATTCATGAAGAGAACTTCTGTTATTCCATTCTTTATTATTCTGTTGGAATAACCTGTATACGCGGACTACCCTATACTTGGTGAAATTCTTCTGTTATTCCATTCTTTATTATTATGTTGGAATAACTTTGTTTATGTGAAGTACCGCATACATCTTTGAAATTCTTCTATTATTCATTTCATTATTATTACATGCCGGAATATCCTGTTGGTGCGACATTACGCTTTGACTCAGTTCCATTATTTATTATTACATTGGAATAACTTTTGCATGCATGCGGTCTATCGCATGCACGTGAAGTCTTTTGTTATTCCATTCTTTATTATTACATTGGAACATCCATCCGCTGCGTTTACGCATGACTGGTTCTGTTATTTATTATTACATTGGAATATCCGCCTACATGCGTTACGCACGACTGGTTCTATTTCTTTAAAATTCTATTGGAATAACCTGTCTGTGCGGTCTCTCGCATGCATGGTGATTTCTTCTGTTATTCCATTCTTTATTATTCTGTTGGAATAACCTGTTTATGTGGATTATCACATGTATGTTGAATGATCCTTTGTATTCATTCCTTATTAAATTGTGGAAATGATCTGTCTAAGTGGATTACCGCATGGCGGCGAAAATCCATTTCCAGTTTCATATATTCTATTATACTCAGTTGGTTAAAGTTTTGGCTTCTATATTCCTTGAAATTAGTGAAATATCCTGGATATTTGCGCTTCATCCAGTATCTTTTCGTGGAAATATTCTTCTGAGCATTCTTGAATTTTACTTTACAAAGAAGTATCATGTTGACAATTTGGACGTTATTGGTTCCTGGATAAATTAATTTTTGAACTTGTTTTATTGAATTATTATGTCATTGTCATCATCCTCATGTTTATATTATGTTGAAAGTCATCTGTGTCCTGTAGTGCATAGATGGACTTGGTATGATTATGACCAAGGAGAATTCGGTATAATCATGACTGTAATGTTACAAATAATGTGGAAAAAGTCCTCATTAACCCGTAATGCATTGATGGACAATTTTTGGTATGATTATGGCTATGGATTCTCTTCGGCCAAAGGTGCAAAGATGAATTGTTTTATGGCATGATCAGGACCGTTGATGAAAACACGATTATCTTTAGCCCGTAGTGCATGGATAATTCGTGGTCGTGATACTAAAGAATATCATTGGCCTGTAGTGCAGGGATGATTTGATGATGTAGATTATTTATTGAGCTGAGTCTCAGCGATAAAAGTGGTGAAAACCCTTTTAAATCGTAGAAGATAGTAGACTTTATTCTCTGCTTGACTCTTCTAATGGATTGCTTGTTCCGCTGCAGTTAAACTTGATGTTTGTTATATTGTATCAGTTTATCCCTGTTGAAGGCTAACGATAATTTATTCTGCATTATCTTAGTCATAATATTTCTTACTGGGTTAGTTAATGTAACACCCCCTTCCCGAAAAAGAAAAGGGAGGTCACGTGCAAAGCACAACAAACCTCAAAAATAAATAAACAGAGCACTAACAACCTCAAAATATTAATAGTGGTGATCTATTAATAAAGTACTAAGTACATTTCTCCAAACAGAGTCAAAATAATCAAAACTTAAAATTTGAAACAACCAAGATGGTGAAAGACAATACTCTCATCACACTAGCCTTACGAATCACCCCCTCGCAAACTCTTTGGAAGAAAAACACAAAGATAAGCCAATTTCCCAAAGACGGATCTGAGATATACAAAAGATATACAACTGATATACGGAAACAGTTGAGACAAAATACTGAACAAGCCTCAAGTGCAAATACGAACGAAAATATAATATCCAAGAATCTGAATGGAATATATATGAATCAACATAATTGACGAAACCAATAAAAGAATAAAGAAATAACAAACTGAAGTAACTAACTCAATGACTTGAACTGAACAAAAACCAACAAAACTAATCCAATAAAATAATAGGCTGAAACAAACGGCTGGAGTTATTTCATACCGAATGAGCTCAAAAATATATCTTGCCACACAGGCAAGTCAAACTAATGCCACACAGGCAAATCAAAACAATGCCACACAGGCACATCAAAATAATGCCACACAGGAAAGTTAAAATAATGCCACATTGGCAAATCACACATTGGACCGCGAATCCAAATGTATGCAAATCGGATAGGTGTGTTTGGCACAACATCACCAATCCGCAGAATAGAAAACTAGGGTTAACCCATACGCCTCCCACAATAAAACACCAAATGGCCCACTTCCTCCGGAGCCCAAAACGGAGACACCGTGGACTAATCACACCGCCACGGAAAGTGTCATGTCTCTCGTGCCAAGACGACATGTCTGTGGTACCCCCACAGGTGGTTATAGCTCAGGTATACCCTACGGTATATTCTAACAAAATACCATGTCACAACACATGCGACATAATACCAACAAGGGTTCTATATGTACATGTTGAGCCAAATCAAATTATAGTCACAAGGTTTCAAAAAGAAGGTAGCAACATGTACCGCTCTACAATTATCAAAATAAATAGTACTAAACATGATAACCTAATTCAAAGAGTACAAATACGAGTCATACTTATCAACTCCAAAATGAAACTAATATATTTATTTCACAGGAAATAATTATGTGAAATAATAACGAAATTCGAACAAACGACAAAACGAACAAATCAAATTTAACAAGAGTGTCGCTGAAAGAGTACGGAATCCGTACCTGGAATAAGCAACGTAATACCCAAAATTATTATCCCAATATAGTTCATTAAGTTCCTTCCGTTCGAACGACTTGAACAAAATAATAATAAATATAAGTACACTTATAAAAAAAATATTTTTTTTTATCATTAATTATTTAATTATTAATACAATTAAATTTATTGGCAGACAAATTTTATTACTATCATCAACAGAATGAATTAGTTCATTATGAAAAATTTCCAGCATAGCTTTTATAATCTTAACATTAAATTTAATTACTTATCTAAATATTATACAAATACATATATACTAATTAAACCATTTCTATTAGTCTTACGTGATTCCATTTAGTAATATAATTAAGCCTCCATTCCCATTGATCATGATTATACATTAAACATTATATGTATATGTTATATATTAATTAGCTAACAAACAACACATAACTTATTATATATAGCAATTAAACAACTTTTGCAAATATGAAGTCACTTTCAATATTTTCATTATTTTAATCGGACAATTCCCTCCTTGATTGAATATATATGCTGACTATTCACTCAATTGATACTTATTAGATTATTAGACATATAATTGTGGAACTCTTTTATAACTGATTCGGAAAAATTCTTCATAGTTATCTTACATGTACTTACATATTTATATTACTTAATATCCATCCATCATCATACAAATACTCAAGGAAAATATACTACAAGGAAAATATACTACAAAAGTTATTTTCAAACCATAATATACTAATCTGAATTGATTCTCACTATTGATTGTTAATTCCTCCCCCGTCTTGAGCCGTCGCCTCTCTTTTCCTCTATTTTTCCTCGAGATATTGTATAACAAAATAAGATTAGGTCTAGCTATTTATTAATTAAGAGGGTCTTACCCTAATGAACTTTTAATTGGGTTCAATGAATATTAAGGCCCAACTTTGTAATCAAATAATATTATCCATCACTTTTAATTAGCCCACATAAATTTAACCTAAACATAAGAAAACTAAAATAAATTTAGTCTATCTTATAAAAAGTCCAATTAAAAGCTTTAATAATATATTTTATTATTATTATTATTATTTTATTTTTATTTTCTTTTACGGGTATTACAGTTAAGCTCACCCTTTCTTTCATTGTTCTCTTCAGGAAATGAGAACGTAGTTGGGCCTTAGTCGGGGAACAGAGTGATGGTCCAGATGATAGCCTTAGTAGTCCTCACTATTATGTTAAATAGTGTGACAATAAATGTAATGAGGACATCATTGAGTTTGTATACTGTCTAGATGACAATATACGTATTAAAACTCTTAGATTATTGTGACGCCCCCAAAATTAGGTATACATCACCAATCTTGGGTTGTCAGATACATGGTATAGAATTTAAATAAAACTTACTAATATAACTGTCGTGTACAATACGACATAAACTGTGAGTTTGAATACAAATATTGTCTACTAGATATTATACAAACTCAAAAGGAGTCCTCATTACAATTATTATCACACTATTTCATAGAATAGTGAGGACTACTAATGTTATCCTCTGGACCATTACCCCGTTCCCCGACTCGTCCCAAATTTATATTCTCATTTCACGAAGAAACGGTGAAAGAAAGGGTGAGCTCAACTAGCTCAAGAAGAAATATTATGACTAAGATAATGCGAATAAATTATCATTGGCCTTCAAAAGGTGTTAAACCGATAAAATATAATGAACATCAAGTTTAACTACAAATGAACCAATGAATCCATTAAAAGAGTCAAGTAGAAAATAAAATCTACTATCTTTTATGATTTAAAATGTTTTTCATCATCAATTATATTTGAGACTCGACTTTAATAAATATTCCACATCATCGAATAACCCCGCTTTTACGACCAAGGATATTCTTTAGTATCACGACCACAATTATTCATGCACTACGGGCCAAGAATAGTTGTGTATTCATTAATAGGTCATGATCATGCCAACAATCGTCCCATCAATGCACTACTACCAATCGAGGATTTTTATCACATCATTTGTAACATTACGGTCATGATTACAACCGAATAGTCTCTCGGTCATAATACCAAGTCCATCTATGCAATACAGGCCACGATGACTTTCAACATAATATAAACATGAGGATGATGACAATGATATAAGAATTCAATAAAACAAGCTCAAGAATTATTTTATCCGAGAATTATTAACGTCCCAAATTGTCAACATGATCTTTTTTGTAGAGTAAAATTCAAGAATGATCGTAAGAATATTTCCATGAAAAGATATCTTTGGATGAAATGCAAATATCAAAGATATTCTACTAATTTCATGGAGTATAGAAGTCAAAGTTTTAACCAACTGGGTATAATAAAGAATGGAATAACAAAAGAAATCACCATGCATGCGATGAGAGATCGCATGCAGCGAAGTTATTCCAACGAAATAATAAATAACGAACCAGTCCTGTAAAACACACAGATGTGATGTTCCAATGAATAATAATAAAGATTTTAACCAGGCCCGTGTAAAACACATGATGTGGATGTTCCAACAATAATAATAATAAAGACGGAACTAGGTCCTGTGTAAAACACATAGGCAGGATGTTCCAAATGAATAATAATAATAAAGATTTTAACCAGTCCTGTAAAACACACATGCATGTGGATGTTCCAACGGTAATAATAGAAGAATGTCACCAAGTATAGGGTAAACCACAGATCGAGTTATTCCAATGAGAATAATAAGCAATGGAATAACAACAGTTCTCTTCATGAATAAGAAAGAATAACACCCTTTTCGAGTACAACAAATAATATTCCCTACCTTAGAAGAACTGAATATTGGAAAAGTGAAGTAGCGAGAATACTTTTCTTCTTTCTCTCTATAGTTTCTCTCTGTAGAGTTTTAATGAATTAAGTAAGAAATAATGAAGGAATGAGCTTTCTATTTATAGAAAAAGCGAGGGTGGCTCTTGGTCTTAACGAAGGGTCAAAATGACTCTTGGTAATATCAAGAGACAACTACTATATTTCATGAAGGGTAATTAACCTTTGGAACACCGAAGAGGCAGTTAACTCTTGGTAATATTGAAGGGACAACTACTATTTGTGAAGGGTAATTACTATTGACGAAGGTAATTACTATTGACGAAGGTAAATACTATTGACGAAGGTAAATACTATTGACGAAGGTAAATACTATTGAAGAAGGTAATTACTATTGACGAAGGTAAATACTATTGACGAAGGTAATTACTATTCACAAAGGTAATTACTATTGACGAAGAGACTCTTAGATGATGACATATGGGCCCCCCATAAAATAATCAAACTTTCCACAAACGTCTCATAACAGACTCTTTATATACATCAAGGCTTGAATAAATATTACCACAAATCATTTTATTTTTAATCAACACATTTTTAATCTTTCAACAATTATTAATCATTTATAACTTGTCGTCTCAATTAATAATATAACATATTATACAAATGATCTTTGTGACAATAATTGAATCAATAATATAAGAGATATGATGCAAAGAATTCTTTGTAGTAATAATTGAGTATAGCTAAGTGACTTCTCACGTAAGCATCAATAATCAATACCGTAGTGTGCTATTATGCAACCACGCCAGATTCATTGTATTTTTACCACCGGGTAGTTCAACAGCTTTTAACGTAACACCTCCGTAGTTATTTTTATAGAAAGATAATTTTGTCGCTTTTCTAACTACGACAATACTTCCATTAGGGGGTCCACTAATGATTGAAATAGTCATCGTCTTTAATATTCCCAAACAAAAAGAATATTCCCCACCAAACGAATATTTTATAACAACTTGCTTACTTTGCAAAATTTATTAATATTACCCACAACTATAACATTATATCAAATTTATTCCATAATATTCAAAAATAATATTTATAGAAAATTCATCTTTATTTATAAAAGCTGGGTCTTACAATTATGTTTTTTCATATTTTACACGACTTGTTGTATAATTAAATTGTATTTGAATTTTGTACCATGTATAATAATTTTGTATTTGAATACCCATTTTTGGGGGTGTCACAATTATTATTAAGCGTTCAAATTTAGCAATTAAGGTGCCAAATTTATCAATTAGGGTTTAAAATTAATAATTAAGGTTTATAATCATAGTATGCATGAACATTAGGGTTTCACACAATAATACAAGGGTTTGTCACATAACACCATAATTGACCAACCCTTATCGGTCCACATATACAATACATATTTATAGCACTGAAAAATCAAAATATAATTAATATTATATTATTAATCTCATGCCTTGATCAAAATCTAAAAATTAGGGTTTGGATTCTATATCTGATTTATCTGTCATACTTAACATTCTTAATTAATTTAAAAATAATTAACTTAATAATCTGAACAAAATTCATGTAATAAAATAATTATTATAATAATTCTAAAAATTATTTTATATATTATATAAATAATATATAATTATACTTTCATGAAAAATAATTAATAAAAACATTTCTACTATAAAATTAATTATTATAATAATATAGTTTATAACAATCAATAATTCTAAAATAAAATTATTTAAAATCATTCATGTAGTAAATATATCACATAAATACATACACACATTATCTTGGCACATATTCCCCATAGTTATTTTAATAAATACAAAAAAAATTTATACGCAAAATTTCTAATTTATTTTATAGAAAATATCGGGTTGTTATATTCACCCTCCCTTATAAAGATTCCGTCTCCGGAATCACCATTTTAAAACCTACACATACAAGTGTACGTAGCATATACAATCATTGCAAGTAGATCTTGATCATTAATGACCGAACTGATCTTTAACTTATTCACGTAAAGCTTGTCTATCTGATTAAACAGAAATTTGATTTCTAAAAGAACTCAAATTCCTCCCTCAAAATTTCTTTATAAAATATTTTACTATATATATGAAAATCATGCCTAAGAAAATAAAATAAAAGTTATACGAATAATACCTGGAATTGCACCACCAGTTGCTATGGTATCCTGGACCGTCATGTTGTAGATCCTTGCTGTTGATTTCTTCGACTTGCTGAATGACGTTGGTCCCGTGATTTCCAGAGTTCCACTGCCCTTGCCAGTATTCACACTCCCTGCCTTTGTCCTCCTCTTCGAACAATCCTTCACCTTGTGCTCAGTCGATCCACACAGAAAACACCCACTGTTCATCCTAGGATTGGGACAGTTGGGAGAGATATGGCCCTCCTGCCCGCACTTGTAGCACACAAACTTCCCCTTCAAACATTCTCCAGAGTGGTTCTTTCCACAGTTTCCACACTACACAGCTTGCTTCTTAACACCTTCATGTTTTACCTGCACACTTCCAAAATTGCTTCCCTTCCTTTTGCTACTACCACCGCTACTCCCACTATTAACTTCCACCTTCCCAGTTCCTTCGACCTTACTCTTGTTCTTTCTCTCCTTGTTGTAGAGGCTACTGGCCTCACTCCCCTCCTCAGCAATAATAGCCTTCTCCATGAGTGCTGCAAATGTAGGGATCTGCAACACTGCCACCTTATTGTAGAGCCAGGGTTTTAATCCCAGCTCAAACCTTCTAGCTTTCCTAGCCTCCGTATCAACTTGATGCGGAGCAAACCTAGCCAACTCATTGAATTTTGTGGCATATTCGGACACCGTCATATTCTCCTACTTTAACTCTAAAAATTTTACCTCCATCCTAGCCTGCATACTAGATGAAAAGTAGTTCTCGGAAAATAGTGTCTTAAACCTATCCCAAGTAACAACACCCTCTCCTGCCCTCGCTTGATTCGCTTCCCACCAAAAATTTGCCTCACCCTTCATCATGTAGGTGGCAAAAGCGGTCTTTTGTCCCTCAACTACCCTAGCTATTATGAATTCCTTCTCAATCTCCTTAACCCAAGTCTGCGCTTCTACAAGGACAATTGTCCCTTTGAATTCGGGCGGTCCTACAGCCTTGAAGTCTTTAAAGTTTGCCAAGCGGTTGTCCAGCTGGTTCCCCGTGACTGGCATTCCTTGCTGCATAGCTTGTGCTACCATGTTTGCAAAGTGCTGCATCGGGTCTACTTGTTGTTGTCCCTCAACGTTATTGACAGACTCTTCTGCCCTTTGGTTTCGAGTTTGACGTCTTGGCGGCATTATCTGGTTAAGTAAAACCATATATTATTCTTTACATTCTAAATCTTATCATATAAGTTTAGTATATTAACTCATTTTATTACTCAAACTTAGATTCATATTCATTTAGCGAATACTTTACATAGCATAGCACATTCTGCTTTAAACATCATTCATCCCTTTATGACTACAAAAGTCGGGATTTACAGCCTTGACTAATACCAAAAGTTGGGAACATTACATTACACATACATATTTAACATTAAACAGACCTACACAACAGAACCTATACTACTTATTCACTACGCCTTTTTCTTGGACAACCTTTCGCCTGATGACCTTCTATCCCACAGATAAAACATGCTCCTGATTTATAGTCGGGACAATACGGAGTGGTATGTCCCTCATAGCCACAAAGGTAACATATTCTTTTCCCTTTCTTCTTATCGGATTTTCCTAAGTCATGGTCTTCTATCTTTCTTTTCCCCTTCTTGCTCGGAGCTTCACAAGACGTGTTGATTGTGGCTCCCATCTAATCAATTTGGATTTTAAGCTTATTGTAAGACCCCGAAATTTTTTTAAATAAAAAGGAATTTCCTTTATTTATTATTTTGAAATAGTAAGGGTTGATTTGATTAATGTGGATAGTTAAGGGTTAAATCATAAAATATTTCAAAATAAGCAAGTGGTTATAAAATATTCATTTTTGTCGGGAATATTAGTTTGGTCGTGGAATATTAAATCTTTGTCGGGAATATTAAATGCTGACAATGTAGCGACCGTGTGGGCCCATAACGGAAAGAGATTGGATGAGGAAAGCGACAAAGTTTGGGTGGTTATAAATAACTGGCGTAGTTATTCTGCAGATTAAGGCTGTTGGAATACCCGTGGTTAAAATACTGATGTCTGGCGTGGTTGCACGCGATGCACACGGTATTACAGTGATATTGTTGAATTATTGATTAAATGCGTAAGATGGCACTACTCAATAATTTTCCACGATGAATTCTTGTTCGATATTTTATTTTATTGATTCAATAATTCTTTGCGTTGATATTTTATATTATTGTTGTTCAATAATTGTCAACGCACGATATTTCCCATTATCGGATCAATAATTTATATTATTTGAATAATATTATTAGATAACATTATTGGCAATGTCTAGAAAGTTACATACAGGAGAGGTTTGGTCACCTAATTGCGCGCGCCCGATGAGAGAGATCCTTATTGAAAGCCCCTCTTTCTGAGGAGCGACTGGTTGTCATAAATGTGATTACGTAATATTATTTGTGAATAATTAATTATTGATTCATATGATAAGAAATATTTATTTTATATGAATATAAATGATGGATTTATTTATGTGGTTATTAATGAAGGAATTAATGTTGAGATGTTTTATTGTGTTTGATTGGAGGTATTAAAAGATCAAATCGGTGTTATTACGACTTTATTGTGTGAGTTATAATATTTAATCCGAATAGTTGGATCGTTGTAATTTTTGGATATGTTATACATATATAAGTTGAGTATATGTCCACAAATTTTGAACCGTTAAAGATGAGCGTATAATTTATTATGAATTTTAAGAGGTGTGATTCGGAAATTAGGTTTATAATTGATTTTGGTGGAAAATTCTAGAATTGAGTGGGCCCCACTTGTGGTTGGTGAAAAAATGTGCTGAATTTTATTTCAAATGTGGTGGGTGGCAATAGTAGCGGTAAATCCATCGTGAGTTGGCGAATTCGAGTCTGCCTTGGTAGGGCTAACATTTTCCTATAAATAGAGGGCTAAGTTAGAATTGAAAATCACACGAAACAAAGTTTTCTCTCTTTCTCTCTATATTATTGAGTATTTTGTGAGTATTTAGATACTTTGAGAGTTCTTTGTTGAAGATAAGTTTCATTCAACATCACTTGAGCCTTTCCTTCCGAAATCTTGATTCTTTGAGGTAAGGGATATTATTTTTTTTCAAATAATGATATTATTTCTTCAATATCATTATCTTTGAAATATTGATCTGGAACTTTTTATCAAATTTGGAACTTTTTCATGTCGGGGTTACTATTCATGAGTTCTTATTCACGAGTTACTATTCATGAGTTACTATTCACGAGTTCTTATTCACGAGTCTTATTAAGTGAGCGTGAAAATATTTTTTGTGGAATTTCTATCTTTTGGTGTCGAAGTTACTATTCACGATATCTGACCTTATTCACGTATCTGACACTATTCATCGAAAAATAAAATTTCTTCTTTTAAATCCAAAATATCTATTCGGATACTAGCTTTGATTGTATCCATGTTTTGATCATTCTTGAATTTTACACCACTATGATTATTTTTGAGGTATTTTGGACGTGGATAAAACCAAGTATGAATCCTTAATCCTTAATCCTTATCATTTTGTTTCACTGGATTCGTTCTTTAAAAATATTTTTCATCATCCTCAGTCTTAAATGATGATATTATTGAATATCTTTGGCACATAGTGCAAAGATGAATGATTTCTGAAGAATATCTTTGGCACATAGTGCAAAGATGAGCGGTGTTTAAATGAACATGATGGCGATGATGAATATCTTTGGCCTTTAGTGCAAAGATGAACAGTGTTGAGATGAACATATGACCCGATTGATGAATATCTTTGGCCTTTAGTGCAAAGATGAGCAGTGTTGAGATGAACATGGCCGATTGATGAATATCTTTGGCTGTGTAGTGCAAAGATGAATATTTGATTTGAGATGAATATTGATTGATGTTACGAGGATAAAATATTGATGATGGATTTATTAAATTCATAGATTATAGTAGATTTCATTCTCTACGTAACTCTTATGAATTATTATTTCATTGCGAATATTGATCTGAAACTTGTTGTCTATTGTATTCTATCAGATTTTTCCTGTTGGAGACTAACGATAATTTGTTGTATATTATCTTAGTCATAGTATTCTTCTTGGGCTAGTTGAGCTCACCCTTTTCTTGTTGTTCCATTTTTCTTCTCGGGAGGCGAGAATGTAGCGAGTACTAGTCGGGGTATGGAATGAAGGTTCTAGAGAGTTGTTTAGTAGTCCTCACCATTTTGTAAAGTAATGTATCAATAAATGTGATGGGGATTTATTTGAGTATAGATATTGTCTAAAAGATAATATTTGTATTTAAACTCACGAGTTTCTTGTTGTAATAATAAAGTTGTTGTAGTTGTTTACGTACCATGTATTTGGCGACTCGAGAATGGGTGTGGTGTATACCTATTTTGGGGCGTCGCGGTTTAGTATCGAGCTTAGGGATATTATCTCTGGCGGAGATCGGGAATAGAACTAGGAGGGAGAGACGAGTAAATCCTTCGCTAGTGTGTCCTACCTAAGCTTATTTGTTGGTTGGTCATATTATAGGGGTATTATGTGATTTGTTAATTTATTTAATTAACCCTTGTTTTATGATAGTTTTTTTAGAATGGCTGCGAGAAGCGTTAACAATGGAGTGAATGAGATCGTGGAGACACCTCTAATCGCCAACCGGATAATGTGATGTCGGTGAAGAAGGAATTAGAGATATCCATGTGGTGAGTGAAGAATTGATAGTTGCACTTTTAGATAATCGCAGAGAGTAACGGTGAGAGTGAGGAAGAAGAGGAAGAAGAGGTACACGAAGAGAGTTTATTAGAGGTATTTTATGATCGAAATATAGAATTGCAAAATCGTATTAATGAGTTAGAAGAAGCGAGGCTAAAAGAATTGCGAGCGATCGTGGAGCAAAAGGATGCAACGATTCAAGCTTGTGTTACCCGATCGTGATGCTTGAATGAAGCACTCTTTGGCGAGTATAAGATGATAAAGTTTGGAATCGAAATGAAAGAAGAAATAAGCGAGCAGTGAGAATGAGTGATGCATGGGTAAAAATTATGCGACGCGTTGATATTATGGAAAGAGATGTCCAATCTAAAAGAAAGATTTAACGATGGCGGAAGGCGTCGGCGACAACATCGGCCTATCAACAAATTCTAGGGAAGAGAACGATCGCCATTAGATGCTACGAGATGTGGAGAGGAGGGACATATAAGGTCAAAATGTTCAAAGCCTTCCAAGGTATGCTATAATTGTGGAAAAAAGAAGGACATATCGCTCGAGATTATGCGATATCGAAACCCGATCCGGCGTGAATGGTGACTCAAAAGGATGTCCCGAGAAAAGTCAAAGTCAACGGTTCTTGGAAGAGCGTTTGTCGTGGCCGGTCAAAATCACGAGGAACTTCGAACAAAGTTAGCAGCAGGTTAGTTAATTATAAATTCTTGCGAAGTTTATACCTTACTAGAATCTGGGTTCTACCCATTCTTTTATCTCTCTTGCTTGCGCTCAACGTTTGAACTTGACTACGGAGAAATTAGACTTTGACCTATTTATGGAGAATCCGTTAGGAGAAACTTTCATTACATCTGTTGTTTAGAAATCTTGTTTGATTCAGGTTGGCACTATCACATTACACATTAACCTTATTTCTATAGAGATATTTGCTTTTGATGTGATTTTAAGGTTAACTACTCATCATGCCAAATTGATTGCTTTTGTAAGGTTGTTAGTTTTCATTTTCCTAAGCAACTTTGTTATTCAATTCAAGCAATCAAACCATTGTAATCAAACATTTTCATATCAAGCCATGAAGTCATTCGTTTATTACGGATGTCAAGTTTTCTTAGTCCATGTTATGGATTTGAATAAAGACACGTCAGATTTGAATAATATTCCTGTTGTTATTGATTTTTCTGATGTATTTCTGAAGAATTTCTTGGCTTACTCCCAAAGCGATATTAAATTTTGTATCGACTTTGAACCGGTACAAAAACTCATTTCTAAAATCTCATATCGAATGGCTCTATTGAACTTGAGGAGTTAAAAATTCAACTATAAATTTGGTACACGAGCCTTTATCTTGTGACTTCCTTTGTGGAATTCACTAAGCGAACTCTCTCTGTAGGGGCGTCATATTAGATGCGATAGTAAAGCGATAGGTGTCATTGTGACGTCTTATCCAAGATTGGGATATGAGTCACGATTGAGAGAGCAACCTAAGTCGATGTCGAAATCGTAGCTTTCTACGCTTAGTTGGTTATTATCGGAGATTCGTTGAAGGATATTCTCGAATCGCTATTCCATTATCGCGGTGACTCGTAGAGATACAAAATTCGAATGGAGCAAGGAATGTGGGAAGAGCTTGAAGAACTCGAGAGGAGACTCATTTAAAGACATGTTACGACCATGCCATCCCGGAAAAGCGAGCGTGGTAGGCGGCGTGTTGAGTAGAAGATCGTATCAAATGCTGATGCGATATTATCAAAGACTAATTTACGTATAATTTACAAATAATAGAGATGGAGATGAAAACTCTAGGTACCCACGTGATGATATCTGAGTATAATCGACTTTAATCGATAAAGTTAAAATTTTTCTCAAGCCACCAGGCCGGAGTGATGCGTATGAAGAGAAAAAATCAAGAAGGAGCTATTAGGGCGAGAATTGATGAAGAAGGAATACTTGAGTCCACTCTAGACTTTGTGTTCCTAACGACTCGATTTGAGGTACAAGATTATGATGGAGGCACACAATACACCATTTGCAATCCATCTGGAAGTACTAAAATGTATCGTGATCTTGACATACATTTTGGTGGAATAATATGAAGAGAGAGATTGCAAAGTTTATCTCGATGTGTTTAACTTGCCAACGTGTAAAGGCGGAGCATCTAGTACCTAAGGGTCCGTTGCAACCACTTGAGATTCCGGAATGGAAGTGGGAACACATTACCATAGATTTAATTCTGGGGTCTTCCCTACGGTTTCTCAAGGCATCAATGATATTTGGGTTATTGTTGATAGATTAACCAAATCTGCTCATTTCTTGCCGAATCGGAGACTTATTCCCTTGAGCGTCTTGCTAGTATATGCGTGAATGAGATTGTGAGGTTGCATGGCATGCACTGTATCCATAGTTTCGGATAGTGACCCAAGATTCACTTCATGATTTTGGGTTAGAAAGCTATGGACGCGAATTCTGATTCGATTTGGCATACCATCCTCAAACGGATGGGCAATCGAAAGGACTACTCAAACTCTTGAAGATATATTAAAACTACGTGTCCTAGATTTCAAAGGAAGTTGGGATAAGTACTTGCCATTGGTGGAATTCTCATACAACAATAGTTATTAAACAAATATAGGCATGGTTCCATTCGAAGCATTATATGGACAAAAATGTCGTTCTCGATATGTTGGGATGAGGTGGGTGAAGCAACATTGTTTGGGACCCGAGTTAAAATACGTATGCCTCTGAAAAAGATCCAAATGATTCGACAACGTATACAAAGCGGCACAAGATCGACAAAAGAGTTATGCGGATCTTCATCGAAAGGATGTGGAATTTAATGTAGGGGATCATGTATTGTTGCGAGTTGCTCCATGGAAGGGAGTTACAAGATTTGGGAAGAGAGGAAAGCTCGAATCCACGATTTATTGGTCCATTTCAAATTCTTGACCGAGTAGGAAATGTAGCCTATAGACTTGCGTTACCTCCAAGTATGTCTCGTGTTCATAATGTGTTTCACATATACGTACTTAAATAAATATGTGAAAGACCCGAACCACGTTATAGAGTTAGAACCAAGGACGAGATAGCCAAGAAGACTTAACGTGTGAGGAGGTACTGTCAAGATCTTGGATAGGAAGGAGCATGTCCTACTGCATGAAAGGTCATACCACAAGTTAAAGTTTTGTGGAGGAATCATGCTATAGAGGAAATGACACAGGAATTTAAAGCGGAAATGAAAGCGAGGTATCCTCACCATTTGAAACACACCGAATCGTCGTCGATTTCGAGGACGAAATTTCATAAGGAGGGAGGTTGTAAGACCAAAATTTTTTAAATAAAAAGAATTTCCTTTATTTATTATTTTGAAATAGTAAGGGGTTGATTTGATTAATGTGGATAGTTAAGGGTTAAATCATAAATATTTCAAAATAAGCAAGTGGTTATAAAATATTCATTTTTGTCGGGGGAATATTCGTTTGGTGGTGGAATATTAAATCTTTGTCGGGGAATATTAAATACACTGGCAAGACCATGTGTGTGGGCCCCATAACGGAAAGCGATTGGATGAGGAAAAGCGACAAAGTTTGGGTGGTTATAAATAACGGCGTAGTTATTCTGAATTAAGGCTGTTTGGAATACCGGTGGTTAAAATCTGATGTCTGGCGTGGTTGCCGCGATAGCACTGCGGTTTTGCAGTATTGTTGAATTATTGATTAAATTCGTAAGATGGCACTACTCGATAATTTTCCACGATGAATTCTTATTCAATATTTTATTTTATTGATTCAATAATTCTTTGCGTTGATATTTTATATTATTATTGTTCAATAATTGTCAACTGCATGATATTTCCCATTATCGGATCAATAATTCATATTATTTGAATAATATTATTAGATAACATTATTGGCAATGTCTAGAAAGTTACATCTAAGGAGAGTTTTGGTCACCTAATTGCGGCGCCCGATGAGGAGAGATCCTTATTGGAAAGCCCCTCTTTCTGAGGAGCAGACTGGTTGTCATAAATGTGATTACATAATATTATTTGTGAATAATTAATTATTGATTCATATGATAAGAAAATATTTATTTTATATGAATATAAATGATGGATTTATTTATGTGGTTATTAATGAAGGAATTAATGTTTGAGATGTTTTATTGTATTTTTTATCGGATTGGGTATTAAAAGATCAAATTGGTGTTATTACTGACTTTATTGTGTGAGTTATAATATTTAATCCGAATAGTTGGATCGTTGTAATTTTTGGATATGTTATACATATATAAGTTGAGTATATGTCCACAAATTTTGAGCCGTTAAAGATGAGCGTATAATTTATTATGAATTTTAAGAGGTGGCAGATTGAAATTAGGTTTATAATTGATTTTGGTGGAAAATTCTAGAATTGAGTGGGCCCCACTTGTGGTTGGTGAAAAAATGTGCTGAATTTTATTTCAAATGTGGTGGGTGGCAATAGTAGCGAGTAAAATCATCGGTGGCGAGTCAAGTCTGCTTCGGTAGGCTAACATTTTCTATAAATAGAGGGCTAAGTTAGAATTGAAAATCACACGAAACAAAGTTTTCTCTCTTTCTCTCTCTATATTATTGGCGTATTTTGTGAGTATTTAGATACTTTGAGAGTTCTTTGTTCGATTACAAGTTTCATTCAAAGATCACTTGACCTTTCCTTAGAAATCTTGATTCTTTGAGGTAAGGGATATTATTTTTTCGTAATGATATTATTTCTTGATATCATTATCTTTGAAATATTAGTTGGAACTTTTTATCTAATTTGGAACTTTTTCATGTCGGGTTACTATTCATGATTCATATTCACGAGTTACTATTCATGACTTACTATTCACGAGTTATTCTTATTCACGAGTACTATTAATGAAGCGTGAAAATGTTTTTTGTGGAATTTCTATCTTTTGGTGTCGAGTTACTATTCACGTATCTGGCCTTATTCACGTATCTGACACTATTCACGTATCTGCACACTATTCATCGAAAAAATAAAATTTCTTCTTTTAGTCCAAAATATCTATTACGGATACTAGCTTTGATTGTATCCATGTTTTGATCATTCTTGAATTTTACACCACTATGATTATTTTTGAGGTATTTTTGGGCGTGGATAAAACCAAGTATGAATCCTTAATCCTTAATCCTTATCATTTTGTTTCCTTTGGATTCGTTTTTAAAAAAAATATTTTCATCATCCTCGGTCTTAAATGATGATATTATTGAATATCTTTGGCTTTTGTAGTGCAAAGATGAATGATTTCTGAAGAATATCTTTGGCACATAGTGCAAAGATGAGCGGTGTTTAAATGAACATGATTGGTGATGAATATCTTTGGCCTTTAGTGCAAAGATGAGCAGTGTTGAGATGAACATGACCGATTGATGAATATCTTTGGCCTTTAGTGCAAAGATGAGCAGTGTTGAGATGAACATGGCCAGATTGATGAATATCTTTGGCACATAGTGCAAAGATGAATATTTGATTTGAGATGAATATTGATTGATGTTACGAGGATAAAATATTGATGATGGGTTTGTTAAATTCATAGATTATAGTAGATTTCATTCTCTACGTAACTCTTCTATGAATTATTATTTCATTTATGAATATTGATCTGAAACTTGTTGTCTATTGTATTCTATCAGATTTTTCCTGTTGGAGACTAACGATAATTTGTTGTATATTATCCTAGTCATAGTATTCTTTCTTTGGGCTAGTTGAGCTCACCCTTTTTCTTGTTGTTCCATTTTTCTTCTCAGGAGGCGAGAATGTAGCGAGTACTAGTCGGGGTATGGAATGAAGGTTCTAGAGAGAGTTGTTTAGTAGTCCTCACCATTTTTGTAAAGTAATGTATCAATAAATGTGATGGGGATTTATTTGAGTATAGATATTGTCTAAAAGATAATATTTGTATTTAAACTCACAGTTTTACTGTTGTAATAATAAAGTTGTAGTTGTTTCTGTACCATGTATTTGGCGACTCAGAATGGGTGTGGTGTATACCTATTTTGGGGGCGTCACACTTATCTTGTTCTTCCATTGTTTCTATTAACACCTGACGTAGTTTACTATTTAACAACTTTTCTATTTCCCACAACTTTTCCAGAGATAAATTATCTTGATTAGCATATAGTATATACACACAACAAATAATAGTTTTATATAAGTTATCTTTTATTTTGTTTGACGATGAATTTAGTCAATTCATCTATTTATAGACTCTATATGAGTTATTTATATTTTCAACGTTTCCCTCTGTTCTAAGGTTATAGCCTAAGGTCTAACCCACCTAAGGTTTCTAACCCTAAAGCTTTGATACCAACCTGTAAAGCCCCCAAATTCGAGTATTTGAAACCCGAATTCAGTGCTTCACGATACCATTTCTATGAGCAGAATAATACTAATAATAATAACAATAATATAAATATTAAACTTAATTTACATAACTATCAAAGTCTAGCTCCCAAGTACGTAACCTTTAATCATTCCTTACAATACATGATAATAAATATATATAATATTGTCTTAATAATATTCAACTATTACATAAGATAACATTGAAATCATCCAGCAACCTTTCCCTTTCCCTTGTTTCTAGCAAAGCCTTCAGGTTGTTCACACTTAGCTGAAAATATTTAAATTAAGCAAGGATGAGCATTTGAGTGCCCATCAAGTAATAACAATTATATATATAAGCTAAAAGAATTTAAATGTTTTCTTTATACTACCATTCTACAACAAATCAATAGTTGTGAAGTAATCTGAACCGATAATAATAACATAACAACCCTCTTTTAAATTTTTGAAACTACGTACTGACTATAAATATGGTTAAGGGGACATACTATGAACATTATTTTCATTTTTGAAAAGGTTAAACAGAACTTCATCTATAAAGCGTCATAACTTATGGGCACGGGGGTGATCAGCCCGTTGTACCCTGTATTGATCAATACTACATGCAAGAACGATGTTATCGTTCACTCTGTCCACCTTGGGTGCCTAAAAGTTTTCCCGTGTAAGGGGTGTTCATACTTGTCGGGGTTCCAAACCAAAGCAATTCGGTTGGATAATAATAAGATTTTATCTTGTTCAACAATAATATATAATTCAACATATATATACGGGTAATTAACAAAGGTGTATCAACATGTGGTTAAATGCAATAATTATCCAAGTGGGGACACTTGTATAACTATTTATAGAAATTATCGAACATGATATATATCTGAATTACCATATATTAACATGTTGATAATCAATGAGCGTATATAATATAGGGTTAATAATCTGTACAGTAATAATATAATTCTGAAACATTCTTACTCATGTCCATTGCATAAAGAAAATGCAAAGGTAGGATACTTGTCTGATCTGCTGCTTACAAAATGCAACTTAGTTTTATCTCTTATATCACGACTATCATTAATAGATCATTAGATTCGATTAAAACAATATACTATAACATATAATCGCATTTCGCATCGACACATAACCTAATCACATTATCACACATATTCAATGATCGTTGCATCACAAAACAAACATTAATACTGATTAAAATATCTAAGTCCGGATCAATTTAAAAAACATGTCCGGTTTACCAATAGCTTTATCGGATAATTATCGAGTTTAAGACTCTATTCCAACGTTTAATATCCGTAAGTATAAGTCATATGATTTTAAATGACTTAATAAACATTTATTAATTTATCATGAATTTTCAAACACAAAATCATTATTAAATGATTCAAATATCAAATAATTTGATTAACATTTAATTATTATTAAACTATTAATGAAACCATTGGCAAAATATTAAAGTTATTTATAATAACTCAAAATATTTTAAAACATTTATATTACCCTTAAATGATTTTTAAAACATTTAAAATTATTTTTAAATAATTACCATTAATATTAAAATATTAATGTACTATTTCTTAAAATATTAAAAGTCATTAAGTATAACTTAAAATATTTCTAATTCACTTAATAATATTAATCTTGATAATATTTAATTCACCTCTTAGTATTAATAATACTTTTATTAAACACTAATATTATTAATATTTTAATACTTTACTAATATTATTAATCATGCATTAATATTATTACGTAATAATATCTTACTTATGCTTTAGTATCATTAATCAATTAATAATACCTTTATTCATTTACCAATAGTATTAATATTTTATTCATTTACTAATATTATTAATCATTTAATAATATTTTATTTCTTTACTAATGTTATTACATTTTAATAACATTTTCTTTAATCTCGAATATTATTATTTACTTAATAATATTTTAATCATCCAATAACACTTTAATTTAATATTATTAATCTTTTAATAATATTTCAATCTAAGATTAATACTTTAATCTAATATTATTAATCATTTAATAATATTTTAATGAAGCTTTAATCTTAATATTTTTATTTACTTAACAATATCATATTCTAATATTATTAATATCATAATAACATTTTAATAATTTATTTGATTAATAAACAATTTATTCTAATTATTCACCTTTATAAAACCACTTATTTAATATCCATAAAAGGTCATAAATAATATTTCTTATTATAAATTACCAAAATGCCCTAAAATAGTCATAATATTATATATTAGGAGTATTCAAGCATTAAAATCATATTTTTCTTATTTGAGACATCATTTAACTATTTATTTTCTTTTATTCATAACTTCATCATTTTTAGGAAAAATACCAAACTGATTCCAAAAATTCTCCTTTTCTAGGTTTAGACAGTATATGACCTAATAATGATCCCCAAATTTTTCTGAAATTTTAGAAAGTGATTTACTAATTTTAAAGTGCCCAAAACACTCGGATCTTGCTTCATTTTTCATAAATCGAGTTTTGCTCAGAAAATTTTGAAATTTTCAGGGTATACTCCTGTTGGGTCATGATATTTCATATATTGGGCCGAATGGGTTGGGTCTATTTATTTGGTTATTCTATTGGGTCATTTCAGTTAGACTCGGTCAGATGGGTCATCCTTGTTGTATTGGGCCTAACCATTGGACCGACCCACTAGATAATTAAATATCTATCTTTGACTGGTAATGATGAAAGAGCATGACAGTTGACTGTTATCTCTGCCATGCATTAATGTGGATGGGATTCTCAGACGGCCGGCGGTGGAAAACAGTGACTAAAGGTAGTGGGTGAACTGCATGCAGTCGGCTAAGATCAGTATGATCAGCGGGTTGGTGTCAGACGGTAGTGGGTGGCACGATAAACCGAGCTAGAGAGTATATCATAGCAAGGAGGTCTTATAAGAATAGGTAACTCCATTATTAACCTTGTGATCGCCTGTATTGACTCTCACGCCTGAGCTATCCCCCGATGGTCGAAGCCGTCAAGCTTTTGGTGTTGATTGTGTTTATTGTGCAGGATCAGTACGTCTTACGTGATTGGGACGTGGCAGAAGATCTTGGCATTAACATTGGTGCTAGAAGGAGGGGTGTGTTCTAGTGCTCAAGAGTTTCCAATCACAAAATTTCAGTTATTCTACGTCGAAAGATGGTGAAGAGTAGAGTAGATACGCCGGAGGGACAGCCGAGAGCTGTGAGCTCATCTGTCCAACATATCTCTTTTAAGGATCGTCTGGGTCCTTCAAAGAGTGCTCATGAGAGCACGACTTCCAAGCATGATTCCAGGGGTTCTCGTTCGAGAGCTAATGGTGAAGCCAGGCGGAGGTTAGTCTTTGCTGCTGAGAAGGATAGAGATCATGGCCGAAAGAGGTTAGAAGGCACACCGCCTAGAACCCATCACCGAGGTGGTCGGGATGAAAAAGCTGCCAAGTTGGCGAAGATGGCAGCCGAAGCAGATAAAGCTTTGGAAGTTGTTCTGAAGCAGAGGGAGGATATAGCCGAACAGATGCTTCGAATGATCGAATTGAAGGACGAGGCATCAACTTATGTGCATTCGGAAAGGCGTAGTAAGCCCAGGGATGTACAGCAGAGAGAAGGGAAGGAGCCAGAGCATTCTGGTTATGTATCTCGAGGCCGTCCTCAGGCTCAGGGAAGATCTAGAAGTAGAACTCCTGAGATATCAAAGAAATCACTTCATCCTGTCGGTTCTCGGGGTCATGGCGATAGTAAACGAAGAAGTAGATCAAGGGAGAATATTCCTGAGACTACAAAGAAGGTGCATCAAATTGAGTATTCTCACCACGATGACAGGGTCCCACGCCAAAGTAAATCTAGAAGTCCATCGAGAGCAGTGGGTTCTGATGGAAGAGGCCGCTCTACTCAAAAGAAGAAGATTTCACCGGAGAAAGAAGTTTCCTCAAAGCCAGAGGGGTTGAGTTTCTGGTTAAGGAGTTTAAAGAGCTCCGGAAGAAACTGGCTGAAGTTTAGCAGGTGAAAGACACTCCGGGAAAGAAGGCGTCTCCTTTTCCCTTGGATATTCTTAAGGAGAAGGCGGATACCACCAAGAAGTTTCCCCATATGGAGAGTTACGATGGGTCTGGAGATCCTTATGACCATAGCCAGGCGTTTGACCGACTGATGGATTACTATGATTTTACCGATGCTGCCAAGTGTCACACATTTGTCACAACGTTGAAGAAGGATGCGAGGCAGTGGATGGGAACTTTGCCTGCTGATTCAGTCTCGTCATGGTCCGAGTTCTGTGACAAATTTTATGCTCATTTTTGGAGCAACCAAAGGAGGGGAAAGCCTACGGGTTCTTTGGCACAAGTCCGGCAGTTTTCAAATGAATCTTTGGGTCAGTATGTGAAGCGCTTCAGAGAAGCAGTTGGCCAAGTGACAGACCTTAATGATTTTCAAGCTGTCGGGTTATTTCAGAATGGGTTAGATCTGGTGAAGTCGGAGAAGCTGGTTAAGAAGCTTATGTTTCACCATCCGAAGAGTTTGGCCAAAGCCTTTGATAAAGCTGAAGGCTATATTGTGGTGGAGGAAGCTATGAATAGCTTGAAGCGTCCTTCTTCGGATAGAATGAAGGAAACGGAAACTAAGCCAGAAGACGATCAGAAGAAAGGAAGAGGGAATAATGATCGGCCAGAGGGCAGTTCAAAGAAGTACAACGACAACTGGAGACAAGGAAATAATCGCCCACCTGCTCCTACCCAAAAGGCGAATAAGGTATACACCACACTAAATAAGGATAGGTCGGTAATATTGGATTAGATCAGGAATCAGCCGTACTATGAACCACCTCATAACAATATTAAACCCGAACAGGGCAACAGTCAAAAGTTTTGTGGCTATCATCAAGCCACAGGTTATGATACAAATGAATGTTGTAGTCTAAAAGACTTTGTGGAGAGGAAGGTTCAAAGTGGTGTGTTGGTTCAGTATGTCGTAATGATGACCGTACTATTCAAGTGGTTCAACCGGTTCCACCCGTACAACCTGCTCTAAATCAGCCACCAAGGTACGTCATTGATGTAATTACCGGTGGGACAACAGGTAAATTGGTAGGGAAGAATAGGAGGGGGTATCTGGACTCGGTCATATCCGTGGCGGGTGTTCTCTCAAAGACCGACAGACCATTTCCAAGGATGGTTATATCCTTCACTGATGCAGATTATCCTTCGGAGCCCATCGAACCCCATGAAGGAGCATTGGTGATAACTACATAAGTGGGTTCGGTGGACATGAAGCGAATGATGATCGACAACGGGTCTTCTGTTGACATCTTGTATGCCCATGCTTATCAGAGGATGCATCTTGATGGGCGAAAGATGGAGGTTGGGCAGGAGGCCCCTCTCTATGGTTTTAGCAATGATTCAGTCAAAGTTGCAGGCACTATTGAACTACCAGTGATCTTCGGCACAACTCCTCAGCAGGTAGAAATAACATGTAAATTTTATGTTGTACATGTAGATTCGGTTTATAATGCCATACTGGGTAGACCTACTCTGACAGCTCTGCAAGCTGTGACTTCCATTCCTCACTTTAAGATTAAGTTCCCAACAACACATGGAGTTAGAGAGGTAGCAGGGGCTTAGATCTGGCCAGACGATGCTATCAGAATGTTGTGATTTCCTCGGGAGTAGGGGTCAGCAAACAAAAATAGACCATGGCGATAAAGATCGAGCCATTTACCAAAAATAGTTCAGAGCCATTGGTCATGCCTGCAGGAGAGACAGAGGAGATCGAGCTGGTTATTGGTAAGAAGGACAAAACAGTGAAGATAGGTTCAGGTCTGCCGGAACCTCTCCGGACAAACCTTATGGAACTCCTTCGCTGTTATGCGGACATATTTGCATGGGAGCCTTAGGATATGCCTGGAATTAGCCGAAAGATTGCCGAGCACCGGTTAGATGTGGATCCATCAAAGAAGACAGTTCGGCAGAAGAGGTGGATCTTTGCACCAGAACGACAGAGGATTATTGATGAAGAGATTGCAAAGCTAATAGTTGCAAACTTCATCTTTGAAATAGACTATCTGGAGTGGATGGCTAACGTGGTGCTGGTCCAGAAACATAATGGGAAGTGGCGAGTGTGCATTGACTATACAGACATGAACAAAGCTTTCCCGAAGGACTTCTATCCTCTACCCCACATTGATCAGCTCATTGATGCGACTTCGAGGTATGCACTACTAAGCTTTATGGATGCTTTTTTAGGTTATCATCAGATCTCGATGTGCAAATAGGACATTCTAAAGACAACATTCATCACGCACCGTTCGGTGTATGCCTACAAGAAGATGACATTTGGCTTGATAAATGCTGGAGCCACCTATCAGAGAATGATGGACTTCGTCTTCCAGAAGCAGCTAGGAAGGAATATGGAGGTGTATGTGGATGACATGATAGTGAAGAGCATGATCGTTCAGAAGCACTTCGATGATCTAGAAGAATGCTTTTAGACGGGCTGTCATCACAAATTGAGACTTAATCCCACCAAATGCACCTTTGGCCTCGGTGTAGGGAAGTTCCAAGGATATCTGGTCAGTCAGAGGGGCATCGAAGCCAATCCAGAAAAGATCCAGGCTATTCTAAACATAAAGACTCCTCAGTCATTCAAAAATGTTCAACGTCTGACCGGGAGGATTACAGCTTTAAGGAGATTCATGTCCAAATCGACAGAGAGATGCTTGCCGTTCTTTGACACGTTGAAGGGACCAAAGAATGCAAAGACGTTCCAGTGGACTTCGGAGTGTGAAGACGCCTTCCAGGGAATAAAGACATATTTTTCTATGGCACCTTTGCTAGTGAAGCCAATTCCTGTCGAGCCACTATACTTATATATGGCAGCTAGTTCATTGGCAGTGGGAGCAGTTTTGGTTCGAGAAGTGGGGGGAAAGCAGCATCCAGTTTATTACGTCAGTTATGTCCTGAGAGATGCTGAAACCAGTTACCCGAATATTGAGAAATTTTCCTTTGCTTTGATAATAGCTAGCCGAAAGTTTCGGTAATATTTTCAAGGTTGGCTCTTGGTCGTTTACACGGATCAGCCTTTGAAGAAGGTGATGAGCAAACCAAATGTTTCGGGGAGATTAGCAGTATGGACAATGGAGTTGTCTCAATTTTTTATTGAATATCATCCCCGAACTGCTATCAAAGGTCAAGCTTTGGCTGATTTCATGGTGGAGTGTTCGTTTACAGAAGCAGATGAAGATTTGGCAGGGACTGAAGCTTCCGATCGAGTAGTTGTAGTTTTTTAGCACGGTCAAAGTTCTTGGACGCTATACGCAAATGGGTCTTCTACTTTGGATGTCAGTGGAGTAGGGATTATCTTAACAAGTCCGGAGGGATTCAAAGTGCAGCGGGCCATCAGATTTGGGTTTAGAACGACAAACAACGAAGCAGAGTAAGAAGCAGTGCTAGCAAGAGTTTGATTGGTGAAGAGTCTGGAAGTTCAGAAGTTGATCATTTATAGTGACTCTCAGCTGGTCGTCAAGCAAGTATCAGGGGAGTATGAAGCCCGAGGTTCGAGAATGATCAAGTATTTGGCAGAGTTGAAAGATCGACTTCATTGTTTTATCTCCTATGAGTTTCAGGGTATTGAGCGTAATGACAATTCTATTGTCGATGCATTATCGAAGCTGGCTACTACATATGTTAACAATTTTGATGGGTCAGTTTATTTGGAGGTTCTGTAGCAGCCAAGTATCCAGCATGAAGCGGTGATGTGCATTGAGCGTTCTAACTGTTGGATGACCCCTTATCTGGATTATCTGGCAGATGGCGTCCTTCCTTCGGATCAGATGTTAGCCAAGAAGATCAAGTACAAGAGTGCCAATTTTGTTCTTATTGATGGGGATCTTTATCGAAGAGCTTTTTCGTCGCCATTGTTGAAGTGTTTGGTTCAATCCGAAGCTGAATATGCTCTTCGAGAAGTCCATTAAGGCATTTGTGGCGACCATATGGCTGCTAAGTCATTAGCATACAAAGTACTTCGTCAGGGGTACTAATGGCCTACAATCTTTAAAAAAGCTACGGAATACATAAAGAAGTGCGAGAAGTGTCAGCTCAACAGTCCGATCCCACATCAGCCAGTAGAAGAGCTATACTCGATCTTATCTCCTATACCCTTTGCTGTCTGGGGGTTGATATACTGGGTCCATTGCCGAAAGCTAAAGGTCAAGTCAGTTTTGTTATAGTCGCCATTGATTAGATGACCAAATGGGTAGAAGCGAAGCCACTTAGGTTGATAACGGAACAAGAATGCTTGAAGTTTATGAAGGAGTCGGTAGTGTTTTGTTTCAAAATTCTTAAGGTGGTGATATCAGACAACGGACGCCAGTTCGTGGGATCAAAGTTTGAAGGATTTTTAAAAGAGCTGGGGGTTCAGCATAGGAAGACTTCGGTAGCTCATCCACAGTTGAACGGGCAGGTCGAGGTGACCAACAGAATGCTGCTAAATAGGATCAAGCGCAGATTGGATGAAGCTAAAGGAATATGGATAGAAGAGCTGCTCAGCGTATTATGGGCATATCGAACTACACCGAGGACTACAACAGGGGATTCATCTTTCAGACTGGCTTACGGTACTGAGGCCTTAGTCCTAGTTGAAATTGGATCTCTAAGTCTTCGGGTCAGTAAGTTTAAGGAGGTTAACAATGATGAAGGGCTGAAGATCAATATGGATCTGCTGGAAGAAGTCAAAGAAACGTCTTTGATCAAATTGGCGGCCTATCAGCGAAGAGTTGCTAAACATTACAATAAAGGGGTAAAGCTTCGTAGATTTGAAGTAGGGGATTTTGTCCTCAGGGAAGTCGAAGCGTCTATGCCTCAGAATTTGGGAAAGCTGATGCCGAACTGGGAAGGACCGTATGAAGTTATTGAAGTACCGAAGCCAGGAACTTATCGATTGAGGGCATTAGATGGATTAGAGATCAAGAATACTTGGCATACTGGTAGGCTTCGGAAGTATTTTCAATAGAGACCGAGTCAGTCTCCCAAAAGTTTGTAAATGTTTGGATCATCATCAATAAAAGATTTATTTTTCTTCAAATTGATTTTCTCTTCATTGGTCCAGAATTCACCGGAGTAAAGAGGTTTGGGTGGACTCGCTGATCATTCGATGGTAGCCTCTTTGGCAGGTGGTCCTTATGAATTTGTCCGACCCTTCGTGGTAGGAAAACTTCATCGGTGTAAGGAGGTTCGGGTGGACTCACTGACCATTCGATGGTAGCCTTATAGGCAGGTGTGTCCTCATGGATTTGTTATACCCTGCGTGGTAAACACATTTCATAGTCCTTTTAAAATTATTATACCCTGTGTGGTAAACAAGATCACAATGGTGTAAGGAGGTTCGGGTGGACTCGCTGAGCATTCGATGGTAGCCTTATCGATAGGTGCTTCCTTATGGAATTTGTTGATTTATTATAACCCCATGTGGTAAACAAATTCCATGGTCCTTATATACTTTTTATACCCCGTGTGGTAAACAAGATCCCGATGGTGCAAGGAGGATCGACCAGATTCACCTTATACATGATCTATTTCACACTTCGGTAACGATAAGTATGCATTACTTTATTATGTTCAAGTGTTGAGTTCGGTTCATATCATTTCTTAACTTAACTGTTATATGCCTTACCTGATTCACAATTTAAGCTATGTTTAAAGTGAAGCTTGTATAGTTTTCAAGTTCATTGATGCTAAATTATTAACAAGAAACGAACTAAACAGAAGTCGTGAGGAACAAAGTAAAAATTTCATTAATATTTAACTGTTTACATAGAAAGTCAATTTTTTTTTACAGAAATCCTAACACTAAGGAGTAAGATCATCATCAAGCATTGTCTTCGCCTTCGGAAGAGTCCAAAAGAGCTGGATCTAATTGGGCTGTAGTCAACTTTTCCTTTCCTCGGCCTCTGCAAACTTCATAACCTTTAGAATATATCTTCGAAATTTCTGCATTCAGCTCATCGGACTTCTGATATTCTTCTTGGATTTGTTTACGCAGTTCTTCGGTCAAAGGAGGGCCTAACTCCTCCAAAGCCTTCAGCTTATTTTGAAGCTTGCGACGTCTGGCCAAATGTCTCTCTTTGTCATCTCGGACCTTTACCTGGAGTTCATCGACTTGTATCGCTAAACTTTGATTGGCTATGGCCAGCTCCTCATTATTAATCCTCAGAGCCTCATTCTTGGTCACGAGATCGACGTTTATGTCGGTCAGATCTCTTTGGCTAGCCTTAGTCGTCTTCAGCTCTTCTATGGACGATTTTAATTCTTCCTTGACCGATTTAAACTCTTCTTTGGTATGAGCTAGATCCTTCCGAAGGCATTCATTATTGTACATAGCACCGTCATAATCGCTTCTTGCCTTTGCTAGAGCCGATTGCAGTATAGCATTCTCATCTTTAGTAGCTTCCTCTGCGGCTTCAGCTTCGATATATTTTGGGCATAAACGCCTGAAAACAGCATTCGCCTACACATGTCCAATGTGATTCAATCAATTTTTAATATTTAAGCATGAGGAGAAATATAAACATTGGGAAAGTTACTTACTTTTGCTTGATAGCTCATTCCTTCGTCAATTAGGTCCCGAATTGAGCTGTTACCAAACCAATGGTCATCAGTATCCCGAATGAACGAATGGAACAATTGAAAGGGGAAGTTGGCATTGAACTGGGGCCATAAAGTTGGCGACGCCATGGCATCATTCTAAAATTCATAAGATGAAGGCCTTGAGGTGGAGGGCATGGGTCGTTCAGGAGAAGGTATGGGTTGTTCACGAATTGGCGATGGATCTATGTAGATATTTTTGGGAGATGGAGACCGAGAAGGAATGGGTTCATGTACTGGTGAGGGGATGGTTACTGAGCTCGGCTGACTATCAGAAGGTTGTTTCCTCTTCCGGGATAATGCTGGGGCAGGTTCGATTTGTTCTCCGTCATCAGAAACCTGTATCTCCACAAGGATTACAGGGGGCAGATCGACTGAAGATGAAGGCACTTGGAGTTCTTCGATGGTTAGAGGGGTAATCTTGGTCCTTAACTTCTTGACTCGAAGGAGTCTTTTCCGATTATCTACTGGCAGATCGAGCAGACTGCCTCGGACAGATGTTGGGTTGGCAGTTGGTTTAGGTTCTGGGATGGGTTCAGGATCTGTTGGTGTGGGAATTGATCGGGGCTTCAGTACGGCTCTCTTTTTTCGGCGGGGTTGAAGGGATTCTTCTGGTGGTGGAAGATCGTTAGCTTCTGGGTCGTTGGTTTGAGGTTCAACATTGGGTGTTTCAATGATTGGGTTGTCTTCGGGTGGAGCTTCTAGAAGTGGAGTTTTAGCAACTTTCGCGGACTTTTCAGCCAGAAAATCCTCCAAGTCTCTTACCTCTGAAGATGATGGCTTAATCAAAGTTACTGCAGAGGATAAACAGTTATGTATCAACTTCTATATCACTTAAAATTTCAAATATTTGTACATACAAGACAATTAAATACTTACATTTGTGGTTGTATAACCACGCTTGCTTGGAAAGAAGTCCGTAGTTCCATTCCTCCTTCGGGAAGTAGTCAAAAAGCTCTATCATTTCAGCAACGCGTTCTTCAGGAATATCCCCAAAGTCAGTAGAGACTTTCTCATCAGTGGCCCAATTTGGCAGGGAGGCAATCTCCGGTCCCTTGATGAAGAACCATCCTTTTTGCCATCATTCGTTGCTGGATGGGGTGGAGACCAACGATCGCCTGTCAAATTTCTCTCCCATCTTTGATGAATGCTTGCTTATGGCCTTGAATCCTTTCTCTCTGGATTGACCGATTTTATAAACGGTAAAGAAGAAATCAAGAGTGGGCTCGACTCCCACTTCGTGGCAGAAAGCAATGAATGCTAAGATATGGATATATGAATTCGACACGAACTAAGCAAACCCAACACCAATAAACCCTAAGACGGTCATTAGGAATACATGGAGAGGAAACCTGACTCCTTTCTCGAGAATCGTTACAGGAACTGTTATCCACCCCTCAGGGCGTTGATACATTCTCTCCTCAGACATAGGAGCTCTCACCAAATGGGTGTCCGGGATATAACAGCGAGTCCGAATCATCCTCAGCTCAGTTTCGGTGATAGTCAATGGAGTGTTAGCATGGGAATAACGTTCCTTACTTCTGTAGAATTCAGAGGGAGTAGGGATGGGTTTTTGAGGTGGGACCTTCTTACTAGGAGTTGCAGCCTTAGGGTTTGAACTCGAAGCCTCTTTATTGGGGCTTCGATTGGTGGAACGGTGGTGATTGGAGTCACAAGGAGGGGTGAACTATTGTCAGAATCTTGAGAAGCCATTGTTGTTAAGATACAAAGAAGAAGATAGTTCGAAAGAGAAGAGAAAAAGCTCAAAGGTCTGAAATTTAAATTGGTAGGTAAAACCGTCAATTTGGGAGAAATTTACCTTTTATACTGACAGTTACACGAAACTTGAGGTCGGAACATTAATTAACAGTAATGATACAAAATTGGAAGGGGTAGCATTTGGTTCAAGCCTTAGATATTAACCGGGTTGGGCCTTTTCAGTTGAACTTTCAGTTCCAATTTACCTTATCATTTTAACTCCTTACCGTCTGGGCCTTGATATGTTTCAGTTTGGGCCTCTTTCGTTCCTATCAAAATCTTCATATCATAGACTATTTATAGTTTTCTATTAAACATCCTGTTTAATAAAAAACTAGGGGGAAATATTAGGTCATGATATTTCATGTATTGGGTCGAATGGGTTGGGCCTATTTATTTGGTTATTCTATTAGGCCATTTCAATTAGACCCGGTCAGATGGGTCATCCTTGTTGTATTGGGCCTAACCATTGGACTGACCGACTAGATAATTAAATATCTATCTTTGACCAGTAATGATGAAAGAGCATGACAGTTGACTGTTATCTCTGCCATGCATTAATGTGGATGGGATTCTCAGATGGTCGGCGGTGGAAAATAGTGATTGGAGGTAGTGGGTGAACTGCATGCAGTCAGCTGAGATCAGTATGATCAGTGGGTTGGTGTCAGACGGTAGTGGGTGGCACATTAAACCGAGCTAGAGAGTTTATCATAGCAAGGAGGTCTTCTAAGAAAAGGTAACTGATAATTTTATCTCTCTTAATACACTAGATATTTTATCCTCCATTGTTAACCTTGTGATCGCCTGTATTGACTCTCACGCCTGAGCTATCCCCCGACGGTCGAAGCCGTCAAGCTTTTGGTGTTGATTTTGTTTATTGTGTAGGATCAGTACATCTTACGTGATTGGGACGTGGCAGAAGATCTTGGCGTTAACAACTCCCATAACATATATGAACATACTGTAAAAATTTCGGATTTTTCCCATGTATACATTGTGAGAAATGCAGGTGTTAATATTTAGGAGTCCTTTACGGAAACAGACATTACGCACAACCTATAAATCGAAATGTGTCCGTTCTTTTTCCTACACGTAGATAACTTCTCAAGGTACCTTTGTGATTTTTTTCCAGATTTTTAAAAGACTTGATACTATCCGAAACAGTCCTAAGAAAAATGGGGACAATAGCTTTTTAGGGTTTTAAAACCTTAATACTCTATGTGGACTATTTTGGGGAAAATAGCCCCCATGGCTTCAATACTTTCTAGATTTATGTTTTACCACTTGGGTTTACTAGATAATTCATGTATCTAGCAGCCCCCTTCAATGGATCACAAATCCAAGTTGTAAAACTTGAGTTACACAGGATTTAGTGGAGGAAAAACAAGAGTTTCACCCCTTGGAGAACATATGCTCATTTCCTTCTTCTAAATCTATAGTCTAATGCACAAGATACTTAGTCGTACACATGAGACATGTAGAACTAGGGTACTTTGAGTATTAGACCATAACCCCATACAAATCAAGCTATAACACAAAATAGAAGAAGAAGAAGAAGAAGAAGATTAGGTTATACCTTGATCTAGTAGCAACCTTCCTTGATTTACCAAAGTAGTATATAAACTTAGGGTGCATCAAAAAAATTAGCACACCTCTCTCACTCTCTCAAAACCGAACCCTCTCTCTCTTTTCTCTCTTTGAAGTTTGCTAGCTTTGGAGAAATAAATAGAAGAAGGATAATAGTAGAAATGAAATGATCTAGCAAATGAATGGGGTGATTAACTAATATCCCCCATACTTTTATTGTCCCTTGGATAAAAGGCTTCACCTTATTTATTCCAATAAAGCCTAAACATGTGATTAAGGGTGCTTAATAGATTTGCAACCAATGGGAGATTGACACACATGTACTTGTGTGTAAGACTTCTACTTATGGTCATTGATTAGCATAATCTTCTTGCCATAAAAAGGCCTAATTGGACGGTCCCCCCTTGCCCATTATATCTCCCAATTTGCTTTTATTTTAATACAAAAATTTGATTAATCAAAAGTCTAAAATACCCTTAATCAAGTGGGCTAAGTATTGGTTTGCATTTTATTTCCTTTGGGCTTCTTCCTTAATTGTTTTGGGCCATGTAATAAACATAGTCTAACAATTTTAATATATGTTACCCAAATTGTTTATTTAGGGTTTCCATTCCCAATCTTATGAAATTTAATTTCTTATACATGTGACTTTAGCTCATAACCTAATTAGGTTTACTAGAAATAGGTTTAAAATTATTAGTCACTTGAAATAACAAGATTATCCACTTAAGTTAGTATACATATTAAATACTAACATTTCCTTATTACCATAACCCTTAGGTTATTTAATTGTCTCACCTAATGTATAATTAGGTTACGAAGCTTTCATTTAGGGTTTAAAATAAAATAAAATTAGTTTCTAAAATTTGTAATTAGGGTTTCCTAATTAAGTTAGGTTACCTAACCACCTAGGTCTTGTACAATAGGATTTAAAATTTACTAATTATTATTAAGCATTCAAATTTAGCAATTAAGGTGCCGAATTTATCAATTAGGGTTTAAAATTAATAATTAGGGTTTCTAATCACATTATGCATGAACATTAGGGTTTCACGCAGTAATACAAGGGTTTGTCACATAACACCATAATTGGCCAACCCTTATCGGTCCACATATACAATACATATTTATAGCACTGAAAAATTAAAATATAATTAATATTATATTATTAATCTCATACCTTGATCAAAATCCAAAAATTAGGGTTTGGATTCCATATCCAATTTATCTGTTATACTTAACATTCTTAATTAAGTTAAAAATAATTAACTTAATAATCTGAACAAAATTCATGTAATAAAATAATTATTATAATAATTCTAAAAATCATTTTATATATTATATAAATAATATATAATTATACTTTCATGGAAAATAATTAATAAAGACATTTCTACTATAAAATTAATTATTATAATAATATATTTTATTACAATCAATAATTCTAAAATAAAATTATTTAAAATCATTCATGTAATAAATATATCACATAAATACATACACACATTATCTTGGCACATATTACCCATAGTTATTTTAATAAATACAAAAAAAAAAATTATACGCAAAATTTCTAATTTATTTGTATAGAAAATATCGGGTTGTTACAATTGTTCAGTTAGTGAATATATATGATTTATATGATTCAAGCATGTTGTTTAAATGGAATTGTCATACTTGCTGAGCAAGTTATGCTCACTCTTGCTTGAACCATATGAATGCAGCTAAGAACGAACGGACCGAAGGATCTGGAAAAGATAAAGGGAAGGCTAACCTGTAGATTACCTATGTAATAGTATAGGTGAATGATGTTAATATTTGATATTATGACAAGACCAAATGTAACGATTATAACGAACCTGGGGAATGATAATATTGTTTTGGAATATATATATATAAGACATTCATTCTTTTGAGGCATTTCAATTGAATGTTTGTGTGAATTGTAGCACCGTGTAGCACCATATGTCGGTTTGGAAGATACCTGAATTTGGGGGCGTCACAGGTTGGTATCAGAGCATTAGGTTATAAAACTTAAGGGGGGAATTAAAACCTTAAGTCATAACCTTAAGAGAAGTCAAAGAATTTAAAGATGAAATTAAGCTTTAAAATGCATTATATATATGATATGTGTTATTATTATTCTACTGACGTGTACTAATCAAACTTTATTGTTTTACTATAGATGTCAGGAGAAAATGGAATGTATAGAGATTACAAGTAAAGAGTGAAGAATCGATAAATCAAATAGAGATTATACCAAATCCATTAGCAGAAGAGCCAGAAGTGGTAGTGATTGAGTCTGGAAACTCGGAGAACTGAAGTGCGGAGTTTCCTAGGGTTAGCGGGATACTATCGGCGATTAATCCAGGATTTTTTGAAGATAGCTACTCCGTTGACTAATTTGACAAGGAAGACAGTGAAATACGTGTGGACTGAGAAATACGAAGACAGTTTTCAAGAACTAAAGAAAAGGTTGAGCGAAGCGCCAATTTTTTCATTACCCGATGATACAGGAAATTTTATAGTTTATAGCGATGCTTCGCATAGAGGACTTTGTTGTGTGCTCATGCAGCACGATAAGGTCATTGTGTATGCATCACGACAGTTGAAGGATTATGAAAAAGTTTACCCTACTCATGATCTGGAACTGGCCGCGGTAGTTTTTGCCTTAAAGATATGGAGATATTATCTTTACGGAGAGAAATGTAAGATATACACAGACCATAAAGGTCTAAAATATATCGCACACGGAAGGAGTTGTGTGACGCCCCCAAAATAGGTATACATCACCCATCTTGAGTCGCCAAATACATGGTACAGAATTCAAATACAAGCTTAATTATACAACATAAGCTGTGAGTTTTAATACAAATATTGTCTTCTAGATAGTATTCAAACTCAAAATACGACAAAACAGAATCTGAGAGATTTAACACGAATATTGTCATCTAGACAATATCCACACTCAAATTCAATCTTATTACATTTATTATCACACTATTTCATATAATAGTGAGGACTACTAATGCTATCATCTGGACCGTCACTCCGTTCCCCGACTAGTCCCTGCTACGTTCTCATTTCCTGAAGAGAACAATGAAAGCAAAAAGGGTGAGCTCAACTAGCCCAGTAAGAAATATTATGACTAAGACAATGCAAAATAAATTATCGTTAGGCTTTAACAGTGTTAAACTGATACAATATAACAAACATCAAGTTTAACGGCAGCGGAACAAGAAATCCTTAGAAGAATCAAGTAAAGAATAAAATCTACTATCTTCTATGATTTAAAAGGTTTTTCATCACTTTTATCATTTGAAACTCGACAATAAATAATCCACATCATCAAATCATCCCCTTTACTGACCAAGGATATTCTTTAGTATCACGACCACGAATTATCCATGCACTACGGGCTAAAGATAATCATGTTTTCATCAACGGTCCTGATCATGCCATAAAATAATTCATCTTTGCACCCTTGGCCGAAGAGAATCCATAGCCATAATCATACCAAAAATAGTTCATCAATGCACTACGGGCCAATGAGGACTTTTCCCATATCATTTGTAACATTACGGTCATGATTATACCGAATAATCCCTGGTCATAATCATACCAAGTCCATCTATGCACGACAAGCCACAGATGACTTTCAATATAATATAAACATGAGGATGAGGACAATGACATAATAATTCAATAAAACAAATTCAAGAATTAATTTATCCAGGAACTAATAGAGTCCAAATTGTCAACATGATACTTCTTTATAGAATAAAATTCAAGAATGCTCAGAAGAATATTTCCATGAAAAGATACTGGATGAAGCGCAAATATCAAGGATATTCCACTAATTTCATAGAGTATAAAAGTAAAAACTTTAACCAACTGAGTATAATAAAGAATGGAATAACAAAAGAAATCACCGTGCATACGATAGAATCATACGCAGACGGGTTATTCCGAATAATAATAATAAATAACGGAACTAGGACATGCGTAAGCATACGATAGGATATTCCAACGAGAATAATAAATAATTGAACGGTGTCATGCGTGGCGCACATACAAGATATTCCAGACGAATAATAAAGAATGGAACGAATTCAAATGCGTAAAAACATGCAGATAAGATATTCCTACGAAATAGTAAAGAATGGAATAATAGAAGAATTTCACCATGTATGCGATTACTTAAAGCATGACAGGGTTATTCCAACATAATAATAAGGAATGGAATAATAGAAGAATTTCACCATGTATGCGGTACTTCGCATAGACAGGTTATTCCAACATAATAATAAGGAATAGAATAACAGAAGAATTTCACCAAGTATAGGGTAGCCCGCGTATACAGGTTATTCCAACAGAATAATAAAGAATGGAATAACAGAAGTTCTCTTCATGAATACAAAAGAAATAATACCCCTTAGGAGTACAACAAATAATATCCCTTACCTTAAAAGAAATTGGATATAGGAGTAGTGAAGTAGCATAATACTTTTCTTCTTTCTCTCTATAGTTTCTCTCTCTAGAGTTTCTTAGTGAATTAAGTAAAAATAATGAAGGAATGAGCTTCTATTTATAGGAGAATGGATTGAATAATAACTAATTCATGAATGGTCCAGATTGATTTACTTTTAAGCGGATCGGTCCATATTGATTTACTATACGATAAACACTATGTATAAAAGATATTCTACTATGCAAAACTATGCATAATAAAATATAATATATTAAAATAATTATTGTCTAATAAAACAAATAACTTTATAAAAGTATTACATTTTTATATAAAAAGCTTTTCTGTTTTATTACATTAATAATACTAATAAAACAAAATTTATATATAATATATATATATATATATATATATAAACTTCTGTGACTTCATAAAAAGACACCTAAATATATCTAATAATATTTATCATCGTTATTATAATTCACAATATTAATCGACCAGTTCGTTCCCAGGAAAGAGGGGGCTTTCCAATAAGGATTTCTCCCTATTGGCGTGCAATTAGGTGACCAAACCTCTCCTTGGCAGAACTTCTAGACATCGTTAATATTGCAAATAAAAATATTAATAACTTCGTCGTCTCAATTATTGATTTAATAATATATAAAATATCGACAATAATTGAATCAAATAACGTGAGATACCATGCAACGATTACTGAAGCAATAATTGAACAAAACTGAGTGACTTCTCGCGTAAGCATCAATAATCAATACCGTGTGCTACTATGCAACCACGCGTATTCCTGTACTTTTAACACCGGGTGTTTAAACAGTTAATGGTAAAACTTTTGCCGTTATTTTCATAAAAATATTTTTGTCGTTTTCTCAATCCGACAATAATTTCATTGTGGGGTCCACAATGATTGTACCGTCGTACGGATATTCCCCGACAAATATTCTCCGACCAATCGAATATTATACAACAACTTGCATACTTTTCAAAATTTATAAGTATTACCCACAACTATAACATTATCTCAAATCCACACAATAATTAAAAAAAATCAAAAAATTAAATCTTTATTCATAAAATTTGGGATTTTACAATCTCCCCTCCTTATGAAATTTCACCCTCTAAATTTACGTACGTACCTGGTATGCTGAACAAATGAGGACACTTCGTCAGATTCTAACTCTTGAGGTATAACCTTTGAGCGTAAAATATATTTTAAGATTTTAACAGGTACATCTTCATATGTGAAATCTTCCGCTATCTCGTCCAGTTCTAAATTAATAATGTGGTTCGGGTCATCCACATATTTATGTAACATCGATACATTAAAAATGTTATGAACATACGACATACTTGGAGGTAAAACTAGTCTATAAGCCACAGTTCCTACTCGATCGAGGATTTCAAATGGGCCAATTAAATTGAGGGTTGAGATTTCCTCTCTTGGTCGATTCTTGCTTCTAGAATAATGCCCTCTTGAACCTTCTTCTTCTTCACATTCATCAGCTCTGAGTATGTAGCTTGAGCGGCTTTGACTTTATCGAATAAAGTCGATTCTAATCGTATATTCATTATCTTCATGTGGGTCCCTAGAGTCTTTAACTCTATCTTCATCATTTATACCAAATGGGTCTTTGTGTTAACAACATCGCACTCGTAAACACATATGATCTTCTACTCAACGCGTCAGCTACCACGTTTGCTCTTCCATAATGATATTGAATGGTACGATTATAATCTTCAACAGCTCAAGCCAACATCTTTGGCGCATTATACGTTCATTTTGGTTGAAGAAATATTTAAGGGTTTAAGAAATTGGTTTTTTACTGGGGTCAATACAAAATTCAATTTCACGCTCTAGGGGTAGGCTAAGAAGTCTTCAAGAATACGTCAGGAAATTTATTAACAATAGAAATATCATTCACAACTGTGACTCTCATCCAAGACTTGGATAACATGTCACATTGATACCTATCAACTAGCCACCGTAATTCACGATGTCCCCTACGGAAAGTCTGGCTTCGGTGCATTCCACACAAGGAAGTTAACAACGAAAGGCTCGGGGCTCTTTTCTTATGGCTTGATATGACAGTGATTGACTTTAGTTGTTTGGTTTCTTGAATTCGCATAACAGGTTGGTTAGGAATATAAAAGCTAACAACCTTACTAAAAGCATGATGAGTAGTTAACCAATCGATTCCTAAAATCACATCAAAGGCAAGTATTTTCAAAGAGATAAGATTGACAGGTAACGTGAAAGTGTTGATTTGAATCAAACAAGATTTATAAATAGTGGAGGTAACGAAGGTTTCTCCCAACTGAGTTTCAATAGATAAATCAAAGTCTAACTTCTCCGGAGTTAAATTCAAACATTAAACACAACTAGGTGAAATAAAAGAGTGAATAGAACCAGTATCTAACACGGTATAGACTTCGCAAGAGTTTATGATTAACTTACCCGTGATAATTTTATTCAGGTTCCTCGTCACGAAAAAAAAAATGCTCTCTCTTAAACTACCGACTTTGGCTTGTCTGGGACATCCTTTAGCATCACTATCCCAGCTGGACTTGACTTCACCATATGAAAAAATTGAGCTAGGTGACCTTCTCTTCAGCAATTAAAACATGCTTTGGATTGTTGTATACAGTTTGGACGGATGTGTCCCTCCTGTCCGCATTTGAAACATACGACCGGTGGTCGTTCTTCTTCCTTTTGAAACGGTGTCTTGGTCTTGTTGTCTTTTCCATCATTATTGAACCTCCTCTTCTTGAAATTTCCACTCCTATTATCTTGGCCATGATTACCACCGAAGTGGTTACCATTCTTGGCATGATAATTTACCCCACGATTGTTATCATTGTTCCGATGGTCATTTCCACCTGTATGATTATTATAGTGTTGCTGGTCGTTGCCTTTTGGTCGTTGCCTTTTGGTTGTGCTGAATCATTATCGCGCTCTAATAACTGAGCCCTATTCACAACATCTGAATATAAACAAAGTTTGTGAGAAATGAGGTATTGACGTATATTGGGTTTCAAACCTCTTAGAAACATTCGCGTCATTCTCTCCTCATTATCAACCAAATGGGATGTAAACCGAGATAACTCGGTAAACTTAACCTCGTACTGCGGCATGGTCATATTGTTTTGCTCTAGCTTGATGAACTCCACCTCCTTTATGTGACGAATACTTTCAGGAAAGTACTTGTCGTTGAACAGCTCTTCGAACTTCTCCCAAGACATCTTGAGTGCGTTAGTCTGGGTACGTTTTATAGATTCCCACCAGTAATCTGCCTCTTCACACAACATAAAGGTGGCAAAGGGAACCTTTTGCTCCTCTAAGCATCCCAAGACATCAAATATCTTGGTGATCTGCTTTAACCACGTCTCCACCTTAAGTGGTTCTGGCTTTCCCAAAAACTTCGGTGGTCCCAGCTCCTTGAACTGCTTAGCGGTGACCGACCGTGGGTTGCCATTATTTCCACCTATATTTTGAACATGAGTCTCTCTTACCTGTTATTGCATGAATTGCAAAAAGCCTCTGAACATTCCATCGTTCATCATTTGGTCAGTGTTGTTGTTTGCCTGAGGATTATCGCCTTCCTGATGCACATTATCCTGATTACTGATATGTGGAGACTCAACGGTTTCCTGTGCTCCATTGTTATTCTCAACATTCTTGGATGTCATTTTTAAATACTGCCACAAAACAAGGGTTAATTAACATATCACATATTATCCCTATACTCTGACCGACCAATTTAAATACTAAATAAACTTAGGTAGGTCATACTAGCGAAGGAATTCCCCGTCTCTCTCCTCCTAGTTCTTGTCTCACATCTCAGCCAGGGATCATATCCCTAAGCTTTGATACTAATTGTGACGCCCCCCAAATAGGTATACATCACCCATCTTGAGTCGCCAAATACATGGTACGAAAATTCAAATACAAACTTAATTATACTGACATGAAATTGTGAGTTTTAATACAAATATTATCTTCTAGACAATATTCAAACTCAAAATACGACAAAACATAATCTGAGAATTTTAACACGAATATTGTCATCTAGACAATATCCACACTTAAATTCAATCTTATTACATTTATTATCACACTATTTCATAGAATAGTGAGGACTACTAATGCTATCATCTGGACCGTCACTCCGTTCCCCGACTAGTCCCTACTACATTCTCATTTCCTGAAGAGAACAATGAAAGCAAAAAGGGTGAGCTCAACTAGCCCAATAAGAAATATTATGACTAAGATAATGCAGAATAAATTATCGTTAGCCTTCAACAGTGTTAAACTGATACAATATAACAAACATCAGGTTTAACGATAACGGAACAAGCAATCCATTAGAAGAGTCAAGTAGAGAATAAAATCTACTATATTCTATGATTCAAAAGGTTTTTCATCACTTTTATCGCTGAAACTCAGCTTAATAAATAATCCACATCATCAAATCATCCCTGCACTACAGGCCAAGGATATTCTTTAGTATCACGACCACGAATTATCCATGCACTACGGGCTAAAGATAATCATGTTTTCATCAACAGTCCTGATCATGCCATAAAACAATTCATCTTTGCACCCTTGGCCGAAGAGAATCCATAGCCATAATCATACCAAAAATTGTCCATCCATGCACTACGGGCCAATGAGGACTTTTTCCACATCATTTGTAACATTACGATCATGATTATACCGAATAATCCCTGGTCATAATCATACCAAGTCCATCTATGCACTATAGGCCACAGATGACTTTCAACATAATATAAACATGAGGATGATGACAATGACATAATAATTCAATAAAACAAGTTAAGAATTAATTTATCCAGGAACTAATAGAGTCCAAATTGTCAACATGATACTTCTTTGTAGAGTAAAATTCAAGAATGCTCAGAAGAATATTTCCATGAAAAGATACTAGATGAAGCACAAATATCAAGGATATTCCACTAATTTCATGGAGTATAAAAGTAAAAACTTTAACCAACTGAGTATAATAAAGAATGGAATAACAAAAGAAATCACCGGGCATGCGATATACTCACATGCATATGTGTTATTCCAATGAATAATAAATAACGGAACTAGGTCGTGTAAACGCGCATGACGGATATATTCTAATGTAATAATAAATAATGGAACCAGTCAACCAGAATAATAAAACATAAACGCATAGACAGGATATTCCGACAGAATAATAAAGAATGAAACCAGGTCATGCGTAAAACGCACAGACAGGATATTCTGACAGAATAGTAAAGAATGGAATAATAGAAGAATTTCACCATGTATGCAGTACTTCGCATATATAGGTTATGCCAACATAATAATAAGAAATGGAATAACGGAAGAATTTCACCATGTATGTGGTACTTCGCATAGACAGGTTATTCCAACATAATAATAAGGAATGGAATAACAGAAGAATTTCACCAAGTATAGGGTAGCCCGCGTATATATTCCAACAAAATAATAAAGAATGGAATAACAGAAGTTCTCTTCATGAATACAAAAGAAATAATACCCCTTACAAGTACAACAAATAATATCCCTTACCTTAGAAGAAACTGGATATAGGAGTAGTGAAGTAGCAGAATACTTTTCTTCTTTCTCTTTATAGTTTCTCTCTCTAGAGTTTCAGTGAATTCGTAAGAAATAATGAAGGAATGTGCTTTTATTTATAGGAGAATGGATTGAATAGTAACTAATTCATGAACGATCCAGATTGATTTACTTTTAAACGGACGGTCCATATTGATTTACTATGCAGAACACTATACAGACACTCTGCATAATAAAATATAATATATTCTAATTATTGTCTAATAAAACAAATAACTTTATAAAAGTATTCTGTTTTATATAGAAAGCTTTTCTGTTTTATTACATTAATAATACTAATAAAACAAAATTTATATAATATATATATATAAACTTCCGTGACTTTATAAAAAGACACCTCAATATATCTAACAACATTTATCATCATTATTATAATTCACAATATTAATCGACCATGTCGTTCCTAGGAAAGAGGGGGCTTTCTAATAAGGATTTCTCCCTATTGGCGCCCAATTAGGTGACCAAACCTCTCCTTAGCAGAACTTCGAGACATTGTTAATATTACAAATAATAATATTTATAAATTCATCGTCTCAATTATTGATTTAATAATATATAAAATATCGAAAATAATTGAATCAAATAACGTGAGATACTATGCAACAATTACTGAAGTAATAATTGAACAAAACTGAGTGACTTCTCGCGTAAGCATCAATAATCTATATTGTGTGCTACTATGCAACCACGCGTATTCCTACACTTCTAACACCGGGTGTTTCAATAGTTAATGGTAAAACTTCCACCGTTATTTTCATAAAAATATTTTTGTCATTTTCTCAATCCGATAATAATTCCGTTGTGGGGTCCACCAATGATTGTACCGTCGTACGGATATTCCCCGATAAAAAGAATATTCCCCGACCAATCGAATATTATACAACAACTTGCATACTTTTCAAAATTTATAAATATTACCCACAACTATAACATTATCTCAAATCCACACCATAATTAAAAAAAATTGAGAAAATTAAATCTTTATTCGTAAAATTTTGGAATTTACAAGTTGAATATGAGACAAAGGAGATGGCTGGAGTTGATAAAGGATTACGACTGTGAAATCCTGTATCACCCTGGAAAAGCTAATTTAGTTGCTGATGCCTTAAGTAGAAAGGGTTAGGAAAAGTTGTTTATGTGAACGGCTCAAACTGAGTTAATAACAGAGATGGCTAGGATGGAGATAGAGGTGAAGTTGCCGAATGAATCAGGACAGAGACTGTTTACAATAGAGATTCAATCTACCATTGTAGAGAGAGTGAAGGAGGTGCAGCTCAAAACTAATGAGTGTGACCAGATGAAGAAGCGCTTAACCAATGAAAAAGATATTGAGTACAATCTTTATAATGAGGGATTATTAATATTTGAAGGAATTATTTGGGTTTCGAATGAGACAGAATTAAAGGAAAAAGTGTTATAAGAAGCTCATAGTTCGAGGTACTAGATTCATCTTGGTAGTACTAAGATTTATCAAGACCTTCGACAAAATTTTTGTTGGCCGAACATGAAGAGAGAGATAGCCGAGTATGTAAGTAGGTGCTTAACTTGTCAAAAAGTTAAGGCTAAACATCAATGACCAAGTGGCTTATTACAGTCATTGGAGATTCCGGAGTGGAAGTGGGAGCATATCATAATGGATTTTGTGGTGGGACTTTCGATTACAACGAAAGGGTACACTACAAAAAAATGGGCCTTTAACAATGATTTTTCAGGCAACGACTTTATAAGTCGTTGCTAAAAGTATATGTTTAGTAACAAAATTTGCCCTTCGTTGCAAATTGTGTCAGGCTTTAACTTTTTTCAACGAAATTCATAAGTCGTTGCAAAATTTCGTTGTTAATTCATTGGCGGGAAAAAATTTCGTTAGAAATTCGTTGCAAAATTTTTGGCCACTTAATTTCCCGTCATCGTGGGCAACGAAAGTTTTTTTGCTGCTAAAAATGAGGCTTTAGCAACGATTTTTCAAGCAACGACTTTATAAGTCGTTGCTAAAAGTGTATGTTTAGCAACAAAACTTGTCCTTCGTTGCAGATTGTGTCAGGCTTTCACTTTTAATGATTTGATTTCCATTGTTTAGAATGTAGCATGCACAGCCGAAAACATGAAAGTAGCTGACACTTAGCTTTCTTCCTTTCCACAGTTCATAAGGAGTCTTCTTAATCGTAGAGTGTATAAGTGATCTGTTCTGAGTGTAGTATGCAGTGTTGACAGCTTCTACCCATAAGTATTCAGGCAGATGGGCTACTGCTAGTAGAGTTCTTCAGCCTCTATCAATGTCATGTTCTTTCTCTCAGCTACTCCATTTTGTTGGGGAGTTCGTGGAGCTAAGAAGTTGTGACTAATACCATTGTCTGTGCAGAACTGGTCCATTTTTGAGAAGTCAAATTCTCTACCATGATCACTCCTTATATCCTTGATTTTCTCCCCTTTCTCGTTCATCATCAGCTTGAACATCTTGATCAGTTGGGAGCTTGTTTCATCCTTTGAGGTTAGAAAGAACACCCATGTAAATCTGGTGTAGTCGTCGACTTCGACCAGTGAGTATCTCTTTCCTCCAAGGCTCGTCGTTGGAATTGGCCCAAAAAGATCCATGTATAGCAACTGTAGAGGCTTGTCAATTGAGTTGGCAGTTTTGCTCTTGAATGAGCTTCTAGTCTGCTTTCCAAGTTGACAGGCATTGCACGACCTTTCTTTAACAAAGCTAAACTTGGGTAAGCCTACAACTAGATCTTTTGAAGCTAATTTGGACATTCTTTTGAAGTTGAGATGAGATAATCTTCGATGCCATAGCCAGCTCATTTCTTCAGATGCTTTAGCCAGAAAGCATATAGTCTCGTCTGAGCTTAGTTGTCCAAGGCATTTCCTTCTATTGTTCCGGTTAACTTTACAGAAGAAGTCTTCAGGTCTCGGACTTGACATTGATTGTTGAGGAATGTTACTTGATGACCCTTGTCGTAGAGTTGGCTAATGCTTAGAAGATTGTGTTGTAGTCCTTCCACATAGGCCACTTTGCTGAAGGATACTGCACCATTTCCAACTGAGCCATATCCTCTTGTCTTGCCAGAGCCATTGTCTCCAAAGATGATCGAGGGACCCTCCTTCTCTATGTAGTTAGACAGAAGGGCTTTGTTCCCAGTCATGTGCCTTGAGCATCCACTGTCTAGATACCTGGTTGAAATCGTGGAGCTCTTTTCCTGTAGTAGCATTAAACCTTTATTTTGGTACCCATACTTGCATAGGTCCTACTTTGTTAGTGCCCTTAGGGACCCAAACCTGCTTGATTTTGGGTCTCATATGCATGGAATTATAATAACATTTTGCAGCCTTGTGGTCAACTTTGTAGCACACAAAACATCTAATATGATGCATGTTTGTGTGTGTGTGTGAATATTCTTCCTCCATTTGGACTTTTGTGGGTTATTGGTCATCCTACTGTTAAGCTGGTATTCCTTCTTCCATATGTCCTTGTGTATCATGATTTGTGAGGAGTATATCTTACCTCTACTGTACCTTCCCAGTTGGTTCGTAGATCTGATCTTATTGGACTCTACGATCCTTCGAGGTTGGTGAGTAGTGGTTGGGTTACTCTTCTCTTTTTTGAAACCCAGACCGATATGAGATCCCTTTTTCTTAGGAATATGGATTGAATCAGTAAAGCAGGGTTTAACAGGCTCATCTTTCTGTGAGGATTTCACAAATATAACACCTCTACTAAAACTTGAGGCATTACTAGTGCTAATTTCCTTTACTTTTTCCACACATGCCTCTGAGGTAGATTCCCAAAAGCCTAACCCTGTTCTATTAGAGACACTTCTTTGGGCAGAGATTAGGGAGTCCATGGATGAAGAGGATTTATTCCATGTAGAGATTGTCTTTTTTAGATCCTCAATTTTAGAGGTTAGACTTGACTCTCGTTTTGCATTGAGCTCATTTGTTTGTTTTAAGAGTTTATTCTCAGCTTCAAACTTGGAGAGAGAATCAGTACTTAGAAGGGCTGTTTCTAGTTCTTCTTGAACTTTTTCTTTCTCCTTTTGAAGAAGTGAATAGTCCTTGGTCAGAACTCTAAATCACTTCATGTATTGATGTAGATCAGATGTTATACCATCCAGTGCAGTTCTTAAGTCATCAATATCTACATCAGGGGAGTTGAAGTCAAATACCTCATCGATACTTACTTCATGTATGTTGGAGTTCTGTTTGTCCCTTGCATTTTTGGCCATCAAGCAAAAATTTGCCATTTGAGGATCTTCATCATCTCCAGATTCTGGAGTTGAGTCATTGTCTGAGTCACTCCACGATCCTCCAGCTACAAGGCCTTTATCTTTCTTCTAAGGTATTTTGTTGCCTTTGTATTCCTTCTTTGAATGTGATTTCTTCTTGAGTTCTTCTCTGAGAGGTTTGTTGCAGTTAGCAATGAAGTGGTCAGGTTTCTTGCAATTGTAGCATAGGTCATTCATTTGCTCCTGGCTGCTGTAGTTGCTGACTTTCTTTGGTTTGCTGGTTTTGCCTTGTCGCATGAACCTTCTGAGTCTCTTCACCAGCATTGCAAAGTCCTCATCATCATCTTCATCGTAGTCAGAATCAACTTCAGTGTTGACTTTGGAGGTGTTTTCAGCTGCTTTGAGAGCAACACCTTTATCCTTCTTTCTTCCTTCAGACAAGGTTTCTGCTCATTGAGTCAGCTCCAATTCGTATGTGAGAAGGTTGCCATATAACTGTTGAACAGTCATTTCATGTAGATTCTTTGACTCTCTAATGGCAGTGGTTTTGGCATCCCACTTGCTTGGTAAGGCTCTCATGAACTTTATGACTAGATCTTTGTTTGGATAGATCTTTCCATAGGCTCGTAGTGAGTTGAGCAGAACATTAAATCTCTCGTAGGTGGCAATGACGTTCTCTCCTTGAATGTGAGCAAACATCTCATATTGCTGAGTCAAGAGAGATTGTTTATTTTCTCTGACTTCTTCTGTTCCTTCATGCATAATGAGTAATGCTTCCCAAACCTCCTTTGTTGTTTTGTTGTTGACCACGTTTTCAAACAGATCATCTTCTAAGGATTGGAATAGGATGTTCTTGGACTTTTTGTCGAGCTAGACAGCTCTCTTCTCATTTTCTGTCCATTCTCCTTTGACCTTGATCTGTATTCTGTTTGGGTCGTCTATAGTTGGTGCAAGCTTTGTAGGAACATAGGGCCCATTCTGAACAGTTTCAAATAGATCTTCATCTATTGAATCCATGTAAGCTTGCATCCTAACCTTCCAGTTAGCGAATTTTCTTTGTTGCACATAGGTGGCTTGTTGCCTCCTCTAGTATTTGATTCGCTTGGTAAGTATGCTATTGGATCTAGTTAAGCTTTGTAGGCTATATACTAGAACCTTCTCTGATACCAATTGTTAGTTCCCGGAGGCACAATAGTTATCTAGAAGGGGGGTTGAATAGATATTAAAAATCTTTTCTTTTTACTTTGTGATTTAAACACAGCGGAATTAATGTTTGTTTGATCTCCCTTTTAGATATAGTGAGTTAATGAAGGTGAGGCAATTATAACAGTTATAGCAGTTATAGCAAGAATGAAATAGACATAGTTGTTTTTAAGTGGTTCAGAGCACTTAAAGCTCCTAATCCACTCTTCTACTCCTCGAGTAGGAAATCCACTAAGGATGTCTTTTACACTTTCTAAATCTCATGATTCCTTCTGAACCCGATGAGTCTAGGCAATTCTTAGTTCACTCTTGAACTCTTCAAGTCCAGCAGACTTGGTTCTTCACAGTTCACTTAGAACTCTTCAAGTCCTTCTGACTTGGAACTCTTACTTCAATTGATTGGTAGTTGTTGAGTTCGTGATTGATGCTACTCAGTTGCAGTTAAGCACTTATTCGAAAGAACTGAGTAGCTGAGCAAGCTTCCTATTTTTCTCAGATCGTAGAGTTGAGCGTTGAGTGTTTTTGTGCGTTTTTGTTCAATGCTTGCTTGGATCTATCATCTTCATGTGTTCTGCATATATGTGATCCTTGAAATCTATCCGTTGAAGCCATTTGTTGAAGCATTAAATACATTTGACATTTCTGAACTTTGATGGAGACTTTTCTGCACACCTTCTGAATTGCATTCTAGCCCACTGACACAACAGACTGCTTTCTCACCTAACACCTGAAAAGGTGTTTTTCCTCTATCCTATGGTCCTTTCCTTAGCTTCTTAAATGCATTCCTTTTGTTGAATACTAAGGATATGTTTTGTACCATTGGGACTGGTGAGGACTTCAATGTTTCAAAATATTTCCACGTTTGTTAGAATTTATCTCCTAACAAAAGTAGGGCTCGATGCTTCTGACACAAGGCAGATGATACTCTACGATCCATATCGTGGTGTCTTGTCACATTGGTGCTTGGTCTTAAGTGAACACTACGATCGCTCTCAAGGATTTGCACACTACGATCTTCACTTGCTCGTCTTGCAGACTCTACGTTTCTGAGAGTACACTATGATCTCTGAGTTAGCTTCGGCAAATGTCTGGACCACTCTACGATTTTTGGAGAGGTCCTTCAAGGCAGATACACTAGGATCTTCTAAGCTCTACGATCCTGCCTTAGCTTCTACAATCTGTGATTCTTGTTGAAGCCTATCTATCCTTTTCAAGTCATAGATCAACCTAACATCTTTGATCTCTTTATCTATACATTCGTTTATAGAATGATGAACATTAATAGCTGAGATCAACCTAACAACTTTGATCTATCACGAAGTCCTTGTACATATATTCCTTGAAGGACTTTATATATAATCATGAGCATTTACTTTAAACATCAAATCACAATATGCATTCTTCTAATATATATATATATATATATATATATATATATATATATATAGCAAGGATCAAGATCATTCCCCTTAAATAGTATTCCTTCTTAAATATCACTCCTTTATTAAAACTACGTTATTTTGGAGTCTTTTTTAAAAAATAAGTGGGAACGTGAGTGGCATTTTTGTAAATAAAAGGAAAGCAAGTGGGACCACTCTCTTTTAAAAGACTCCAAAACGACGTAGTTTTAATAAAGAGTGCTAATTAAGAAGGAATGCTATTTAAGGAGAATGCTCTTGATCCTTGCTTTATATATATATATATATATATGTGTGTGTGTGTGTGTGTGTGTGTGTGTGTGTGTATACATATATCTTTAAAATTCATAAAATTTATAAAGAAGATTCATTTTGTGAGATAGAGTAAAATATTTATGATTGTATTATCTAAATTAAATTAATTCCCAATTTAGAATTTTTCAAATTTTGAAAATCAAGTTTAAAAAGTCTAAATAAAACTCATCTAATGAGATAAATAAAATACTAGTTATTATGAAAGTATATTTTTTAAAATATACGAATAGGTACCCCATACTTTTATAAGTTTTTTTAAAAATTCCTTGGGAGCACTGTAAGACCCCAACTTTTAATAAATAAAGCTTAATTTTTCCTTATAATTATTGTTCTAAATTGTAAGGTGTTAAATTGATAAAAGGTTAAATTTAAGGGTGATATGTGCAAATTATTCATTATGTCGGGGAATATTCGGTAAAGTACGATTGTGCCGAAGCAACCAATCATTAGTGGGCCCCACAAATAATTATCGGATACATAAAATAACAAAAATAATTTTTAATAAAAATTGTTAACATAACTATCACATTTAATTGTTAAAATACCCGGTGATAAACGAATAGTGGCACGCAATACTCTACAGTAGCACACGACATTCCAAAGTACCACGCGGTATTGCACAGTATGTCGTATAATTTTTACAGCAGAAACTATACAATATTTTTTATTATTGATAATTGTCACAATAGTAACTGCACATTATTTCATACTGAACTAATAATTGTCATAGTAACAATTGCACAATATTTTATATTACATTAATCAATAATTATCACAGTAACAATTGCACAATATTTCATATTATTGATGTCGACGTCGGGGCTGATTTTCTTATTTTTTGTGTTTCTACCCTTAAGGTGATTTCTATTGATTACCTTATTTAAAGGGTGAAGTTTTATGGAAAACCGACATAAATATTGACGAATTTGAAAAGGTTGATTTTATGGATTGGGTCAATTTAGACAGAGTGGTCAGTTGGTATAAGTTTTAATGGATGTACCAACTCATCCAGATTTTGAGGTTTTCGCAATATGACCCAATATAAGATGGTCTGGAACCCAAGATTCATAGAGTTTAGGGGCTTGCTTAAGCGAGGGGAAGGTGTTAGGCACCCCCCCCCATCTTCCCTGAAAACACAGTTACCACATCTTGTTGATTTCCTAAGCATGTATATGTGTGTTTGTTTAACAAAAGCCTTTGATATATTTAAATTATGTTAAGTGCTTTGATTTTATATGTTGTTTTAAGCCTTGTTTTAGCCTAGTAGCGAAGTTAATTGGTTTTAATTTGGACTTTTGATGAAAAAGCTTTTTGAGATGATGGTTTGGAAAATTTGATGTTCTTACCCTATTTTGTCGTTTGATTTGTTAACCTTAAGTCTAGCCCGAAGTGATTTGCATTTCACAAAATCTTTTTTATTTTCTTATTTTAAAAATCGTTTTGGTGAAGATATATAAAATAAAACATAAAAGGCTCAGGTCATCTGTGGGCATGAAAACCAACTCGATCGACCCGAACACCCACAACTATAATTCCAGTATCACGGGACCTTAAATCTATTTCTCGGGACGAGACCCTCGAAGTCGTTTTAAGGCCTAAAATTCATGATTTTATAGTTTGAAGATTTAATTTAATGAGATAATTAAATTAAATGAATTGTTAAATAATTATAATGTTGCTCCAATTTAATTTAATAATTAAATTAGAGATTTATTAATTTGTTAAATAAAATTATAATTTATAATGGAAATTATAATTAACGACGCCAGGATTTTTATTTGTCCCTTTATGTTCTTGTCTTCTGGTCTTCTCATGTTAGGTGAGATTAGTTTGAAAAGACAAGTTTGAAAAGGTCTGACATTTATATGTCGATGCTTTGACTATAAGAGTCGCCAATTGGTTATTTTTAAATGGTTGCACTAACTCAACCGATGAAAGGTTTGTACAAAGACCTAGTGATGTGGCACTGTTTAACTGGTCTGCAAAACTAAAATTTGTTAGGGTCCGAGGGCTTGATTAAGCGGAGGGAAGGTGTTAGGCACCCCCCGACTTTCGTGATAACATGGTTACCACCACTTTTCATTAACTTTTACTCGTGAATGTGTGTATGTGTTAGGTCTATGTGCAGTTTGTTTAGAAGTAGTGCTATGCCTCGTTCGCACCTATATACAAAGGGTACTTTTGTATAAAAGTTCAATTTTAATAAGATATAACAGTGATGTTTTGTAAAATAGGTTTTTCAAACCCCTGTGCACAATAGTAATTGTGGCCTTTGATACTTCCATTTTATTATGTGTTCAGCTTGATTGCTTTTATTTTGGAGATGCGAAGCATCTTTGAGAAAATAAGATACATATCAGTGCCGAAATCCTTATGGGCATGAGAGCCATATAAGGAAATTCAGACACCATGAATAATTTTCAAGCTGGCTGCAGCTGAAAATGTCCATCAAGGAAACCAAATCTAGATTTAGAGACTGAATCTGTGATCACATGATTCATAGGCTCACATGTGAAAGCAATATGTACAAAAAGCTAGAAAAAGAACTAGATTTGAATAAATCTAAACTATTTCAGCTTCAACGGTTCCAGTTTAGTCACCATGAACTGGTCAAAGTCAGAAATAGTCAGATTTAGGCAAATCTAACCCACAGGCTGAATAACAGTTATATATATATAAGCAATAAAAAGCCACGAAGTGATCTCTAGGCCAGCCAGAAATATATATATATATATATATATATATATATATATAAGTAGTAAACGCACCAGATATATATCCAGGCTCAATCAAACAGAGTTTGATGAAAAGATGTATATACATAAGAATTTATATATATACAAAAGCAGTAAACGCTCTGAATATTATATTGGGGCTCAATTGAAGCATAGTTCGATAATCATGGATCGATGATCCGGGCATACCCACACAATGCGACTCTCAACATGAGTAGATATATATACAGAAGTGATAAAAAGCTTAAAAATCTGAAATATCTTACAGTGGGGTGCTAAGAAGACTTTAGATAGCTTTAGATGCCTAAAAACTCGGTTCCCACCGGTTAAATTTTAGTATGTAGCAAACACGAGCTTACAAGTGTTTAGAAAGAATAATCACTCAGTTTAGAACACTCTAGAAGTGTTTACCGACTAAAATGAACAAAGTTTTCTCTCATTTTTCTATTTCTTTATTTATTTCAAATGTGCTGCCCAAGGCTCTTATTTATAGACCAGGGAGCCGTGAGTTTAACCGCAGCAGCCGCGGGTCTACCTGCGACTGCCAGGGGTGCCCCGGGCTCTGCGTGTCCCATCGTCTCAAAGTACATACACTCGTGAAATGCGTTGTCTGCTCGAAACTTCATAACTTTCAATCCAGGCATCCGATAGAGGCGTGTGTCGACGTCGAGATTTTTATTGTCCCTCTTCTGTTCTTGTCTTTTGGTGTTCTCATGTTAGGTGAGATTTATTTGAAAAAACAAGTTGTGAAAAGGTCTGACATTTATATGTCGATGATTTCACTGTAAGAGTCGCTAGTTGGTTTTTTAAATGGTTGTACCACCACAATCGAGAAAAGGTTTGCACATTAACCCAATGACGTGACACTTGTAGACACTCAAAATTTTTTTGCACTTTATTCGACATTACGAGGCGGTTTATCTTCGGAGATACGGAAGGCGACTTACATCCATTCTGGATACTACCGGAAGTTCAGTTCTAACATGGAACACAAACCGGGCATATCAGTTCCAACCCGGAACACAAACTGAGAACATCATTTCCAAACCTGGAACACACACCTGAAGTTTCATTTCCAACCTCGGAAATAACCCCGAGGTACGCAGATCAAAAGACCGGAAACAACACCAGAGATGACAGTTCTGTCTTGGCGATAACACCGTGATGCTCAGTTCCAGTCCCAGAAACAACATTGGGAGTAGCAACTCCATCCTTGGTGATAGCCCCAAGGGATGCCATTGCAGTTCCGATGATAACTCCGAAAATGCTTGTTTTAAATACATACTACCAGCTTCAAGCTCATTCCTCCTGCCAAAGCACTCATACCTCAGACCCGGAGCTAACATCGGGCAGACAGGCACACCCACAGATGACAGTGAGGCATACAAACAAGCAGTCCAATCTCAGATGTAACCCTGAGCAACGTCTGCTTTCAGCTCAAACCGGCGATAACCTCGGTGAAGAGTCAAAAAGTCATCTTACCGCCTCACCGTTTTCTCTCAAAAGATGATATCGCATCATACCAACAAGTAGTCCAATCTCATATGTAACCCTGAGCAACGTCTACTTTCAACTCAAATCGGCGATAACCCCGGCGAAGAGTCAAACGTCATCTTGCCCCTTTTACACTTCCGCGTCGTCTCAACACTTCATACGTACATACATCCAATGATGTCCCAGAAGAACCGAGGAGTTACAATCCCGAGTGACTATTACGCGTGGCAGTTTGGATAGAATTTGAATCTTGAAGACCATGGGCATGGACCCCTCTTCCTGACTTCGTACAACCTCTAATCTATGTCATTGCAGTAGGAAGAAGGTCACATATACCTCGTTCGGATGCTCGGATTAAAGTTTTGCAAGTTTGAGCGGACATTACAGTGCATGAGTGCACGTACTTCGAGATGACAGGACCCGTGAGGCACGAATGCACCACGAACAGCCGCAGGTACAACTACGGTTGTCGCAGGTGTACCTGCGGCTACCGCAGGTGTACCTACGGCTACCGCAGGTGTACATGAGGTCATCCTTCTATAAATATAGACCTTGGGGTTAGCCATTTGAAGAGGAAAAGGAGAGAAAAAGGCAAGAAAGCCCTGTCCATTTTACTCTGTATACACCCCTTTTGAGTGTTTCCTCATCTATAAACATCTGTTAGCTCACATATAGCTATCTTTTTATCCGGTGGGAGCTGAGTGTTTATCCATTTAAAGTTATAGAAGTCTACATTGGCAGCCCACTATAAGCCTTCTCACATTCTATAAAGCCTTCTTCTCATATTAGCACACACTGTTATACACATTGAGAGTCGTGTTGTGTGCGTTTGCCCGGACTTCGGTCCATGGTTTTCATTTTTGTATGTATATATATACTTATATATGTATATATTTCATATATGGACTAACATTATCGAGTTATGCCTCGATTGAGCCTAGACTTCGGTCTGGAGCGTTTATCTGCTTTTATATATGTATATATATATATATATATATATATATATATATATATATTGTTGTTAGACATATCGATGAGCCTAGATTTTATATCCGAGCATTTACTTCTATATATATATATATATATATATATATATATATATATATATATATATATATTTACATTCTCATTAGGCATGGAGTTTACTTACGTGGCCTTTTACAACGTATTTACATTTCGTCTCGCTTTGAGTTTACTTACGTGGCGATTGATACTTTACGACTTTATTTACATTTCTTCCCGCTTTGAGTTTACTTCATTGGCGGTTGATCATGTCCATATATATATATATATATATATATATATTTATAGCTTTTACATATATATAATTGCTTACTGCTTTCCATACAAATTGCAGTATCATGTGAGCCTAGGAATCATGTGATCACAGATTCAGTCTACTGAATCTAGATTTGATTCCCATGATGGACATTCTTCAGCTGTAAGCAACTTGTACATTATTTTATTGTGTCTGAATTTCCTTGGATGGCTGTCATACCCGTGAGGAGTTTGGCACTGCTGTATATTATTTTCTCGAATATGCTTCGCATCTCGAAAATAAAAGCAAACAAGCCGAACATTTAATAATAAAATGGAAGTATCAAAGGCCTTAATTACTATTGAGCACAGGGTTTAAAAAACCTCTTTTTATAAAACTTCATTGCTATATCTAGTTTAAAACTGAATTTTTCTATAAATTCAAACCCTTTGTATATAGGTGCGAACGAGGCGTAACACTACTTCCAAATAATTGCACATTGATCCACACACACACACACACACACACATTCATATAACAGTTTCTTTAAAAAGTGGCGGTCACCATGGTAACACGGATGTCGGGGGGGGGGGGTGCCTAACACCTTCCCTCCGCATAATCAAGCCCCCAGACCTAAAAAGAATCTCGGTTTCACAGACCCGTTTAGCAATGCCAAATCCCCGGGTCAATGTGCAAACCTTTTTTGGTTGTGTTGGTGCAACCAGTTAAATACACTAACTGGCGACTCTTAAAGTTAAATCGTCGACATTATACATGTCGGACCTTTTTCACTTGTTTTATCAAACAAATCTCACATTAACATGAGAACACCAAAGAACAAGTAAGGAAAAGAGACACTCAAAAATCTCGACGACAACAGGTGGCGACTCTGCTGGGGACTCCAGTAAAAAGAGGGCTTAAGCCACTATTACAAGCTTTTCAAAATTGTTATATGCTTATGTGTGAATGTTGCATTTACATTTATGATGAATGTGTACGAATGCATTTTACTTACTGAACTATACTATATCTATCTATGATATTAGTGCTTCGCACATGTCATCATTTTCATAAACGGTGAGACACGTTGAATGTGAATGTATGTTGTGTGGTTTCTCCATTAGGAGGCTATCCTATCGGTGTTTGATTACTGGACTCGTAGGGAGAATAATTCCAATGAGGCTCAGGAAAGGCACCACCCAAATTCGCTCCAGTTGAAAGACCGAATTAATTTCCCGTCAAGTAGATTGCGATGATCTGGGAACCTTCATGCCAAAAATCCGCGAGAGAATCCCTAAGATAGGTCAACCTCTGATAAACCAAACGCGGAGGAAAGTCTCTTCATGTTTTCCATTTTCAATTACTTGTAAAAGCATTTACTTGTAATGCTCATCTTTATATAATGGAAAATATGAAGATTATCTGTACATACATGTTATCAATTAACACCCGGTATTGCAGGACAATATTCCTAAAACGGACATGTTATAATAACATTTACATTACCCTATGACTAAACTACACAAGTCTTTTGTAGGGAAATCATTGGGCCTGTTACCTGTTCAAAATCCAAAAAGGCCACGAGCCTACAGTCAATCATGTCTTCGTTTGACCAGTCTAATCCTATTTCTCATGAAGAATTTGACGGATTAAGTCAGCAAATCACAAATTTGGCTGTCTTGCTTAAAGAATTGCATCAATCCACTCAGGGTACAAAGATGCCTCCACATACAGAATCCTCTACACAAAGAGGAACACAAGGTCTAGATAAAGTAAATCTAGAACCTCCGTTGGATACTACCAACAAAGACCCTGAAGGCACCCATCTCAAAGGAAATCCAGACACCGGTGATATCAGGAAGAAAGTACTCCAAATAGAGGAAACTATTTGTGTTCTCAAAGGGATTGGAACACATGGAAGTGTTTCATATGCTGACCTTTGCATCTTCCCTGGTGTTCATTATCTAGAGATATTCAAAACCCCTGATTTTGAAAAATATGACAGATTAGGGGATCCTTATACACATTTAAAAGTGTTCATCGGAGAACTTGGATCTTATTCGGAAAATGAAAAGCTCAGAATGCAGCTGTTTCAGAAAAGTCTGACTGGAGAAGCCCGTTCATGGTATACTAGATTAGACAACTCAAAGATCCATAGCTGGGAAGAGCTGGCTCACGCCTTCTTCACTCAATATAGTTTTCAATCTCAGATGGCTCCTGACCGGCACCAAATTACCAAGGTCAAGAAACAGTCTAATGAGTCTTTCAGAGAGTACGCTCAAAGGTGGAGGCGCCTTACTGCTCAAGTTATTCCTTCCATGACGGAATTAGAAATGGTCATGACATTAATAGATGTACAGGAAGCTCCTTTCTATGAGAGAGTCTTAGCTGGTATTGGCAAACCATTCTCTGAAATGATCAAGCACGGAGAGATGGCTGAAATGAAATTGAATTCCGGTAAAATTCAAGACCTAGTCGCTCTTAAAGCTGTTGCTGAGCACATCCAGTCCGGATCTTATGGAAACAACCCTCGAAGGGTCCATAAAAAGAAAGAGGAGGATGTTTCCTTTATACTACAAGGTCAAAAAGGCAATCAAAGAATGCCTGTGTAGAGGAGAAACTACTCCCCTTTTCAAGCACAATCTTCAAACCCTCCATTGCCTAAAGGTGGAGATGTAAAGCGCTCTCGAACGTTCACACCCTTAGGGGACTCACTCTAGAATATTCTTTCTCTTCTGACTACTCAGAAGAAAATCACACATCTTCTTCCACCAGCCAACCCTAATGGGAGGGGTTTTAATGCTACTCGAAAGTGTGCTTATCATGCCGGAGCACCTGGACATGATACTCAAGATTGTTGGGCCTTGAAACACAAGATCCAAGATCTAATAGACAACGGTGAGATCGTGGTCACCAAACCAGATCAATCTAATGTGCAAGACAACCCTCTTCCTCAACACAAAGAAGAAGAGGTCAACATGATCAGTTGGAGCACTGGACAAGGTTTTCTCTTCTGAGGAGCATCGGAAGATCTTACTGAAGGTTTTGGAAGAAGCCTACTTGCCAAAATCAGTGGATGTGGAAAATTTTCAACATTTGGTTAATCACATTTTCAACAACAATGTGATATCCTTCACTGATGACGATATACCGCCCGAAGGGACCGGTCATTGCAAGCCATTGCACATTGCAGTTTTGTCTTCCGGGTATATGCTAGTAGGAGTTCTGATAGATGGAGGCTCATCTCTAAATATCTGTCCTTATGCCACCTTGGTAAAGATGAATATCAATCTCAAGAGGATCCAAAGCAGCCATACGGTCATCAGAGCTTTTGATGGATCCCGATGAAATTCCGTTGGAAAGATTGAATTGCCAATTGAGATTGGTCCAAATACATTCAATGTATCCTTCCACGTCTTCAAGATAGATTCAGGATACAACCTGCTATTAGGGAGACCATGGATATATATGGCTAGAGTTGTTCCCTCCACCTTACATCAACAACTCAAATACATTATCAATAACAGTCTAGTCACTGTCAACGTTGAGCCGGAATGTCCTGAACAAGGAACTCTACCAATTATCATCTTCAATTTAGAAGTTGAACCAGCCAGTTTCCATACTCTGGAAGTGAGTAACTGTGATACCATTCTATTGGGCGCCACTTCCGTACCCAAGATTTACATCGAGGTTATGTTTACCACTCGAGAAAATGATGTTATTGGGTCATCAACTTGGATAAGGGCTTGGTAAGGATCAGCAGGGTATTAAGCACCCTATCCAAATGTCCAATCAAATTGGAACAGCTGGACTAGGCTATTCTGCCAGTTCCAGTCACAGGAATCCTCACAAGCATAAGCAGGTTCCTCAAGCTTCCGTCGCACGGCGATTTTCTATACCTTTACCTCATCAGTTGATACAATCTCTAGTAAAGGTTCCAACCCATGTTGTGGCCTTGCTGTTTCCAAAACCACTGCCAATCAAAGCAAAAGAGTTGCTGATTCCTGATCCCAAGGTGGAAGAAAAGGAATGGAAACGTAAACATGACATTGCCTTGATGATGGCAGGCTTACGCGTTATTGTTCATGATGAACATACAAATAGATACACCCCAGACGATGATTGCCCAGATGTCATGGTTATCATTCCGGAAAAGGAGGACAATGACGATCCTTCCATCACTACAGTCCTTTAGGACTTTGCCCTCGATAATTGGATCAGCACTCCATGCATTGGTCGACGAGGGTAAAATGGGCAGAAAATCCCTCTGCTCTGTTGATAACTTTAATTGTTTGCTTTCCTTTACAGTACTAGCAGTTATTTTATCAAGTACATGCTAACACTTTTGTATGATCGAATAGTTGCATATATTAAGTGAAAACATATTTTGTTTCAGGACTCTGAATTTAGATGTGCCTGTACTTGCTGATGAGGTGCCTTCTCTCCACAAGGGCTGTAACTTTGATGCAAAGTTGGACTCAGACTTGATGGATATACAAGAGGACATTGAGACACCTCAGGAGATTAAGGAATGGGTCACATAAAAACCCAAACCCAATCTTGATCAAACCACTTCTTTCAATCTTGGTTCCTTAAAAAGCCCTAAGCTAATCCAGATTGGTTCAGACCTTTCCACAAATCAACGGAATGACATGGTTGCACTATTAACCCAATTCCAGGATGTGTTTACATGGTCTCATGAAGACATGGTGGATTTGTCCACTGATATTGTTCTTCATCGCCTTCCCATTAAAGAAGGATTCAAGCCAGTTAGGCAAAAGCTCGGGCGATTGAAACTTAAGTGGAGTTTAAAGTTTAAAGAAGAAATTGTGAAACAATTCCAAGCTGGCATTATCATGGTGTCCAATAGTGGATATCCAACATTGTTCCCGTGCCTAAACCAGGAGGAAAGGTGCGAGTCTGCGTGGATTATCCGGATTTGAACAAAGCTTGCCTTCAAGATAGCTTTCCCGTGCCCTTTATCTACATTCTTATTGACAACACTACTCAATACGGCATGTACTCCTTTGCTGATTGCTTTGCGGGGTACCATCAAATTATGGTCGCTAACGAAGATCATGAGAAAACTGCTTTCATCATGCCTTGGAGAACATTTTGCTACAGACGGTTGTCATTCGGCCTCATCAATGTCAGGGCAACCTATCAGCGAGCTATGATGTCTCTTTTCCACGATTTAATGCATAAAGAGATAGAGATCTACGTGGATGACATCATTGTCAAATCTCGAAAGGAGGATGACCACTTAGACAATCTCAAAAAGCTTTTCAACAGGTTGCGTAAGTACAACTTGAAGTTGAATCCCGCCAAGTGCACCTGTGGTGTTAAGTCAGGCAAGTTGCTAGGTTTCCTAGTCAGCCACAAAGGGATTGAACTGGATCCTACCAAAATCCAGGCCATCAAGAAAATGCCCATTCCTTAGACAGAGAAGGAAATACGGGGATTTTTGGGAAGAATCAACTTTAGTAGCAGGTTCATTTCTCAACTCACAGCAACTTGTGAGCCAATCTTCAAGTTGTTAAGGAAGAACTCCTCCATGAAATGAAATGATGAGTGTCAGAAAGCCTTCCTTACAATTAAAGAGCAGCTGATTAACGCTCCTATTTTGGTACCTCCCAGGGATGATGTTCCCCTATTCATGTACCTATCCATTAATGACAACGACATGGGCTGTATGTTGGGGCAAAAAGACGATAGAGGCCAGGAACGAGCTATCTATTACCTCAACAAAAGATTCAGCATCAGTGAACACGAGTACACTCTGATCGAGAAGACTTGTTGTGCTTTAACACGGGCTTCTATGAGGTTACAACATTACCTCCATGGTCACACAACCCATCTTATATCCCACGTGGATCCTCTCATGTATGTGTTCAGTAAGCCCATACTGAATTGTCGACTGTCCAGATGGCAGTTGATCCTACAATAATTTGACATCGTTAATGTGACGCAAAAGTCTGTCTAAGGTCAAGGAATTGCGGATCAACTAGCCGCTGCACCTGCAGGGGATTACAAACCCTTAGAAACATACTTTCCCAATGAAGGAGTAATGGCAGTTCAGCTACAAAATCAGTACGATACATGTCGTACGTGGAAAATGTATTTTGATGGAGCTATTAACACATAAGGATCTGGAGCTGAAGCAGTTCGAATATCCGGTACAGGGGAGTAGTATCTCGTCGCCGTCAAATTGCGGTTTGTCAGCACCAACAACATAACTGAGTATGAAGGCTGTATCATGGGGCTAAAACTTGCCCGTTCAATGGGTGTCAGGCGGTTAACTATCTTTGGGGATTCTGAATTGGTAATCAGACAATCCACATGAATCTATCAAACCAAAGAATTACATTTATTGCCTTACCATTTGCAAGTTTTACAGATGGCTTTGGAGTTCGAAGAAATCTCCTTTCTACACATTTCTCGTAATAGGAATGATTTTGCAGATGCCTTAGCAACGTTGGCCTCCTTGGTTTACATAGCTGACAAGGAAAACATGCCAAGCATCACGTTTGCTCTACAAAAGGCCCTAGTCTATGGGAATTACGTTAGAGAAGTATCGAATGAACTACCTCCCATCCACAACCCTTGGTATCAATGCATCAAGGAGTATCTACGAGATGGATCTACACCCACTGAGGCGAGCCAAACTGAGAAGAGGCGTATTCATCGACTTGCTATGAAATTCTATCTGAGCGAGATGCACTCTACAAAAGAGGTGCAGGATTAGGTCTCCTAAGATGTCTGGACAAAGACCAAGCTCAGAGACTCATGGATGAGATCTATGGTGGAGTATGTGGCCCTCACATGAACGAACCCCTACTTGTCAAGAAGATCCTCAGATCGAGGCATTATTGGCTTACACTCAAAGCTGACTGTGATGATCACGTCAAGAGGTGCTATCAATGCCAGATTCATGGGAATGCTATCCACACCCCTCCAAGGGAACTCCATAATATGAGTTTGCCATGGCCCTTCTCAATATGGGGAATGGACGTGATCGGGCCCATCGAGCCCAAAGCTAGTAATGGACATCGATTCATATTCACCATGATCAACTACTTCACCGAATGGGTAGAAGCAGCCTCCTTTCCCAGGGTTACTAAAGAAGTCAACATTGTTTTCATCAGAAACAATGTTGTTTGTCGATATGGACAACCAGAGGTCATTGTGTCAGCAAATGCTAAGAACCTTAACAACAAAATGATGGAGGAGTTATGCAAAAAAATCCACATCAAACACCTCAACTCCGTCATCTACCATTCAAAGATGAATGGTGCTGTTGAAGCGACTAATAAAAATATCAAAAAGATCATGCAGAAAATGTCTGCCACTCACAAAGGATGGCCTGACCTCTTGCCTCTGACTTTATTAGCTTATAGAACTTCCATGCGTACTTCCATTGGGGCAACCCCCCTACTCATTAGTCTATGTGATGGAAGCAGTGCTCCCCATAGAGGTGGAAATGGAATCCCTCAGAGTATTGATGGATGTTCAGTTGGGTGAAGACCAATGGGTACAAGATAGGTATTACCAATTGTCTCTAATAGACGAAAGGCGAACCGCGACTATCTTCCATGGTCAATTATATCAGCAAAGGATCGCACGATCCTACAACAGAAAAGTCTGACTACGGAAGTTTAAACAACATGACTTGGTTTTGAAGAAGATCATTGACAACCAAGATCAATATAAGGGAAAATTTGCTCCTAACTAGGAAGGCCCATTTGTTATCAAGGAAGTATTGACAGGAGGTGCTCTCAGATTATAGGAAATGGATGGCGATGAATTTCCACATCTTATTAACTCGGACACCATAAAACGGTACTATATCTGAAGTTACCATCAAACAAACATCCCGGTTTTGATCATCAAATCACCAGTCATTCCGGTTTTGAACCCTCTCCTTTTTACATACTCTTCTTCCCCTCAGGGATATATACACTTCAAGCCAGCAGCCTGGTGTCATTCCATTTTAAACCTTTCACAATTTTGGTTATCCTGAAGACGGGATTGAACCTTTCACACTTGCAGTTTATCCTGAAGACGGGATTAAACTTTCACACCTGCAGTTTATCCTGAGAACGGGATTAAACTTTTCTACGCTTGCAGTTTCTCCTGAAGACGGGATCAAAGTTTTTCCACACTTGCAGTTTATCCCCATTATGGGATCAAAGTTTCTTCTCCGTGCAGTATAGCCTACACATGGGATTCACGTTTCTCTTCATCTGCGATTCATCCTGAGGGGCGAACTACGTTGACTTGATCTCCCTGATACCCGGGGGTACATAGGCAACCATATTCTATATGGCCCGGTCGCAATAAACAACAAAAACAACAAAAACATTTCTACCCTTTCTCCACAAAAACAACAAAAACATTTCTACGCCTATCTGCCTTTCACATTCAGCGTTGAACCTCTTACACCAGGTTCGAACTATGCAGACTTGATCTCCTCTTCCATAGGAGTACGTAGGCAGCCATTTATGGTTCAGTCTAACCCCTACTAGAACAAAAAATACTTGTCACACGGTACTGGAATCAACCTTCAATTCACCACATTTCATCGGTTTCAGATCAAAGGGATGGAATTACCCAACCTCTTCTCACAAATAGAAGATTCGGTGACCATCTAAGTTGCGATCGTGCTTTAAAGAGCAATACCAACCCATAAGAGATGGAATTAACTAGGCTTCTCACAAATAGAAGTACTGGCGACCATCTGTGGTGAGGTCAATCTCAGAGAGGAAGAAACCACCCTCCTCTCCATTTTTCCATATAGATACCAGTCCCAAGACACCAAAGATGGTAGGGATATACATAAATCAATGATCCATTCTGAGAGATCTTGTGACATCTCAATGTCCATCTAGCAAGGATAAGTTCAGAATGCATCAAGATCACAAGGCCCTGGAGAAACAGGAAAATATCAAGCAAGTATCAAGGCATAACTAAAAGGGAAGTGAATCAAAATATATTTCTCTGCCATACATAATACTATTTGATATATACATATGTGTTGTACATGACAAAATGGCTAAGCTAGTCTGTGCAAGAAAATACAAAGCTATCTACAGATCTGTATGTATGCAGACTATCAGATCTAACATGGCATCCCTCTCTGAAGACGGAGGTAGCGCTACAAGCTCTTGCCCAAGGGTATCTACACGAGCTAGCAGATCAGAGGCTAACTGCATGGTGGCATAATGCTCATCAATGTAAGCACTCACGTCGGCAAGACTGACAGTCATCTGGGATCTCACTGAAGTACTATCTGCAATGGCCACATCCCTAGTAGATAAGGCGGCATCCCGATCCACAATCAATGTATCACTGACTGATCTAGTCTCATCCCTCTCTAATAGAGCGGTATCTCTCTCATCAAGAGCGGTCAACATCGCGGCCCTAGCCTGATCTCTATCATAGGTCATCAGATATAAGCTCTACTCCAAATGTTTTGCCGAATACTGGGTAACAATGGCACTCGGGGTGGGAGAATCCATCACAAATGCTGGCAGCCCAGCAGTCAAATCATCAATGGGAATATAAGCCTCCTCTATAGGCTCCTCATCGTCGGAATCAGTCCCCTGCAATGTGGATACTGTCGCAGCCGATGCAGTCTCTGTCTCCATCCATGTGGAATACTCTGCAGAATAACTCGGATGACTGATAGAAAACTCAACCAGCTCTCGCTGATCCCAACAGGCATACAACCTGGATCTGTCCTCCGCTGATAAATGGTGTGAAGCGAAGTGCTAACTCACTGCCCCCTCAAAAGGATGAAAATCCTGAAACTTGTCAAACTGACACATAACGACCAATGGGTGGTAAGTGATCATGCCCCTCAAACCAGCTAGAGGGAGATAATCCATGCCCGGAGCATGAGTAATGATATAGCGAGAATGGGGCGAAGCTACCTAGCAGCTAACAGAGGCCTATCAAAAGAGATAACGAGAAATACATCATAAAATGTCAATGGTGTCGATGTCTACATCATCGATCCTATCCACCTGATGTAACTCTTCATGAGTCACTAGATCTCTATCTACAAGGATGTCAGGCTGATACAAGGGAGGATCTGCACCGATAAATCCATATGGGTCACCTGAGGGGCTAGCGCCAGAGCTGGAAGGATCAAAAGTATCTACCTCTAAAGGATCTCTGCCCAAATGCCGAATGAAAAGATGTGTCCAGTCTAGTTGCCGGGTCAATCTATCAATCTATGTCACATGAGTCGGATCTTTGACACAGGCTAGCCAATCCGTCATCATCACGGATCCTGGAACCATATCCCCTATAAACTATGTGGCGTGGGTCTAAGCTCCAATAGTACGAGGGATCCACCAATGCTGGAACATCTCTTGAGACCAGGGGCCCTCTGACAATATAAAATCGCCAGTCCCCATCAATGCGATGTCAATGATGGGTGACTGCAAAACAGGCCAATAACGCTTGGCAGGAGGCAAGATCGGTATACGAATCTTTCTTATAGTGCTCCTGATAGCACGTTCTCTTAAGTATAGATCCCATCCACCATTTGTAAAGAGAGGAATCTTGCGGGTGGAAATGACATACTCTACTCCAGTCGGGTACCCATCCTCAAATCCAACTCCAAAATGCTCTCTAGAGTAGGGAATCCGTGTGATGACATCGGCTATCAATAACTCCAGCTGTAGGCGACAATGAGTGAAACCCTCAGCAACAGGGACCTCCGCCAGTATGGAATGATGCCATCTCCATCCTCGTGGATAGGTGTCTAAACCTAACACGCTCACAGGACGCAAATATGGAAGCCTCTCATAGGCCCAAAATTTCCAACACAAAGGCAACATCTACTGTCATTCAACACTCTTAACCTATACATGGGAAAAGACAAGAGGAACACTCACCAGCAGAAATGGGTAGAATCCTAACCACGCCTCGGTCAAACCCTACGATCGCATACACATTCCCCTGAGGAAGTAGGCAAAGGTGTAGGAACCCCAATCATACTCTCCCATACGGTCCACGTGTCGAGTGGCGCTGATCAAAGCGAAGGACACCGTAGAAGAGTTATCTGCTATGAAGTAGCCCCTAATGATCATCAGGAATAATCGTTGAAGAATGCGATCCCTGACTCTCACATCATCGGGTATGGGCTCATTCAACAGTCCGCTCATAGCATCTACGCTCAAAGGACCTGTACGAACAGTCCTGCCCTTGAGCGCCTCCGCCAGAACTCCCAACAAGGATCTGACGGCAGTTGGGGTGATATCCGACGTGCAAGGCACCGACACCCCTCCAAACTCCACACCTGTGATAAACTGCCAATCCATTGACGTCATCATCACCTCATAGTCCAGCAAATGGAGTGACTGAGTCTGGTGAAACCACCGCTCAGACAATAATGTCGACGATTTGACTTTAAGAGTCGCTAGTTGGTGTATTTAACTGGTTGCACCAACGCAACTGAAAAATGTTTACACATTGACCCAGTGATTTGGAACTGCTAAACGGGTCTGTGAAACCAAGATTCATTTTGGGTCCCGGGGATTGATTATGCAGAGGGAAGGTGTTAGGCACCCCCCGACATCCGTGTTACCATGGTGACCGCCACTTTTCAAAGAAACTGTTATATGAATGTGTGTGCGTGTGAATCAATGTGCAATTATTTGGAAGTAGTGCTACGCCTCGTTCGCACCTATATACAAAGGGTTTGAATTTATAGAAAAATTCAGTTTTAAACAAGATATAGAAATGAAGTTTTATAAAAAGAGGTTTTTCAAACCTTGTGCTCAATAGTAATTGAGGCCTTTGATACTTCCATTTTATTATTAAATGTTCGACTTATTTGCTTTTATTTTCGAGATGCGAAGCATCTTCGAGAAAATAATATACAACAGTGCCAAACTCCTCACGGGCATGACAGCCATCCAAGGAAATTCAGACACTGTAAAATAATGTTCAAGCTGCTTACAGCTGAAAAATGTCCATCATGAGAACCGAATCTAGATTCAGTAGACTGAATCTGTGATCACATGATTCCTAGGCTAACATGATACTGCAATTTGTATGAAAAGAAGTAAGCAGTTATATATATATAAAAGTCAAATATATATATATGGACATGATCAACCGCCACTTAAGTAAACTCAAAAGTGGACGAAATGTAAATAAAGCTGTAAAAGCGATCAACTGCCACAAAGTTAGCTCCAAGCAGGATGAAATATAAATAAAGCTGTAAAAGGCCACGAAGTAAACTCCATGCCTAATAAGAATGTAAATATATATATATATATATATATATATATATATATATAAGAAGAAATGCTCTGGATATAAAATCTAGGCTCATCAGATATATTTGACAATAGTTATATATATATATTTCATATATGGACTAACATTATCGAGTTATGCCTCGATTGAGCCTAGACTTCGGTCTGGAGCATTTATCTACTTATATATATATATATAAGTATATATATACAGACAGAAATGAAACCACGGACCGAAGTCCGGGCAAATGCACACAACACGACTCTCAATGTGTATAACAGTGTGTGCTAATATGAGAAGAAGGCTTTATAGAATGTGAGAAGGCTTACAGTGGGTTGCCAATGTAGACTTCTATAACTTTATATGGATAAACACTCAGCTCCCGTCGGATAAAAAGATAGCTATATGTGAGCTAACAAATGTTTATAGATGAGGAAACACTCAAAAGGGGTGTATACAGAGTAAAATAGACAAGGCTTCCTTGCTTTTTTCTCTCTTTCTCTTCCTTAAATGGCTGACCCCAAGGTCTATATTTATAGACGGATGGCTGCAGGTACACCTGCGGCTGGTCGTGGTGCATCCGGGCCTCGCAGGTCCCCTCGTCTCAAAGTACGTGCAGTCATGCACTGTAATATCAGCTCGAACTTGTTAAACTTCAATCTGAGCATCCGAACGAGGTATATGTGACCTTCTTTGGACTGCTTGTGTCGAGAGTTACGCAATGACATGGATTAAAGGTTGTACGAAGTCAAGAAGAGGGGTCCATGCCCATGGTCTTCAAGTTTCAAATTCTATCCAAAGTACTGCCACACGTAATAGTCACTCAGGATTATAACTCCTCGAGTCTTGTGGGACATCGTTGGATGTATGTATGTATGAAGTGTTGAGACAACGCGCAAGTGTAGAAGGGGCAAGATGATGTTTGACTCTTCATCGGGGTTATCGCCGATTTGAGTTGAAAGTAGACGTTGCTCAGGGTTACATCTGAGATTGGACTACTTGTTGGTATGCTGCGATATCATCTTGTTAGAGAAAATGTTGAGGTGGTAAGATGACATTTTGAATCCTCGCCGGGGTTATCGTCGGTTTGAGCTGAAAGCAGACGTTGCTCAGGGTTACATCTGAGATTGGACTGCTTGTATGTATGCCTCACTATCATCTGTAGGTGTGTCTGTCTGCCCGGTGTTAGCTCCGGGTCTGAGGTATGAGTGCCTCGGCAGGAGGTCTGAGCTTATAGCTGATCGCATGTATTTGAAACAAGCATTTTCGGAGTTATCGCCAGAACTGCAATGGAATCCCTTGGGGCTATCACCAAGGATGGAGGGCTATCTTCGAGGTTGGAAATGACACTCCTGTTGTGTGTTTCGAGTTTGGAAATGATGTTCCCGGTTTGTGTTTCGGGTTGGAACTGATATGCCCAGTTTGTGTTCTGGGTTAGAACTGAACTTTCGGTAGTATCCGAAATGGATGTAAGCTGTCTTCTAGGGTTATCTCTCAGAAGATGAATCGCCCTCCCAGTAATGTCGATGAATAAATTTAGAAAATTTTGAGTGTCTACAGATGCCCCTCTTTATCATATTCATGCAATGTAAGGCATGGATAGGATAAAGAATCCTAGACACTTGAAATGCAAGCAAGATAAAAATGATGCTATATGCAGCAACATGATGCAAATGCATGTAGAATGCATGATTGTCTGTTCCCTCGTAATCATGTCGGGTTGACAATCAGTGATGGCTTGGACATGCGATCCAAGTCTTCAAGGATGTTGACGTTAGGGCTATCACCAAAGTCTTGAATCCTAGACGCTGGCTTATATTCAATAGAGGTACCTCTCGTGTATAAGAGATCTGTGGGGATAAAGATTTGTCTATTTTAGTATGTGTATAACATATTCCCTCATTCTATCAGAGTTACTGCCAACAGTTTGTCGCCGTCAGGGTTGCCCAACCTTCGTTGATGTGTGTATCACCAGATAAATCCCTGCTGGGTGGATTGTCAAGGTTGTTTGACCTTCATTGATGTATGTGTCAATGGTAGCATTGAGTTGTAACCCCCGCCAGGGATACGTGGATGAGTTGCTTCGATGGGATTACTTTCCATCGGCTGACATGACGTCAAGGTTGCTTGACCTTCATTGAGGTGTGTATCAATGGTTGCATTGCGTTGTAACCCCCACCGGGGATACGTGGATGCTTGAAGGATGTGCGTTATGACCCCTGCCAGGGATACTTCATCAGTTGATAACTTCGACGTTGTAACCCCCGCCGGGGAGGTTTGATATTTTGTGGTTTTGCGTTGTAACCCCCACTGGGGATGTTTTGGGTTGTGACCCTGCAAATGTCAGCATCGGACTTTTGTGGGGTATTGCCGAGCATGATTTGTGAAAGCTGAGCTCATCGGTATAGTATACCCTGCATTCAGGTTAATACCATTGAGATGACGGGAGTTTAACTCGAACCGACAAGAAACCAGGATTCCAGGCTATTCCGCTCAATCGCGTAGCATTTTTATTCCTAATTTGGCCTTTTCAGCTTATGAGACCTCCTTTGCAACTCTAACTTGAGCAAGCCAGAGGTGTGGGATCCATGTAGAAGTGCCACAGGTACACCTGCAGGAGCTGCAGGTGAGCCTGGGGCTAACCATGCCTATGTATAGGCCAATGGTTGCTTTCATAAGTCATTTTCAAGTTGCACTACGAAGGAAATCTGAGAGCTCTTTAGATCTGCTGAGTTCGGGCAACTTTCTGCATATTATGTCACTGTACAAGCGTTCTTCACTATCCTGGTAACGTATGCATGTATTTTTTCCAGTTTCTATCCGGTGGAAAATGACTTATCACATGAAATGCATTTAGACACATAGTAGTGAATATGCATGCTGATATGACTTGATAAAAAATATTCAACATAGAAAATGTTAGTATAAAACCATGCTGAACATAATGATGTGAAAAAATTTAACTTTTGAAATAGTCAAATTAGCACCTTTTACTATCATTTCTTATCCTATCTGAGGACAACTGAATAAAGGTATAAAAGTAAAATAATCCTGGTAATTAGACTACACTTATGGATTTTTACTGTGATGTGATTAATGCATGTAGGATGTATATGACTTTGTATAGGTGTGCTACTGAATGGCCACCTAGTCATACCTATATGCATGTGGATAGTCCAAATTACAAAGGGGGCTATGGCAAAATTTTCCCAAAAATGTAGGTATTGGGTAGTCATACATTTTTAACTCTACTGTAGATGTATGTTAAAATAATGCATGCATGTAATCATAAAATGCATTTTGAAAAGCTCCAGGTAAGAAATTACCTCACCCTTTCTGAGGTGATTTGGAGACTTATTGTCTAGATACTATGGATCCGGATCAGCCGAGTAGTTCCCATAGGACCACTTCTGGTGTACAGAAGGAGGGCTTCTAAAGAGCCTCAACGCCATTCTGTCAGAAAGCCTCAATGTTTAGTGGAGGCGGTGATACGTCCTATTCGGGTTGAAGTGCCGATTGTTGAGGAAGAGGAGGAGGATGTACCGATCGAGGTTCCTGCTCCTGCTGTACGTGTTCCCCGTAGGGAATTTCCAGGTATTCAAGGGGTGAACCAAGATTGTCTAGGTGACTTGAGTAGGCATCCTTCAGTATACCTACACGTAAACGAGGTATGAAGTTATATCTTTAATCTTCCTTATTTCTTATTGATGAGGAGTCATGGATTCTTATGTTGATATGCATTTGATGTAGGTTCCCGGCTTCACACGACCTTGAGGGAACTAGTTCAGCATCCACTCTATGTATCAGGCTTTGAATGATGACTACAGAGCGATTATCCATGGCTGGGGATTCGGGATGTTCTTCTCCATTCTACCCCATCGTTATCCCTGGGGTTACCTCAGGGCATTGTCTGAGCGGTGGTTTCACCAGACTCAGTCACTCTATTTGCTGGACTGTGAGGTGATGATGACGCTGATCGATTGGTGGTTTATCACAAGTATAGAGTTTGGAGGGGCGTCGGTGCCTTGCACAGCGGATATCACCCCTATTGCCGTCAGATCCTTGTTGGGAGTTCCAGCGGTGGTGCTCAAGGGTAGGACTATTTGTACAGGTCCTTTGAGCGTAGATGCTATGAGCGGGCTGTTGAGTGAGCCTATACCCGATGATGTGAGAGTCAGGGATCGCATTCTTCGGCGATTTTTCCTGATGATCATTAGGGGCTGCTTTATAGTAGATAACTCTTCGACGATGTCCTTCGCTTTTATCAGCACTACTCAACACGTGGACCGTATAGGAGAGTATGATTGGAGTTCCTACACCTTTGCCTACTTCCTCAGGGGAATGCGCATGCGATCGCAAGGTTTGACCGAGGCGTGGTTAGGATTCTACCTGTTTCTGCTGGTGAGTGTTTATCTTGTCTTTTCCCATGTATAGGTTAAGAGTGTTGATTGACAACAGATGTTGCCTTGTGTTGGCAGTTTTGGGCTTATGAGAGGCTTTCATGTTTGTGTCCTGTGAGCATGTTAGGTGTAGACACATTTCCACGAGGATGGAGATGGCATCATTCCATACTGGCAGAGGTCCCTGTTGCTGAGGGTTTCACTCATTGTTGCCTACAGCTGGAATTATTGATAGCCGATGTCATCACATGGATTCCCTACTCTGGAGAGCATTTGGGAGTTGGATTTGAGGATGGGTACCCGACTGGAGTAGAGTACGTCATTTCCACTCGCAAGATTCCTCTCTTTACAGATAGAGGATGGGAGCTCTAATTAGGAGAGCGTGCTATCAGGAGCACTACAGGAGAGATCTGTATGCCAATCTTGCCTCCTGCCAGGCGTTATTGGCCTATTTCGCAGTCACCCGTCATTGACATCCCATTGATGGGGATTGATGGTTTTACATTGTTAGAGGACCCCTAGTCTCAGGAGATGTTCCAGAATTGGTGGATCCCTCGTACTATTGGAGCTCAGACCCGTGCAACATTGTTTATGGGGGATATGGTTCCAGGATCCGTGATGATGACGGATTGGCTAACCTGTGTTAGATATCAAACTCATGTGACACAGATTGATAGATTGACCTGGCAGTTGGACCGAACACATCTTTTCATTCGACATTTAGGCAGAGATCCTTCAGAGGTAGATACTTTGATCCTTCCAGCTTTGGCGCTGGCCCCTCAGGTGACCCATATGGATTTGCCGGTGCAGATCCTCCCTTGTATCGACCTAACATCCATGTAGATCCAGTGACTCAGGAGGAGTTACATCAGGTGGACAGGATCGATGATGTAGACATCGACACCATTAACTTTTTCTGATGTATTTCTCGTTATCTCTTTTGATAGGCCTATATTAGCTGCTGGGTAGCTTCGCCCCATTCTCGCTATATCTTTTGATAGTCCTATGTTAGATGTTTGGTAGCTTTGCCCCATTTCCCTGTATTTTAGCTATACAGAGATGTATTAGATGATGATATACTTAGGAATGTATGTACAGTTTTCTATTCCCTATATCATATTGTCATCTATTGTATCATGCATGTTATTATGTTATGCATATGTATGTATGTCAAGAGATATTCAGCATTGACCCCTGGATGGTTTTATGACATGGCCCGTACAGATGACTTCTTCGACAGTTAGCCGTATTGATCATACCCCACCATTTTTGATAGTATCTGGTATGAGTTCATGGTATAATAGTATATCACCATCAGACATGGTGATCGTAGATGATTTGATGCAGCATACTATGACCCTGTTGATGTTTTAGGTTCCCACAGGATTTGTAGAGGGTATGCTAGAGCATTGGGTGACGGATAGATATGTATTCCAATTCGGGACCCATGAGTTGACTCCTACTTTGGAGGAGTATGCACGGTTGACGAAGCTGCCGCTGGACAGACCTTGCGTGCATATGGCTATCGGAGACATGAGCAGACAATTCATGACCCTTACCAGATTGAGGCGTAGAGTGGTAAAGGATGAGATTACATCCGGCCATGTGATATCCTAGCATTTTTTATTTGACAGATTTGGCTATGAGGATAATTTTGCACGACATTCCGAGGATTTCACCACACTAGAGGACCATTGGCGTTCAGCCAGAGTGGATGTACTGCTCTTATGCGTATTGTCATACGTCTTCATGCCTCTGTACATGGATGAGTTGGATATCGGTGTCATCATGGCAGTGAGAGCTCTCAATGAGGGTCATACCATTATACCGATGATCATTATGGAGACTCTAAGGTCAGCTACATACTGCTGCACTTATCCGTCAGGAGTGTTCATAGGTAGCTCGGTCATGTTGTATGTGTGGTTTTTGTCACACTTGAGACCGATTGGCACATTCAGACTACATGGATTTTGTTTCACCCATGATATAGCCATGTCGTAGTCCTTGCAGCCTGCGGAGTGTACAGATGCTGCATCTTGGTCAGCTTTTCTAGCAGGGATTGGAGATCCGTTCACTATATTGTCGTGTTCAGGGCTTAGCTCACCCTACAGCTTCATTACTTATGCTCCGTGTATGGATTATCTCCCTCTAGCTGGTTTGAGGGGCATGATCACTTACCACCCATTGGCCGTCAGTTTGACCAGTTTCAGGATTTTCATCCTTTTGAGGGGGCAGTGAGTCAGCGCTTTGCTTCACACCGTTTATCAGCGGAGGACTGATCCATGTTGTATGCCTGTTGGGATCAATGAAAGCTGGTTGAGTTTTCTGTCAGTCATCCAGGTTGTTCGCAGAGTATTCCGCATGGATGGAGATAGAGACTGCATCGGCTGTGGCAGTATCCAGAGTGCAGGGGACTGATTCCGATGATGAGAAGCCTATAGAGGAGGTTGATATTCCCATCGATGATTTGATTGCTGGGCTTCCAGCATTTGTCATGGATTCTCCCACCCCGAGTGCCACTATTACCACGTATTTGGCACAACATTTAGAGTAGAGCTTACATCTGATGACCTATGATAGAGATCAGGCTAGGGCCGCAATGTTGACAGCTCTTGATGAGAGAGATACCGCTCTATTAGAGAGGGATGAGGCTAGATCATCTAGGGATTCATTGATTGTGGATCGGGATGCCGCCTTATCTGCTAGGGATGTGGCCATTGTAAATAGTACTTCAGTGAGATCCCAGATGACTATCAGTCTTGCCGACATGAGTGCTTACATTGATGAGCATTATGCCATCATGCAGTTAACCTCTAATATGCTAGCTCGTGTAGATACCCTTGGGCAGGAGCTTGCAGCGCTACCTCCGTCTTCAGAGAGGGATGCCATGTTAGATCTGATAGTCCGCATACATATAGATCTATAGATAGCTTTGTATTTTGCTGCACAGACTAGCTTAGCCATTTTTTCATGTACAACACATATGTATATATCAAACAGTATTATGTATGGCAGGGAAATATATTTTGATTCACTTCCCTTTTAGTTATGCCTTGATACTTGATTGATATTTGCCTATTTCTCCAGGGCCTTGTGATCTTGATGCATTCTGAACTTATCCTTGATAGATGGACATTGAGACGTCGCAAGATCTCTCAGAATGGATCATTGATTTATGTATATCCCTACCATCTTTGGTGTCTTAGGACTGGTATCTGTATGGAAAAGTGGAGAGGAGGGTGGTTTCTTCCTCTCTGAGATTGACCACACCATAGATGGTCATCAGTACTTCTATTTGTGAGAAGCCTAGTTAATTCCATCTCTTATGGGTTGGTATTGCTCTTTGAGGCACGATTGCAGCTTAGATGGTCACCGAATCTTCTATTTATGAGAAGAGGTTGGGTAATTCCAATCTTTTGATCTGAAACCGATGAAATGTGGTGAATTGAAGGTTGATCCCAGTACCGTGTGACAAGTATTTTTTTGTTCTGGTTGTGGTTAGCCTGAACCATAAATGGCTGCCTACGTACTCCTATTGAAGAGGAGATCAAGTCTGCGTAGTTCGAACCTAGTGTAAGAAGTTCAACGCTGAATGTGAAAGGCAGATGGGCGTAGAAATGTTTTTGTTGTTTTTATTGTTTATTGTGACCGGGCCATATAGAATATGGTTGCCTACGTATCCCCGGGTATCAAGGAGATCAGGTCGACGTAGTTCGTCCCTCAGGACAAATCGCTAATGAAGAGAAATGTGAATCCCATGTGTAGGCTATACTGCGGGGAGAAGAAAGTTTGATCCCATAATGGGGATAAACTGCAAGTGTGGAAAAACTTTGATCCCGTCTTCAGGACAAACTGCAAGCGTAAAAAAGTTTAATCCCGTCATCAGGATAAACTGTAGGTGTGAAAGTTTAATCCCGTCTTCAGGATAAACTGCAAGTGTGAAAGGTTCAATCTCGTCTTCAAGATAACCGAAATTGTGAAAGGTTTAAAATGGAATGACACCAGGCTGCTGGCTTGAAGTGTATGTATCCCTGAGGGGCAGAAGAGTATGTAAAAAGGAGAGGGTTCAAAATCGAAATGACTGGTGATTTGATGATCAAAACCAGGATGTTTGTTTGATGGTAACTTCAGACATAGTACCGTTTCACGGTGTCCGAGTTAATAAGCTGTGGAAATTCATCGCCATCCATTTCCTACAATCTGAGAGCATCTCCTATCAATACTTCCTTGACAACAAATGGGCCTTCCCAGTTAGGATCGAATTTTCCCTTATATTGATCTTGGTTGTCAATGATCTTCTTTAAAACCAAGTAATATTGTTTGAACTGCTATAGTCGGACTTTTCTGTTGTAGGGTCGTGCGATCCTTTGCTAATATAACTGACCATGGAAGATAGCCGCGGTTCGCCTTTCGTCTATTAGAGACAATTGGTGATACCTAACTTGTACCCATTGGTCTTCACCCAACTGAGCATCCATCAATACTCTGAGGGATTCCATTTCCACCTCTATGGGGAGCACTACTTCCATCCCATAGACTAATGAGTAGGGGGTTATCCTAGTGGAAGTACGCATGGAAGTTCTGTAGGCTAATAAAGTCAGATGCAAGAGGTCATGCCATCCTTTGTGATTGGCAGACATTTTCTGCATGATCTTTTTGATATTTTTATTAGCCGCTTCAACAACACCATTCATCTTTGGACGATAGATGACGGAGTTGATGTGTTTGATGTGGAATTTTCTGTATAACTCCTCCATCATTTTTTTGTTGAGGTTTTTAGCATTGTCTAACACAATGACCTCTGGTTGTCCATATCGATAAATAATATTATTTCTGATGAGAGCAATGATGACTTCTTTAGTAACCCTGGGGAAGGAAGCTGCCTCTACCAATTTGGTGAGTTAGTCGATCATGGTGAATATGAATCGATATCCATTATTGGCTTTGGGCTCGATGGGCCCGATCACATCCATTCCCCACATTGAGAAGGGTCATGGAGAACTCATATTGTGGAGTTCCCTTGGAGGGGTGTGGATAGCATTCCCATGAATTTGGCATTGATAGCACCTCTTGACGTGATCATCATAGTCAGCTTTGAGTGTAAGCCAATAATGCCCCGTTCTGAGGAACTTCTTGACAAGTAGGGGTCCATTCATGTGAGGGCCACATACTCCACCATAGATCTCATCCATGAGTCTCTGAGCTTGGTCTTTGTCCAGACATCTGAGGAGACCTAATCATGCATCTCTTTTGTAGAGTGCATCTCCATTCAAGTAGAATTTCATAGGAAGTCGATGAATCCTCCTCTTCTCCGTTAGGCCCGCCTCAGCGGGTGTAGATCCATCTCGTAGATACTCCTTAATGCATTGATACCAAGGGTTGTGGATGGGAGGTAGTTCATCCGATACTTCTCCAACATAATTCCCATAGACTGGGGCCTTTTGCAGAGCAAACGTGATGCTTGGCATGTTTTCCTTGTCAGGTATATAAACCAAGGAGGCCAACGTTGCTAAGGCATCTGTAAAATCATTCCTATTATGAGAAATGTGTAGAAAGGAGATTTCTTCGAACTCCAAAGCCATCTGTAAAACTTGCCGATGGTAAGGCAGCAAATGTAATTCTTTGGTTTGATAGATTCCTGTGGATTGTCTGATTACAAATTCAGAATCCCCAAACATAGTTAACCGCCTGACGCCCATTGAATGGACAAGTTTTAGCCCCATGATACAGCCTTCATACTCAGCTATGTTGTTGGTGCTGACAAACTGCAATTTGACGGCGACGGGATACTACTCCCCCAAACCAGATATTAGAACTGCTCCTGCTCCAGATCCTTTTGTGTTAACAGCTTCATCAAAATACATTTTCCACGTACGGCATGTATCTTACTGATGTTGTAGCTGAACTGCCATTACTCCTTCGTTGGGAAAATATGTTTCTAATGGTTTGTAATCCCCTGCAGGTGCGGCGACCAGTTGATCCGCAATTCCTTGACCTTTGACAGACTTTTGCGTCAAATAAACGATGTCAAATTGTTGTAGGATCAACTGCCATCTGGACAGTAGACAATTCATTATAGGCTTGCTGAACACATACTTGAGAGAATCCATGCGGGATATGAGATGTGTGACGCCCCCAAAATAGGTATACATCACCCATCTTGAGTCGCCAAATACATGGTACAAAATTCAAATACAACTTAATTATGCAACATTCGTGTAAAATACGACAAAACATAATCTAAGAGTTTTTATAAGAATATTGTCATTTAGACAATATCCACACTTAATGGAGTCCTCATTACATTTATTGTCATACTATTTAACAGAATAATGAGGACTACTAATGCTATCAACTGAGTATAAGAGAATATACCCGTCATGCGGTAATCCACGTAGACAGATCATTTCCACAATTTAATAAGGAATGAATGCGAAGGATCATTCACCATGCATGTGGTAATCCACATGTATACATGTTATTCCAATGTAATAATAAATAATGGAACTGTCAAAGCGTAATACGCAAGCCGATGTGATATTCCAAATGTAATAATAAAGAATGGAATAACAATGAAAATCACCATGCACGCGATAGACCGCATAAAGGTTTATTCCAATGTAATAATAAATAATGGAACTAGGTCAAGCGTAATCCGCACAAAATGTGATATTCTAATGTAATAATAAAGAATTGAATAACAAAAGAATTTCACCATGTATGCGGTATTGATGATAAAGTTATTCTAATGAATAATAACGAATGGAATAACAATAGCTCTCTTCATGAATACGAAAAGAAATAATACCCTTTACCTTAGAAAGAAACCGGATACTTTGGAGTAGAGAGGTAGCAGACTTCTCTTCTTCTTTCTCTCTATAATTTCTCTCTATAATAATTGCTCTATAGCTTTAGTGAATTGATGAGAAAGGAAGGAAGAATGAGCTTCTATTTATAGGAAAATATAGTTTCAATAATTGCACATTTTGGGGCTCGAAATATTACAGTATAATACCTTCCTCTTTTTCTTCCTTTTTAATTTAGTCCTGCAAGTATTATCAAACTTGCACCACCTCCCCTAATAGTAAATAATGTGATTCAATAGTAAATCATGTGAATCAATAGTTCTAAACATACGAATTACAGTATAGTACCTCCATCTATATCTCCATTTTTAACTTAGTCATGCAAGTATTATCAATCTTGCACCAACTCCCCTAATAGTAAATGAATGTGAATCAATAGTACACACATGTGAACAAATAGTTATAATCATGTGAGTTAATAGCAATTAATTGCTCATTTATCCGATTAATTACCCGACTGGTCAGTATAACTTCTAGACATCAATTAATATCGAAAAAATGTCGATTTCCAATAACACTAATAATTCCAACACAATGAAACTATCAATTTCATCTTTAATCAACACGAACTTATTCATCATTAATATCATAACTCACAATATTTAACCTCTCCTTGACAGAACTTCTAGACATTGTAAATATTACAATTTAATAATATGAATAACTTTGTCATCTCAATTATTAATTTAATAATATATCATATTATTTAATATATATCATATTATATACAATAATTGAATCATTAATAATAATAGAGATATGATGCAGCATTATCGTAGCAATAATTGAGTATAACCGAGTGACTTCTCACGTAAGCATCAATAATCAATACCGTGTGCTACTATATGCAACCACGCCAGACATCGTATTTTTACTACCGGGTAGTTCAACAGCTTTTAATTAACACTTCCACCGTTAATTTTATAAAAAGATAATTCTGTCATTTTACGACAATACATCCGTTGTGGGGTCCACCAATGATTGTGCCATCGTATGAATATTTCCTATTAAAACGAATATTTCTCGACCAACCGAATATTATATAACCACTTCCTTACTTTGCAAAATTAGTAAATGTTACCCACAACTATATCATTATATCAAATCCACACCATAATATTCAAAAATATATTTCGAGAAAATTATTCTTTATTCATAAAAGTTGGGGTCTTACAACCTCCCCTTCTTATGAAATTTCGTCCTCGAAATTAGGGTATGTACCTGATATATCGAAGAGGTGAGGATATCTTGACGTCATCTCAGATTCTAACTCCCAGGTCATTTCTTCCACATCGTGGTTTCTCCACAAAACTTTGACTTGAGGTATAACCTTGGAGCGTAGAATATGATCCTTCTTATCCAAAATTTTAACAGGTAACTCTTCATATGTTAAATCTTCCTCTATCTCATCTGGTTCTAATACAATAATGTGGTTCGGGTCTTTGACATATTTACGTAACATAGATATGTGAAAAACGTTATGAACACGAGACATACTTCAAGGTAGAAGCAAGTCTATAGGCCACAGTTCCTAGTCGATCGAGGTTTAAAAATGGGCCAATGAATCGAGGATTGAGCTTTCCTCTCTTTCCAAATCTTGTAACTCCTTTCCATGGGGCAACACGTAACAACACATGATCTCCAATGTTGAATTCCACGTCCTTTCGATGAAGATCAACATAACTCTTTTGTCGATCTTGTGAGGTTTTTATACGTTGTCGGATCGTTTGAATCTTTTCCGTAGTCATACGTACCAAATTCGGTCCCAACAACGTTACTTCACCCACCTTATCCCAGCATACTAGAGAATGACACTTTCTTCCATACAACGCCTCAAATGGAGCCATGTTAATACTGGCTTGATAACTATTGTTGTAGGAAAACTCCACCAATGGTCAGAACTTGTCCCAACTTCCCTTGAAGTCAAGGACATAGAGTCTTAATAAATCTTTAAATAGTCCTTTCTGACTGCCCATCCATTTGAGGATGATATGCCAAACTAAATCATAAATCCGTGCCCATAGCTTTTTGCAAACTAACCAAAAATCATGAAGTGAATCTTTAGTCACGATCAGAAACTATGGATACTGGCATACCATGCAATCTTAAAATCTCGTTTATGTACATACTAGCAAGACGTTCAAGTGTATAAGTTTCTCGTATCGGTAAGAAATGAGCAGACTTGATCAATCTATCAACAATGACACAAATTGCATTTATGCCTTGAGAAACCTTGGGAAGACCAGTAACAAAATCCATGGTAATGTGCTCCCACTTCCATTCTGGAATTTTAAGTGGTTGCAATGGACCTTTTGGCACTTGATGTTTCACCTTGACTCATTGACAAGTTAGACACCTTGAGATAAACCCCGCTATCTCTCTCTTCATATTGCTCCACCAAAATGTATGTCGAAGATCACGATACATTTTGGTACTCCCAAGATGGATTGCAAACGGTGTGTTGCGCGCCCATCATGATTTTATACTTCAAGTCGTAATCGTTAGGAACACAAAGTCCGGAGTCGACTCAAGTATTCCTTCCTCATCGATTCTTTCTTCCGGAATAGCACCTTCTTGTACTTTCTTCCTCATACGTATCAGCTCCAGGTCTGTAGCTTGAGCAGCTTTAACTTTATCAATTAAAGTCGGTTCCACTCGTATATTCGCCATCATCATATGGGTCCCTGGAGTCTTTAACTCTACTTCCATCCTTTCCAAGTCATACAAAATGGGCCTTTGTGTTAACAATATTGCACTCGTGCCCGCATACGATCTTCTACTCAATGCGTCAGCTACTACGTTCACTTTTCCAGGATGGTATTGGATGGTATGATCATAATCTTTCAACAACTTAAGCCATCATCGTTGCCACATGTTGAGTTCCTTTTGAGTGAAGAAATATTTGAGGCTTTTATGATCCGTATAGATCTCCACCTTTTTTCCATATAGGTAATGCCTCCAAATCTTAAGCGCAAAAATGACTGCTGCCAACTCTAGATCATGAGTAAGATAATTCCTCTCATATTCTTTGAGTTGTCATGAGGCATAGGCTATGACTTTCCCATGTTGCATGAGAACACATCCTAACCCTTTTTCCTCAAGCATCACCAGAGATTACAAATCCTCCGAGCCGATGGTATTGTCGAATAACAAAATAAATGAGTCTCCTCTTGAGTTCTTGAAAACCCTTTTCAGATTCCTCGCTCCAACCGAATTTTGTATCATTTTTAGTCAGCTGAGTTAATGGAGTAGCAATTCGTGAAAACCCCTCTACGAATCTCTGATAATAACCAGCTAAGCCGAGAAAGCGACGTACTTCAGTCACTGACTTAGGTTGCTCCCAACTTTGAATTGCTTCAATATTTATCGGGTCAACAAATATTCCATGATTTGATATCACGTGCCCAAGGAATGCAACTTCCTCAAGCCAGAACTCACATTTCTTCAACTTGGCATATAGCTTGCTTTCATGAAGCTTTTGGAGTATCAGCTTCAAGTGTTGATCATGGTCTTCACAGGTTTTGGAGTATATGAGGATGTCATCAATAAAGACGACCACAAAGTGATCCAAATATTCCTTGAATACTCGGTTCATCATATCCATGAAGGCAGCAGAACCATTAGTCAATCCAAAGGACATGACTAGGAATTCATAATGCCCGCATCGAGTTCGAAAGCGCCTTTGAATGTCATCAGTTTTAATCTTCAACAAATGATATTCGGAACGAAGATCAATCTTTGAAAAGAATTTAGCGCCTTGCAACTGGTCAAACAGATCATCAATACGAGGTAACGGGTACCTATTTTTGATGGTGACATGATTCAACTCCCGATAATCAATACAAAGTCGCATACTTCCATCTTTCTTCTTCACAAATAGAACAAGAGCACCCCAAGGAGACATACTAGGACGAATGAAATCGATGTCTGACAATTCTTGTAGTTGGGTTTTTAACTCCTGAAGTTCAATAGGAGCCATTCGATATGGGGCTTTGGAAATGAGTTTTGTACCGGATTCAAGGTCGATACAAAATTCAATTTCAAGCTCTAGGGGTAGGCCAGGAAGTCCTTCAGGGAATACGTCAGGAAATTTATTAACAATAGAAATATCATTCAAATCTGATGTATTTTTATTTAAATTCGTGACATGGGCTAAAAAAGCTTGACATCCGTTTTTCAATAAACGAATAGCTTTATGACTTGATATGACAGTAACTGACTTTAGTGGTTTGGTTGCTTGAATTCGTATAATAGGTTGGTTAAGAATATGAAAGCTAACAACCTTACGAAAACAATCAATTTTAGCATGATGAGTAATTAACCAATCAATCCCTAAAATCACATCAAATGCAAGTATTTTCAAAGAAATAAGATCGACAGTAACGTATACAATACCGATTTGAATCAAACAAGACTTATAAACAGTGGATGTAATGAAGGTTTCTCCCAATGGAGTTTCAACAAATAAGTCAAAGTCTAACTTCTCCGGAGTCAAAGTTAAACGTTGAACGCACGTAGGAGAAATAAAAGAATGGGTAGAATCGGTATCAAATAATGTATAAACTTTGCTAGAGTTTATAATTAGCTTACTCGTGACCACCTCGTTTGAATTCCTTGCTTTTGGGGAGGTTACGACCAGCGCTCTCCCTTGAACTACTAGTTTTGTCTTGTCTGGGACACCCTTTGATGCCTCCATCCCAGCTGGACTTGACTTTGATGCACGATAAAATCGGGCTAGGTGACCTTCTTTTCCATAATTATAACATGCTTTGGACTGCATCGCACAATTTGGACTGATGTGTCCTTCCCCTTCACATTTGTAACATACGATCGGCGGTCGTTCTCCATCCTTAACAACAGGTGCTGGTGCTGACGTCTTTCCATCCTTGTTGAATATCCTCTTCTTGAAATGTCCACTCTTATTGTCATGGCCATGATTACCATCGAAGTGATTATCATTTCTGGCATGTTGATTCCCTCCACGTTTGTTGTCATCGCTTCGATGATCGCTACCACTGGTATTATCGACTTGTCGGTTGCTCTCTTGGTTGGGTTGACTCATTATCGCGCTCCAACAACTGAGCCCTATTCACAACATCTGAATATAAACACAGTTTGTGAGAAATTAGGTATTGACGTATCTCAGGTTTCAAACCTCTTAGAAACATCCGCGTCATTCTCTCCTCATTATCAACCAAGTGGGATGAAAACTGGGACAACTCGGCAAACTTAGCTTCGTACTGCGCCACGGTCATATTGTTTTGCTCAAGCTTGATGAACTCTACCTCCTTCATATGACTAATACTTTTAAGAAAGTACTTGTCATTGAACAACTCTTGGAACTTCTCCCAAGACATTTTGATTGCGGCAGGTTGAGTACGCTTTACAGATTCCCACCAGTAATCTGCCTCTGCTCGCAACCTGAAGGTGGAAAAGGGAACCTTTTGCTCCTCGAAGCATCCCAAGACATCAAATATCTTGTTGATCTACTTTATCCACGTCTCCGCCTTAAGTGGTTTTGGCTCTCCAAAAAACTCCGGTGGTCCTAGCTCCTTGAACTGCTTAGCGGTGACCGTCCGAGAGTTGTCAGTGTTTCCACCTGTATTTTGGACAGGAGCCGCCCTCGCCTGATGTTGCATGAATTGCATAAAGCCTCTGATCGTCCCATCGTCCATCATTTGATCGTTGTTGTTTACCTGAGGATTATTGTCTTCCTGTTGCACATTATCCAGAGTATTAATTTATGGTGACTCCACGGTCTCAAGTGCTTCATTGATTATCTCAACATTTTTGGATGCCATTTTCAAATACTGCCACAAAACAAGGGTTAATTAACATATCACATATTATCCATACTCTGACTGACCAATTAAATACTAAATAAACTTAGGTAGGTCATACTAGCGAAGGAATTCCCCGTCTCTCCCCTCCTAGTTCTTGTCTCACATCTCAGCTAGGGATCATATTCCTAAGCTTTGATACCAACTGCGATGCCTCCAAAATAGTTATACATGACCCATCTTGAGTCACAAAATACATGGTACAAAATTCAAATATAACTTAATTATAAAACAGTCGTGTAAAATACGACAAAACATAATCTAAGAGTTTTTATAAGAATATTGTCATCTAGACAATATCCACACTCAATGGAGTCCTCATTATATTTATTGTCACACTATTTAACAGAATAGTGAGGAGTACTAATGCTATCATCTGGACCGTCACTCTGTTCCCCGAGTAGTCCCGGCTACGTTCCCATTTCCTGAAGAGAACAGTGAAAGAAAGGGTGAGCTCAACTAGCCCAGTAAGAAATATTATGACTAAGATAATGCAGAATAAATTATCCTTAGCCTTCAACAGCATAACAACTGATAGAATATAATAGACAACAAGTTTTAGATCAACAACTGCAGCGGAATAAGTAATCCATTAGAAGAGTTAAGTAGAGCATAAAACCTATTATCTTCTATGATTTAAAAAGATTTTCATCAACTTTATCGTTGAGACTCAGCTTAATAAATAAACCACATCATCCCTGAACCACGGCCAAGGATATTCATGTAATCATCAATGGTCATGATTATACCGAATAATCCCTGGTCATAATCATACCAACAACTGTCCACCAGTGAACTACAGGCCAATGAGGACTTTTTCCACATCATTTATCACATTGCAGTCATGACTATATCGAATAATCCCTGGTCATAATCATACCAAGTCCATTTATGCAAGTAAGCCAAAGATGACTTTAATCACAATATAAGCATGAGGATGATGACAATGACATAATAATTCAATAAAAATAGGTTCAAGGATAAATTTTAAAGGTTTATAATTTAATTTATCCAGAAATAAATAATGTCCAAATTGTCAACATGATACTTCTTTGTAGAGTAAAATTCAAGAATGCTCAGAAGAATATTTTCATGAAAAGATACTGGATGAAGCGCAAATATCCAGGATATTCCACTAATTTCATGGAGTATAGAAGTCAAAGCTTTAACCAACTTAGTATAAGAGAATATATGAAACTGCAAATGGATTTTCGCCCGCCATGCGATAATCCACGTAGACAAATCATTTCCACAATTTAATAAGGAATGAATACGAAGGATCATTCACCATGTATGTGGTAATCCATATAGACCGGTTATTCCAACAGAATAATAAATAATGGACCCAGGTTAGGCATAATACGCACCAACATGATATTCCAAGAGAATAATAAAGAATGGAATAACAACACAAATCACCATGTATGCGATATAAATAATGAACGATAATACGCAAGTTATTCAATGTAGTAATAATAAATAATGGAACCACCATCTAAACATGAATCCGCATTCCAACGGGATATTCCAACGAAATAATAAAGAATAGAATAATGTATTCCAAATGAATGGAAGAATTTTCACCATGTATGCGGTATTGCCCATTATATGTATTAAAGTTATTCCAATGTAATAATAAAGAATGGAATAACAATAGCTCTCTTTATGAATTCGAAAGAAATAATACCCCTTACCTTATAAAGAAACTGGATACTGGAGTAGAGAGGTAGCAGACTTCTCTTCTTCTTTCTCTCTATAATTTCTCTCTATAATAATTGCTCTATAGCTTTAGTGAATTGGTGAGAAATGAAGGAAGAATGAGCTTCTATTTATAGGAAAATATAGTTTCAATAATTGCACGTTTTAGGGCTCAAAATATTACAGTATAATACCTTCCTCTTTTTCTTCCTTTTTAATTTAGTCCTGCAAGTATTATCAAACTTGCACCACCTCCCCTAATAGTAAATAATGTGATTCAATAGTAAATCATGTGAATCAATAGTTCTAGACATTTGAAAATACAAATTACAGTATAGTACCTCCATCTATACCTCCATTTTTAACTTAGTCATGCAAGTATTATCACTCTTGCACCAACTCTCCTAATAGTAAATGAATGTGAATCAATAGTACACACATGTGAACAAATAGTTATAATCATGTGAGTTAATAGCAATTAATTGCTCATTTATCAGTATAACTTCCAAACATCAATTAATATCGAAATAAATGTCAATTTCCACTAACACTAATAATTCAAACACAATGGAACTATCAATTTCATCTTTAATCAACACGAACTTATTCATCATTAATATCATAACTCACAATATTTAACAACCAGGTCGTTCCCAGGAAAGAGGGGGCTTTCCGATAAGGATTTCTCCCTATTGGCGCGCAATTAGATTATCTAACCTCTCTTTGACAAAACTTCTAGACATTGTAAATATTGTAATTTAATAATATGAATAACTTTGTCGTCTCAATTATTGATTTAATAATATATCATATTATGCAGATGATACTGTGACAATAATTGAATTAATAATATTAGAGATATGATGTAGCAATTACTGTAGCAATAATTGAGTATAACTGAGTGACTTCTCACGTAAGCATCAATAATCAATACCGTGTGCTACTATGCAACCACGCCAGACATCGTACTTTTACTACCGGTAGTTCAACAGCTTTTAATGGTAACACTTCCGTCCGTTATTTTTATAAAAAGATAATTACGTCGCTTTTACGACAATAATACTTCATTAGGGTCCACCAATGATTGTGTCGTCGTACGAATTTTCCTTGTTAAAATGAATATTATATAACCACTTGCTTACTTTGCAAAATTTGTAAATATTACCCACAACTATATCATTATATCAAATCCACACCATAATATTCAAAAATATATTTCAAGAAAATTATTCTTTATTTATAAAAGTTGGGGTCTTATAAGATGGGTTATGTGACCATGGAGGTAATGTTGTAACCTTATGGAAGCCCATGCTAAAGCACAACAAGTCTTCTCGATCAAAGTGTACTTATGTTCACTGATGCTGAATCTTTTGCTGAGGTAATAGATAGCTAGTTCCTGGCCTCTATCGTCTTTTTGCCCCAACATACAGCCCACGACATTGTCATTAATGGACAGGTACATGAATAGGGGAACATCATCCCTGTGAGGTACCAAAATAGGAGTGTTAGTCAGCTGCTCTTTAATGGTAAGGAAGGCTTTCTGACACTCATCATTCAATTTCATGGAGGAGTTCTTCCTTAATTACTTGAAGATTAGCTCACAGGTTGTTGTGAGTTGAGAAATGAACCTGCTAATGAAGTTGATTCTTCCCAAAAATCCCCGTATTTGCTTCTCTGTCTGAGGAATGGGCATTTCCTTGATGGCCTGGATTTTGGTAGGATCTAGTTCAATCCCTTTGTGGCTGACTAGGAAACCTAGCAACTTGCCTGACTTAACACCAAAGGCGCACTTGGCGGGATTCAACTTCAAGTTATACTTACGCAACCTGTTGAAAAGCTTTTTGAGATGGTCTAAGTGGTCATCCTCCTTTCGAGATTTGACAATGATGTCATCCACGTAGATCTCTATCTCTTTATGCATTAAATCATGGAAAAGAGCCATCATAGCTCGCTGATAGGTTGCCCCGGCATTGATGAGGCTGAATGACAACCGTCTGTAGGAAAAAGTTCCCCAAGGCGTGATGAAAGTAGTTTTCTCACGATCTTCCTCAGCGACCATAATTTGATGGTACCCCGCAAAGTAATCAGCAAAGGAGTACATGTCGTATTGAGTAGTGTTGTCAATAAGAATGTGGATAAAGGGCACGTGAAAGCTATCTTTAAGGCAAGCTTTGTTCAAATCCCGATAATCCACGTAGACTCGCACCTTTCCTCCTGGTTTAGGCACGGGAACAATATTGGATATCCACTTTGGATATGTAGACACCATGATAATGCCAACTTGAAATTGTTTCACAATTTCTTCTTTAACCTTTAAACTCCACTCAGGTTTCAATCGCCTGACCTTTTGCCTAACTGGCTTGAATCCTTCTTTAATGGGAAGGCGATGAAGAACAATGTTAGTGGACAAACCCACCATGTCTTCAGGAGACCATGCAAACACATCCTAGAATAGGGTTAATAGTGCAACCATGTCATTCCGTTGATTTGTGGTAAGGTCTGAACCAATCTGGATTAGCTTAGGGTTTTCTAAGGTTCCAAGATTAAAAAAAGTGGTTTGATCAAGATTGGGTTTGGGTTTGTCTGTGACCCATTCCTTAATCTCCTGAGGTGTCTCAATGTCCTCTTGTATATCCATCAAGTCTGAGTCTAACTTTGCATCAAAGTTACAGCCCTTGTGGAGAGAAGACACCTCATCAGCAAGTACAGGCACATCTAAATTCAGAGTCCTGAAAAAAATATGCTTTCACTTAATATATGCAACTGTTCAAACATACAAAAGTGTTAGCATGTACTTGATAAAATAACTGCTAGTACTGTAAAGGAAAGCAAACAATTAAAGTTATCTACAGGGCATAGGGATTTTCTGCCCATTTTACCCTTGTCGACCAATGCATGGAGTGCTACTCCAATTGTTGAGGGCAAAGTCCTGAAGGACTGCAGTGATGGAAGGATTCGTTATTATCCTCCTTTTCCTGAATGATAACCATGACATCTGGGCAATCATCGTTTGGGGTGTATCTGTTTGTATGTTCATCATGAACAATGACGTGTATGCCTGCCATCATCAAGGCAATGTCATGTTTACATTTTAATTCCTTTTCTTCCACCTCGGGATCAGGAATTAACACCTCTTTTACTTTGATTGGCAGTGGTTTTGGAAATAGCATGGCCACAACATGGGCTAGAACCTTTACTGGAGATTGCATTAACTCATGAGGTAAAGGTATAGAAAATCACCGTGCGGCGGAAGCTTGAGGAACCTGCTTATGCTTATGAGGAATGCTGTGACTGGAACTGACAGAATAGCCTAGTCAGGCTGTTCCAATTTGACTGGACATTTGGATAGGGTGCTTAATACCCTGATGATCCTTACTAAGCCCTTGTCGAGGTTGATGACCCAATAACATCATTTCTTGAGTGGCCGACATAACCTCGGTAGAAATCTTGGGTACGGGAAGTGGCGCTCCAATAGAATGGTATTGCGTACACTTACTTCTTCCTTCGAGTATGGAATCGCTTGGTTCAACTTCTGAATTGAAGTTGATAATTGGTAGAGTTCCTTGTTCAGGACATTACGGCTCATTATTGACAGTGACTAGACTTTTATTGACAATGTATTTTAGTTGTTGATATAAGGTGGAGGGAACAGCTCCAACCATATGTATCCATGGTCTCCCCAATAGTAGGTTGTATCCTGAATCTATCTTGAGGACGCGGAAGGATACATTGAATGTATTTGGACCAATCTCAATTGGCAATTCAATCTTTCCAACAGAATTTTGTCGGGATCCATCAAAAGCTCTGATAACCATATGGCCACTTTGGATCCGCTTGAGATTGATATTCATCTTTACCAAGGTGGCATAAGGATAGATATTTAGAGATGAGCCTCCATCTATCAGAACTCCAGCTAGCATATACCCGAAAGATAAAATTGCAATATACAATGGCTTGCAATGACCGGTCCCTTCGGGCTGTATATCGTCATCAGTGAAGGATATCACATTGTTATTGAAAATGTGATCAACCAAATATTGAAATTTTTCCACATCCACTGATTTTGGCAAGTAGGCTTCTTCTAAAATCTTCAGTAAGATCTTCCAATGCTCCTCGGAAGAGCAAATCAAGTCCAGTATTGCAATCTTGTGTGGAGCTTCTCGCAAGCTTAAAACCACTTTGGCTTCATTATGACCCATAGTGCGGGGGAATTTTTCAATCTTCTCCATGGGAATCTTCCCGTTTGCTTCGTAGATAGGTTTCATAACCCGTTGAGGAAGATATAGTGGATTTTCCTTCGACACTGTAGTAGTAGTATGAGATGTGAATCCTTTAGCTTCTCCATAATTCCATTGAACTTTGTGTAAGCTGACAACAGGATATTGTGGTCTAAAAGGTAAAGAAATTGGCTCTGGTGCGGCCACTTTCAAAGGATTGTCAGCTTCTTTGAGTTGAATTGGTTGTATGGGAAATACTTTGATAGTCTCATCATCCACTTCGGATATAACTGCTACTGATCCCTTCTATTTGGTAGGACATGGATTCCCACCCTTAAGTTGCACAGTGTAATCATCTGCTATTTGCAGGACACCGCTATCAATAAGATTCTCAATGAGATGGCGGAGTGCCCAAAGATTCTTCTTCTCTTGTGACCGCGAGAATGTGAATGATATTGACACACTTCATCAGAATTGAACCATCCTGAGCGGGGATTGATTGGAGGGAGAAGGAAGGTAATTCTTCCTTCATTGATCAGCATTTGAAGTATCTCCTCCATAGATTGGCCCAAATAGGTAAATTCCCTCTGATTGGCAAAATCCCGACGGGCTTTAGCATTTGCTCTCTTCGCAACCTTATCTTCCATAGCTTCGCTTTCTGAAGGTGGTGAGGAAGCATTCATAACAAAAGGAAGGAGATAAGCATGCTCCTGCCTGATTAATTGGTGTGTGACTTGATGATGGTGGGTCACCAGTTCTGCCAGTTGCTCAATTTGTTTGTAAAGAGCTTTCATCTTTCGTTCTATGATAAATTCGAACTTTGCATAATCCCATCTGTCAACACCGTCTTTGATGGTTTGGGATGATTTGCCATTAGAATTGGAACCCTGTCCAGTGCTCCAACTAATTATGTTGACCTCTTTTTCTTTGTGTTGAGGAAGAGGGTTGTCTTGCACATGAGGTTGATCTGGTTTGGTGACCACGATCTCACCGTTGTCTATTAGATCTTGGATCTTGTGTTTCAAGGCCCAACAATCTTGAGTATCATGTCCAGGTGCTCCGGCATGATAAGCACACTTCCGAGTAGCATTAAAACCCCTTCCATTAGGGTTGGCTGGTGGAAGAAGATGTGTGATTTTCTTCTGAGCAGTCAGAAGAGCAAGAATATTCTCAAGCGAGTCCCCTAAGGGTGTGAACGTTCGAGGGCACTTTGCATCTCCACCTTTAGGCAATGGAGGGTTTGAAGATTGTGCTTGAAAAGGGGAGTAGTTTCTCCTCTGCATAGGCATGCTTTGATTGCCTTTTTGACCTTGTAGTATCAAGGAAACATCCTCCTCTTTCTTTTTATGGACCCTCCGGGGGTTGTTTCTGTTAGGTTTGTAATATTCATGAGCGTAATCAAATTGCATAAAAAGTGCGGAAGCGTGTAAAATCAGAGTTTAAAAAATTTACAAACCATATACCCGGATCACCCTTTATGCACAATTATTAATTAAACGAAAAGATAAAGAATAAAATCATACCCTTGAAGATCGAGCTTCCTCGTACAAGTTCACCTCCAAATCCTTTCGCTCAACTTGAATCCACCGGGTTTGGTTCCTTCCTTTGATCAACGTTAGCCACCCATATGTTTGGCCTCTAGAAGTGATCCACCAAGGAAAAATAAAGATTCAAGAAAGGGGTATTGGCTCAAACCCTAGTTTTTCTATCTCTATAGAAAAGGGTGTACTCTCCCAACAATTGGAATTATGTCGTATGTTGAAAAAGTCAACATCACCCACCACCCATAATAAGACTCCTCTTATTTATAGATGTAGGCAACCCATCTTAACAATTAAGGAATTGGGTTTTATTTAATTAATTAAATTCTTTTAATTAATTAAGCTCCCTAATCTTATTAGGGATAATTAATTAAACTCCTTTAACTAATTTTCCTTCCTAATCCAATTAGGAATAAATGAGAGTACTTATATTAAATTAATTCCTAAACTCTTTTAGAAATTAAAATAATAATAATTGTAATAATATTAATAAGACTCCTCTTATTAATTTATATTTAATATTTCTAAAATATTAAATAATAAATATTAAGCTATTTAATTTATTCTATCACCATAGATTAAATTAAATATACATAACATATTATTATGATTATGCCATTAACTTCTTAAATAATTATTCTTCCTTTTATGGTGTGACCCTTTAGGTTCTCCATATTAAACCTATTGTGAATAAATCAATTAGAACAATTCTAATCTTATTTAAATAAATAAATTAAACAATTAATTTATTTAAATAAATAATATTTATTCTACAATAGGGATAAGCCTCCTAGCGATCAACGACTTTCCGGATAATATAGATTTCAACATTAATCATTAAAGAACCTTTGAGTAAATAGTTACCGTATAATTCAATCCTTTCACCATACAATGTCCCAATAAAATATAAAGACATGGAATTACTTGTCAAGTCTTATTTTATTTAATTATATGTATTTCGATCCTTAAATGCATGACTCCAAATAATGCAAATTAGAAACTCCTTTCTAATTTCATTCTTCCTCGCCAAGGACTCTTTGGGTTGTCATTTATCGAATCACATAGACATTTCTCTTCTTTTATTAGAAGTGGTAGATTCTTTATTGATCATACATTATCTCCATGTACAACTTATTATACCCAAGCATACCCTTTGATATACCCTAAGGGTCTTAAGGAATAAGTCAAAGTATAACTCATCATACACAAGATACTATGATGATCTCAAGTCCAAGGATTACTTGTACTACTATCACTACAGAAATTCTATTGACAGCAAATAAAACTCCATTAGGTATTCCTTAGCGAGCCACGCTCGATGAACTTATTCTCTAATAAGCACCTACATACTTGCTTTAGTGTCTCCACACAAAATGATCATGAGATCAATCATCCTCATCCAATGAGCATCAGCAACGTATGTACCAATCTATCCTGATTCACTAATCCCCAATTTAGTAATCCAATGATTGGGAACTATTTTAGTTTTAAGCTTTCTAAGAATTTAGATCTCATTAGAATGATCATCATCATTATTCTAAAAGCATTGCTTAAAACTATGGGTTTATCACATATTATAAAACAGCATCATGTAGATAATAAAAGCCTTTAATAAATTAATACTTTTTATTAATAAATGAATAAGATTGTTACAAAGTATATGCTTTATCATCAAACATGATTGGCTTGTGTGCATACTACTTTCTATCTCCCACTTGCACTAAAGCCAATCGTCATGGTATCTTATACTCTTCTTCTCTAAGTGACGATTATCCTGTTGTTGGATAAGCTTTAGTTAATGGATATGTAATGTTGTTCATGAGAGTCCACTATCTCTATAGTGATTTCCCATCTTTCAATGATTCTAATAATCAAATGAAAGTGCCACAACACATGTTTAGATCCAAGATGAGACTTAGAACTATTCCTAGTTCTCAGAATGAACTTTTAATCCAAACAATCAACTTGCAGCCTTCATTTATAGCTATATACTTTGTCTTTATCACTAAACCAAAGAACTCTTTCATTGTTTGGAACCTTTCCAATTCATCGCACCACCTGCTCAAGATAACGCTTTACCTTAAAGTGGATTTTTCGTCATCTTGTCTCTGCTTTGAAAAACTTGAGTCTGTTAAGCCCTCTAGTTTTAATTTAGACCCACCATGAATATGATCACATCCTTAGTGCTTGCTTAAGCACTTTAAGATGTTTTTCACCGACTCATAGTGAACTTCTCGAATATGGTGATCAACATCGTGTCTCGTATATTTCATCAGCATACATGATAGTCACCATGCGACCTCTCTTTCGTGAGTCTGTGGGGACTATTAAGAGAGATACACTCCATAGCTCATCGACATGAGACATCTCTTGAGTTTTCCATGCTAAACGACTTTAGCATCAAATGAATATACGCCTCGGGTTAAGTCGAGCATCCTCTTAAATCTATCTATATAGATTTATATCCCCAATTAAGATACTCTTCCAAATCATTCATGGAGGAATGTTTAGACAACTTTATCTTTATCGATTGTAGCATTGGTATGTCATTCCTTATCCGTAGTATATCAACATATAGTACTAGGAATGTCACGATGCTCCCAATCGACCCTTTTGTACACTTAGGTTCATTCTTATTTTGATAAAATCAAACTCTTTTGATTTATTTCATCAAAACGAATGTTCCATTTTTGAGAATATTGCTTCAATCAATTTCTCCGAGTGTCTACAACTCTTAACTCATCGTATGTAATCGGGATCATCATCTTCTATGATCGTACCTCATCATCATCATCATGATGAATCCATTCCTCCTAGGTATCTTCTTGACTATTCTAGATTTACGATTAGGTTGTAGTACAATAGTCATCTACGTGTTCCTCTTATTTGACTTATAGTGTTTTGTGGTTCTTGAACTTTTCAAGATCTATTATCCTCCCACTAGCCCTTCAATGATAAACACCTTTATCTTAGTAGAAGGCGGCGTGTTTCGCAATAAACACCTTTTGCTATGTAGGATTATAGAACATATGCCCTAAACTTACTTTAGGATGTCCCACAAATCAGCATATGTCAAATTTTGTCCCAAGCTTATCCTTCAAACCTTTTCACATAAGTTGACAACCCTTATCTTAACATACTTAAGATTAGGAATCCTCCCTGTCCATAACTTTTATGGAGTCTTGGGGCTGGATTTTGAGGTTACCATTTTCGTAGATATGTAGCCATTTCTAGGACATTATCCCAGAAGTATACTGGAATGTCGGTAAAATCATTATGGATCGCACCATGTTCAAATAGGTGCAATTTTTCCTTTCAGATACATCAATCAATTATTGCGTATCAGGAGGTGTCCATTATGAGAAAACCATTTGCGATGATCTAGAAACTTATTGCAAAAGTATTTATTCCTTGATCTAATCAAAGAATCTTAATACTTTGCCAATTTGTTTCACTTCTGAATTCTTTGAACCTTTCAAATAATTCACACTTGTATTTCAGCAAATACACACATTCAACTCTTTGAATGATCATCTCCTTTTCTTATACTAATTTGTTCAATATGCAAAATTATTTTCATGTAAGTCAAGTATACAAAATTTATTAAGTAATATTCTAGTTCTATACAAAACATTATTATTATAAATAGAACAACAATTGTTCTTAATTATAATACCAAAATTTTATTGTCCAACAATAAAACGAAATAATGTTTCTAACAAGAATTGGAATACAATAACAACTTATCGACTTAATAGATTTGCTCAGAGGCGATGCTAAACTATAAGTTTCTATAGCTAATGCAAAGAACCTTTTGCTTCATTTTCCGCACATAGGATTACTTATATTTGTTTAGCTTTCTACTTCGCTTGGTCCCTCATAAATCTATATTTATGATAACCAAAGTCGGTATCCAATACCCAAGTAGAACCTTGACTTAAAGAAAAATTATTTCAATCATGAACAAAAATCGTATTATAAACCTAAAACTTCACTAAGCTTCTTTGGTTAGCCTCTACAAGATGCTTCTTGCGCTTTCTTTCCAAAGTCCGGAGCTTATTGCGGTGGAAGCAAACTCCTTTGCTATCCGTGACGCTTTTGTTCATATTATCCTTTGTTTTGCCTTTTCATTTACCTTCTTTGAATCGTTCTTCTTTTCGTAAGATCCTTTGGCCTCTACCAAAGAAGACTTGATCTTTCTTGGTTGAAAGTGACTCTCAACATTTTTCAACATATTAAGCAAAATCAAAAAGGTCGATATCTAGCTTGTTCATATGAAAATTCACAACAATTGTGAAAGGAGTCCGGAGTGAGTGCAAGATCAAATCTTGGCTCAACTCTCCATCCATGACAAAACCAATTGTCCTAATTGATCAATCAAATTGATTATGTTAAGAACTTTTTATGTCTGCATTTATAGTGCCATTGGCCATTCTAGATCGGAAGAGCTCCTTAGATATTTGATATCTATCGGTCCTACTTTCCTCACCATCAACTACTTGACGTGCGGGAGTATAGTAGAAGTATCCAAAGTTTCAGTGTGGCAACAAGCTTGTTACTCATGGATACTGAGCATGATGCATTGAGCCAATCAGTGCATCATCTTGCCACTTTCTAAAAGTAGCAATCTCTTCCTCGGAGGCATTGTGCTGCAACCATTGCGAGGGGATAGGCGTATTAAGGGCATAAGATAGCTTTTTCAAATTATGAGAACTATTCTCAAATTCCTTAACCAATCCGCTTAATTCTTGCCGTTAATTTAGCATCTAATATGCTTCGCAGTTGATAGTAATTTTAGACATTATAAAATTCAGTAAATGAATTTGTAATTAACAACATTTTAACATACATTCTTTTATTAATTACCAAAATAAATTAGGTCTTGTTTTAAATTGGTATCTCCCACTATTTTCTTCAAACTATATTACCCTCACTTATATAGTTCGGCAAAATCTAATTAAAGATTTTCTAGTGAGAATAAGGTTCCCATTTCAAATGTATATAGCCTTGTGGTGACACAACAAACTATATATTAATAAATAGGTAGACAACTTTTGTCAATTACATCAACTATGCAACTCCTTGTATTTTGCCTCTTAGATTATTTTGATCAAGTGGTGGCACATCCGAATCAAAATTATCCAAGTTAAGTCCAACCTAGCACTCCATATATTCAAAAAAGAAAAATATCATCCTTGTGGTGACACAACAAAACAATATTGTTCAATTTTCTTTATAAGTATCAAATGTGATAAATTAACATCTTAAATACTTAATACTTGCCTTGTGGTGACACAACAAACTCATATTAAATATTTAATACTCTATTAATTTTATCATGCTAGAAAAGCGACGCTCGATATTCCAAATATCTTTGAACGCTTAGGACTTAATATAAAAATTGAGGGGTTTGTTATTAATTTGTCTCATCTTGTTTAGCGCGCATGCACATATATATATAAATACGCGTCATATTAATTAACATGCGAAGCATGTTTGCATAATATATAATATATATATAGTATAAGCATGCACATATAGAATACTATATTCTACCCGGATTGATTATGGACTTTTATTCTAGTTTGGTTCACTAGAGCCACCAAGTGAACCAAAAGGTCAAACCCTAGGGTGTGCAAGAAATAATATTTAAATATAACTATTACATTTAAACCCTGCTCCATTACAAACGGGTCTTCAAGCGCCTTTGCTCCTTGATCTCCAATTTTTCAAAAATAATTCTAATTATTCCTATTACAAAACTATTTTAAAATAAATAGAAACCTTGATCATCAGTCAAGGGGAAGTACATAGGAGGGAGATAGAATTTACATTAAGAAAAATTAGAGAAGACGAGGTACGCAGACCCCATTTAATAAAACCCATACATTCATGCATCCAACTAAAATAAAATCCAATCGCATCGTCAATAGTCCATAATCAATCCCATTTATTATCATACACATCACCATATGCATCAATAAATAACATTCATCTCATGAATAATAAACATTTAATATATATATTGATATCATTTAATGGGCAAATTTAGTTAGTATAAAATCTATTTTTGAATCAAAATAAACTCCTTTATTTTAATCCAAATTTAAATCAAAATAAAACTATTTTATTTTAATTTATCCAATTTTGAATAAAATAAACTATTTTATTTTAATCAAAATCTTTAATCAAAATAAACTCCTTTATTTTAATTAATTATGGAATCTAATTCCATGTAATAAAAAAATCTTTAATTAAAATAAACTCTTTTATTTTAATTAATTATGGAATCCAATTCCATGTAAAAAAAAAATATTAAAGGAAACACGGATTATCTTTCCTATTCACAAATAAACTCCTTTATTTTGAATAATATGAAATCTTATTTCATATTTAAATAAACTCCTTTATTTAAGGAAATTAGGATTATCTTTCCTATTCACAAATAAACTCTTTTATTTTGAATAATATGAAATCTTATTTCATATATAAATAAACTCCTTTATTTAAGGAAAGATGGAATACAATTTCAACTCCAATTAGTTATCATGGAATCCAATTCCAACTCTAATTAGTTAGCATGAAATTCTAATTTTAAAATTAAAATAAACTTTTATTTTAAAATTAAAATAAACTTTTATTTTAATTATATAATAATTAAAATAATATATATATAACTATTATATATATAATACAAATGGAATATATATATATATATAGTTAACTGTTAACTATTATTATATTATATATATATATATATGCATCCGAACGTTCCAAAAATTAAACCGAATATATATGATTTCCTTGCCTCGATTTCCGTGCATGCCATCATTAGCCATCATTGGCCAATCATGCCAATCATTACTTATCAGCCATCATTAGCCAATCATTGGCCAATCATGCCAATCATTACTTATCAGCCATCATTAGCCAATCTTCTCGATTTTCGTGCGCTGGGTTTTTTTTTTTTTTTTTGTTTTGTTTTCCATGCAAGTATAAGAGTTAAAATTGATACCCACGGGAAAAAAATAGCAACGGTTTTTTTTTTTTTTTTTTAAATTTTATACAATAAAATTATGCCCAATTAAATTGTTCTAAACACATATCAATATATAAATTAAAACAATTAATAATTTGCATAAAGGTTTGGCTCTGATGCCACTGTTAGGTTTGTAATATTCATGAGCGCAATCAAATTGCATAAAAAGTGCGGAAGCGTGTAAAATCAGAGTTTAAAAAATTTACAAACCATATACCCGGATCTCCCTTTATGCACAATTATTAATTAAACGAAAAGATAAAGAATAAAATCATACCCTTGAAGATCGAGCTTCCTCAGGTACAAGTTCACCTCCAAATCCTTTCGCGTTCAACTTGAATCCACCGGGTTTGGTTCCTTCCTTTGATCAACGTTAGCCACCCATATGTTTGGCCTCTAGAAGTGATCCACCAAGGAAAAATAAAGATTCAAGAAAGGGGTATTGGCTCAAACCCTAGTTTTTCTATCTCTATAGAAAAGGGTGTACTCTCCCAACAATTGGAATTATGTCGTATGTTGAAAAAGTCAACATCACCCACCACCCATAATAAGACTCCTTATTTATGTAGATGTAGGCAACCCATCTTAACAATTAAGAATTGGGTTTTATTTAATTAATTAAATTCTTTTAATTAATTAAGCTCCCTAATCTTATTAGGGATAATTAATTAAACTCCTTTAACTAATTTTCCTTCCTAATCCAATTAGGAATAAATGAGAGTACTTATATTAAATTAATTTCTAAACTCTTTTAGAAATTAAAATAATAATAATTGTAATAATATTAATAAGACTCTCTTATTAATTTATATTTAATATTTCTAAAATATTAAATAATAAATATTAAGCTATTTAATTTATTTTATCACCATAGATTAAATTAAATATACATAACATATTATTACGATTATGCCATTAACTTCTTAAATAATTATTCTTCCTTTTATGGTGTGACCCTTTAGGTTCTCTATATTAAACCTTGTGAATAAATCAATTAGAACAATTCTAATCTTATTTAAATAAATAAATTAAACAATTAATTTATTTAAATAAATAATATTTATTCTACAATAGGGATAAGCCTCCCAAATGATCAACGACTTTCCGGATAATATAGATTTCAACATTAATCATTAAAGAACCTTTGAGTAAATAGTTACTAGATAATTCAATCCTTTCACCATACAATGTCCCAATAAAATATAAGACATGGAATTACTTGTCAAGTCTTATTTTATTTAATTATATGTATTTCGATCCTTAAATGCACAACTCCAAATAATGCAAATTAGAAACTCCTTTCTAATTTCATTCTGCCTTGGCCAAGGACTACTGGGTTGTCATTTATCGAATCACATAGGACATTTCTCTTCTTTTATTAGAAGTGGTAGATTCTTTATTGATCATACACTATCTCCATGTACAACTTATTATACCCAAGCATACCCTTTGATATACCCTAAGGGTCTTAAGGAATAAGTCAAAGTATAACTCATCATACACAAGATACTATGATGATCTCAAGTCCAAGGATTACTTGTACTACTATCACTACAGAATTCCTATTGACAGTAAATAAAACTCCATTAGGTATTCCTTAGCGAGCCACGTTCAATGAACTTATTCTCTAATAAGCACCTACATACTTTCTTTAGTGTCTCCACACAAATGATCATGAGATCAATCATCCTCATCCAATGAGCAAGTTAACGTGTGTACCAATCTATCCGGATTCACTAATCCCCAATTTAGTAATCCAATGATTGGGAACTATTTTAGTTTTAAGCTTTCTAAGAATTTAGATCTCATTAGAATGATCATCATCATTATTCTAAAAGCATTGCTTAAAACTATGGGTTTATCACATATTATAAAACAGCATCATGTAGATAATAAAAGCCTTTAATAAATTAATACTTTTTATTAATAAATGAATAAGATTGTTACAAAGTATATGCTTTATCATCAAACATGATTGGCTTGTGTGCATACTACTTTCAGTTTCCATAAGATCCGGACTGGATGTGCTCAATAATAGCTTTAAGATCCAAGTCTTGAATTTTACCGGACTTCAATCCCATTTCAGTCATCTCTTTGTGCTTGATCATTTTATAGAATGGTTTGTCAATACTAGCTAAGACTCTCTCATAGAAAGGAGCTTCCTGTACATCTATGAATGTCATGACCATTTCTGATTCCGTCATGGAAGGAATAACTTGAGCAGCAAGGCGCCTCCACCTTCGAGCGTACTCTTTGAAAGACTCATTAGATTATTTCTTGACCTTGGTAATTTGGTACCGGTCAGGAGCCATCTGAGATTGAAAACTGTATTGAGTGAGGAAGGCGTGAGCTAACTCTTCCCAGCTATGGATCTTTGAGTTGTCTAATCTGGTATACCATGAACAGGCTTCTCCAGTCAGACTTTTCTGAAACAGCTGCATTATGAGATTTTCATTTTCTGCATAAGATCCAAGTTCTCCAATGAACACTTTTAAAAGTGTATAAGGATCATCTAATCCGTTATATTTTTCAAAATCAGGGGTTTTGAATTTCTCTGGATAATGAACACCAGGGAAGATGCAAAGGTCAGCATATGAAACACTTCCATGTGTTCCAATCCCTTTGAGAACACGGATAGTTTCCTCCATTTGGAGTACTTTCTTCCTGATATCACCGGTGTCTGGATCTCCTTTAAGATGGGTGCCTTCAGGGTCTTTGTTGGTAGTATCCAACGGAGGTTCTAGATTTGCTTTATCTAGATCTTGTGTTCCTCCTTGTGTAGAGGATTCTGTATATGGAGGCATCTTTGTACCCTGAGTGGATTGGTGCAATTCTTTAAGCAAGACAACCAAATTTTTGATTTGCTGACTTAATCAGTCAAATTCTTCACGAGAAATAGGATTAGACTGGTTAGACAAAGACATGATTGGCTGTAGGCTCGTGGCCTTTTTAGATTTTGAGCGGGTAACAGGCCCAATGATTTTCCTACAAAGGACTTGTGTAGTTTAGTCTTAGGGTAATGTAAATGTTATTATAACATGTCCGTTTTAAGAATATTGTCCTGCAAAATCGGGTGTTAATTGATAACATGTATGCACAGATAATCTTCATATTTTCCATTATATAAAGATGAGCATGTAATAAAATTACAAGTAAATGCTTTTACAAGTAATTGAAAATGGAAAGCATGAAGAGACTTTCCTCCACGTTTAGTTTATCAGAGGTTGACCTATCTTAGGGTTTCTCTCGCGGCTTTTTGGCATGAAGGTTCCCAGATCATCACAATCTACTTGACGGGAAATTAATCTGGTCTTTCAACTGGAGCGAATCTGGGTGGTGCATTTCCTGAGCCTTGTTGGATTTATTCTCCCTACGAGTCCAGTAATCAAACACCGATAGGATAGCCTCCTGATGGAGGAACCACACAACATACATTCACATATAACATGTCTCACCGTTTATGAAAATAATGACATATGCGAAGCACTAATATCACAGATAGATATAGTATAGTGCAGTAAGTAAAATGCATTCGTACACATTCATCATAAATATAAATGCAACATTCACACACAAGCATATAACAATTTTGAAAATCTTGCAATAGCGTCTTAAGCCCTGTTACTATAGTCCTCAGCAGAGTCGCCACCTGTCGATGTCGAGATTTTTGAGTGTCCCTTTTCGTTACTTGTTCTTTGGTGTTCTCATGTTAATGTGAAATTTGTTTGAAAAAATAAGTGAAAAAGGTCCGACATGTATAATGTCGATGATTTGACTTTAAGAGTCACCAGTTGGTGTATTTAACTGGTTGCACCAACATAACCGAAAAAGTTTTGCACATTGACCCAGTGATTTGGCACTGCTAAACGGGTCTGTGAAACCGAGATTCATTTTGGGTCCGGGGCTTGATTATGCGGAGGGAAGGTGTTAGGCACCCAGACATCCGTGTTACCACGGTGACCGCCACTTTTCAAAGAAATCATATATAATGTGTGTGTGTGTGGGTGTGTGTGTGTGGATCAATGTGCAATTATTTGGAAGTAGTCTTTCACTGCTCGTTAGTACTCTATATACAAAGGGTTTGAATTTATAGAAAATTCAGTTTTAAACAAGATATAGCAATGAAGTTTTATAAAAAGAGGTTTTTCAAACCCCGTGCTCAATAGTAATTGAGGCCTTTGATACTTCCATTTTATTATTAAATGTTACTACTTGTTTGCTTTTACTTTTTAGATCAAAGCATCATCTTGAAAAATAATATACTGATTGTGCCAAACTCCTCACGGGTGCATGACAACCATCTAAGGAAATTCGAGACACTATAAAATAATGTACAAGTCACTATAAATTTGAAAAATGTCCATCATGGGAATCAATCTAGATTCATGAGATCAATCTGTGATCACATGATTCCTAGGCTCACATGATACTGCAATTTGTATGGAAAGCGATGCGATTACATATATATAAAAGTCGTAAATATATATATATATATATATATGGACATGATCAACCGCCATGAAGTAAACTCAAAAGTGACGAACGAAATGTAAATAAAGTCATAAAAGCGATCAACCGCCACTTAAGTAAACTCTGACAGACGAAAATGTAAATAAAGTTGTAAAAGGCCACGAAGTAAACTCCGAGCCTAACAGAATGTAATATATATATATATATATATATATATATATATATATATATATATAGCGCGAAAGAACGACCGGATGTAAATCCGGGCTCATCGATATGTCCACAACAACGATATATATATAGTATATATATAAATATATATAAAAGCAATAAATGCTCCTGGATATAAAATCCAAGCTCATCGAGATATATCAACAGCGATTATATATATATATAAGTATATATATATAAGCGAGATAAACGCTCGGGCATCAAAATCTAAGCTCAAACGAGGCATAACTCGATAATGTTAGTCCATATATAAAATATATACATATATAAGTATATATGTATATATAGACAGAAATGAAAACCACTTGATAGAAGTCCGCAAACACACACAATACACGACTCTCAATGTGTATAACAAAGTGTGTGCTAATATGAGAAGAAGGCTTTATAGAATGTGAGAAGGCTTATAGTAGAAACATGAATGTAGACTTCTATAACTTTATATGGATAAACACTCAGCTCCCGCCGGATAAAAAGATAGCTATATGTGAGCTAACAAATGTTTATAGATGAGGAAACACTCAAAAGGGGTGTATACAGAGTAAAATGGACAGGGCTTCCTCGCCTTTTTCTCTCCTTCCCTTCCTCAAATGGCTGACCCCAAGGTCTATATTTATAGATGGATGGCTGCAGGTACACCTGTGGCAGCCACAGTTGTACCTGCGGCTGGTCGTGGTGCATCTGGGCCTCGCGGGTCCTGTCGTCTCGAAGTACGTGCACTCGTGCATTGTAATGTCTGCTTGAACTTGCAGAACTTTAATCCGAGTATCCGAACGAGGTATATGTGACCTTCTTCAGACTGCTTGTGTCGAGAGTTACGCAATGACATGGATTAGAGATTGTACGAAGTCAGGAAGAGGGGTCCATGCCCATGGTCTTCAAGCTTCAAATTCTATCCAAAGTACTGCCACGCGTAATAGTCACTCGAGATTGTAACTCCTCGGTTCTTATTGGACATCGTTGGATGTATGTATGTATGTATGTATGTATATATGTATGAAGTGTTGAGACGACGCGCAAGGCTAGAAGGTGCAAGATGACGTTTGACTCTTCGCCGAGGTTATCGTCGGTTTGAGTTGAAAGTAGACGTTGTTCAGGGTTACATCTAAGATTGGACTACTTGTTGTTATGTTGTGATATCATCTTGTGAGAGAAAACGTTGAGGCGGTAAGATGACATTTTGACTCCTCGCCGGGGTTATCGCCAGTTTGAGCTGAAAGCAGACGTTGCCTAGGGTTACATCTGAGATTGGACTGCTTGTTTGTATGCCTCATTGTCATATATGGGTGTGCCTGTCTGCCCGGTGTTAGCTCTGGGTCTAAGGTATGAGTGCCTCGGCAAGAGGTCTGAGCTTGAAGCTGATCGCATGTATTTGAAACAAACATTTCCGGAGTTATCGTCGGAATTGCAATGGCATCCCTTAGGGCTATCACCAAGGATGGAGTTGCTACTCCCAGTGTTGTTTCTGGGACTGGAACTGAGCGTCGCGGTGTTATCACCGAGACAGAACTATCATCTCTGGTATTGTTACCTGTCTTTTGATATGCGTACCTCGGGGTTATCTCCGAGGTTGGAAATAACACTCCCGGTGTGTGTTCCGGGTTTGGAAATGATGTTCCCAGTTTGTGTTCCGGGTTAGAACTGATATGCCCAGTTTGTGTTCTGAGTTAGAACTGAACTTCTGGTAGTATCCGGAATGGATGTAAGCTGTCTTCCAAGGTTATCTCGAGAAGACGAATCGCCCCTCTGCAATGTCGATGTGAAGTCGCGAGAAAATTTCGAGTGTCTACAAGCACAACTAGCCCAGTAAAGAATATCATGACTAAAGATAATTAAACTATCAATAGCCTTCATCAGTAATAAATCAGAGATTTAGAACATATGGTAGATGATAAAACTTTTCAACCATAGTTGCAGCGGAATGAGCAATCCATTAGAAGAGTCAAATAGACCATCAGGTCTATTATCTTCTCAATGTTAAAAGTCCACCAATAATGTTTTATCCCTGTAACATCAATCAACAATTCCTGTCCACAATCATATGAATAACTCATAATCATAATTGTGATTCTAAATTCCTCTTCACACCCAGGACGAAGATAATTTTCATCACCTATCTTCACCTGAAACATTAAAAATCGTGGTTATACCAAATCATAATTCTTGCTCATAATCATACTAATAAATTCATCTTTGCACTACGACCAAAGATATTCATTAACAATTCATCTTTGCACTACAGGCCAAAGACATACAACTATATTTTAGAAGAGTCAAGTAGAGCATGATATCTACTATCTTTTACGAACTGAAAGTGTATAATCAATATTTTATCGCTGGGACTCAGATTAATAAATAATTCACATTATCGAATCATCCCTTCACTACGGCCAAGGATATTCATTATTATTATGACCACGAATCATCCATGCACTACGGGCCAAGGATATTCGTGTTTTCAACAATGGTCATGATTATACCGAATAATCACTGGTTATAATCATATCAACAACTGTCCATCAATGCACTACGGGCTAATGAAGACTTTTACCACATCATTTGTAACATTACAGGTCATGATTATATTGAATGATGCATGGTCATAATCATACAAATCAATAGTTCATCTATGCACATAAGCCAAAGATACTCATCAATAAATAGTTCATCTTTGCATGTAAGCCAAAGATATACAACTGTAAAACCAATAATCAACATTCCATCTTTGCACGTAAGCCAAAGATATACAACTATAAAACCAATAATCAACAGTCCATCTTTGCACGTAAGCCAAAGATATACAAATGTAAAACTATTAATCAACAATCCATTTATACACGTAAGCCAAAGATGACTTTCATAACAATATAAGCATGAGGATGATGACAATGATATAAGCATTAATCAAACGAAATAGAGGATAAATATTAAAGACTTTAAATTTATCCAGAGTTTAAAAATATCCAAATTGTCAACATGATACTGCTTTGTGGAGTAAAATTCAAGAATAATATTCATGTACCAAAAATAATTTGGACAGAAAAAAAAAATTCGGGTAAATAGTACCCCGTGAATAGTATTCTATGAATAGTACTTCAGGAATAGTACCTCGTGAATAGTACCCCCACATGAAAAGTACTCCAAATACCCGACTAAATAATATTTGGGTGAATAGTAATTTGGGTGAATAGTAACTCGTGAATAGTACTCCGACACGAAAAAGTGCCCCGAATACCAGAGTGAACAATATTAGAGTGAATAGTAACTGAGTGAATAGTAACCCGTGAATAGTAACTCGTAAAAAAAATATCAAAGAAAATGATATTCCATGACGAGTACAAAAGAAATGATATCTCATACGAGTATAATAGAATATACGAAACTGCAAATGGATTTTCACCCGCCATGCGATAATCCACGTAATCAAATCATTTCCACAATTTAATAAAGAATGAATACGAAGGGTCATTCACCATGCATGCGGTAGTCCACATAGACAGTTTATTCCAACAGAATAATAAAGAATGGAATAACAAAAGATTTCACCAGGCATGCGATAGACCGCACAAATAGGTTATTCCAACAGAATAATAAATAATGGAACCAAGTCATGCGTAATCCGCACAGACAGAATATTCCAACAAAATAATAAATAATGGAACCAGGTCATGCGTAATTCGCACAGACAGGATATTCCAACAGAATAAGAAAGAATGGAACCAGGTCGAGCGTAATCCGCACAGACATGATATTCCAACAGAATAATAAAGAATGGAATAACATAAGAATTTCACCATTTATACTGTAGTCCGCGTATATAGGTTATTCCAATAGAATAATAAGGAATGGAATAACAATAGCTCTCTTCATGAATACGAAAGAAATAATACCCCTTACTATAATAATAATAATATCCCTTACCTTAGAAGAAACTGGATATTGGAATAGTGAGGTAGCAGACTTCTCTTCTTCATTCTCTCTATAGCTTCTCTCTCTATAATTTCTCTATAATAATTGCTCTTGAGAGACTTAGTGAATTGGTGAAGAATAATGAAGGAATGAGCTTCTATTTATAGGAAAATATAGTTTCCATAATTGCACATTTTGGGGCTCAAATATTACTGTTTAATACCTTCATCTTTTCCTTCATTTTTAATTTAGTCATACAAGTATTATCAAACTTGCACCACCTCCCATAATAGTAAATCATGTGAATCAATAGTAAATCACGTGACTCAATAGTTCTAAACATGTGAAAAAATTAATTATAGTATAGTACATTCATCTAAACCTCCATTTTTAACTTAGTAATGCAAGTATTATCAAACTTGCACCAACTCCCCTAATAGTAAATCATGTGAATCAATAGTACACACATATGAGCACATAGTTATAAGCATGTGAATGAATAGCAATTAATTGCTCATTTATCTGGTGAATTACGCAATTGGTCAATATAACCTCCAGACATCAATTATTATCAAAATAGATGTCGATTTCCACTAACACTAATAATCCCAACACAATGGAACTATCAATTTCATCTTTAATTAACACGAACTTATTCATCATTAATATTATAACTCACAATATGTAATAACCAGGTCGTTCCCAAGAAAGAGGAGGTTTTTCGATAAGGATTTCTCCTTATTGGCGCGCAATTAGGTGACCAAACCTCTCCTTGATGAACTTTCTGACATATCATCGATATTGCAAATAATAATATGAATAACTTTGTCATCTCAATTATTGATTTAATAATATAACATATTATACAGATGATACTATGACAATAATTAAATCAATAATATGAGAGATATGATGCAACAATTACTGTAGCAATAATTGAGTATAACTAAATGACTTCTTACATAAGCATCAATAATCAATATCGTGTGCTACTATGCAACCACGCGTATTACTGTACTTTTACTACCAGGTAATTCAACAGTTTAACGGTAAAACTTTCACCAATATTTTTATAAAAAGATAATTCTGTCATTTTCTAAATACGAAAACACTTCCGTTGTGGGGTCCACCTATGATTATGCCGTCGTACGAATATTCCCTGTGAAAACGAATATTCCCCGACCAATCGAAAATTCCCCGGCACAACAAATAACAACTTGTTTACTTTGTAAAATTTTCAAATATCACCCTTAACTTTAACCCTTTCTCAATTTAACCATTTACTAAATAAAATAATAATTATAAGAAAATTGAATACTTTCATTTCATAATTTCGGGATCTCACATTCTCCCCTCCTTATGAAATTTCGCCCTCAAAATTTACGTACCTGGTAGTTTGAAGAGATGAGAATACATTTCTTTCTTTTCGGATTGTACCTTCCCGATTATTTCCTCTGTATCATGATTTTCCCATCGCTTATCTCCTGTATTTCAGATATCATTCTAGAATATATCTTCAAAACAAAGGTTAATTGACATATCACAATTTGTCAACTTATCAAGTAAAAATTTCAGCTTAGGTAAGTAACACACTAGCGAAGTATATAACTCATCTCTCCCCTCCTAGTTCTAGACTCTTATCTCCGTCAGCGACCATATCCCTAAGCTCTGATACCATTTGTGACGCCCCAAAAATAGGTCCACACGACCTATTCTGAGTCGCCAGATATCTTACTATAAAAATTAAATACAAACATCATTTATAGAACTGTTGAACTGTCGTGCAAAATATGACCACAGTTAAACTATGAGTTTTAATACAAATGTATGTAACTCTTATGATGCCTCGACCACAACCTTACAATGGTACTTTACAAAAAAGTACAGTTAAAAACTATTTTAAAAATTAAAATCTTTGGGAAGTGCTCAAGGAAACCTTCGTACATGGGAGGCCATGCGTCTAGGTTATGATAGATATCATATGTCCACAGAATTATCCTTGGTTGACCCAATAGACCCCAAAGAAAAACGAGAATATTACTATCATGTTCTTTCCAATGGTGAGTCTTCTCTTGACATATAACTATCTCCACTGTCTGCAATTTAAAATTATATTTCAACCAAACTCCAAGATCATATAGGTAGTGCTCGTAGATATACTCAGCAAGTGGATGTGCACAACCCTGTCTTATGATAACACGAGGTTGTATGTCATTAGACATCTTGTATGATAGTGGCAAAACACCCTTCCAAAGTTGGGTTCACCTCACCCTATTCGATTCACCTCACCCTATTCGGTTCACCAAAATTAAATATCAAATGACGTATACAATACGACACACTTATCTAATGTTCTTAATAAAATTATTTCCATACTATTTAGGGAGAACCTCAACAGCTATAGACCACCATTCTATTCCCCTGTTACCCCCGCTCGACCCAGCTCCACTCTTATTACTTGAAAGGAATTGTGAAGCAAAAAGGGTGAGCACAACTAGCCTAGTAAAGAATATCATGACTAAAGATAATTAAATTATCAGTAGCCTTCATCAGTAATAAATCAGAGATTTAGAACATATGGTAGATGATAAAACTTTTCAACCATAGTTGCAGCGGAACGAACAATCCATTAGAAGAGTCAAATATACCATCAGGTCTATTATCTTCTCCATGTTAAAAGTCCATTAATAATGTTTTATCTCTATAACATCAATCAACAATTTCTGTCCATAATCATATGAATAACTCATAATCATAATTGTGATTCTAAATTCCTCTTCGCACCCAGGACGAAGATAATTTTCATCACCTATCTTCACCTGAAACATCAAAAATCATGGTTATACCAAATCACAATTTTTGCTCATAATCATACTAATAAATTCATCTTTGCACTACGGCTAAAGATATTCATTAACAATTCATCTTTGCACTACAGGCCAAAGACATACAACTATATTTTAAAAGAGTCAAGTAGAGCATGATATCTACTATCTTTTACGAACTGAAAGTGTATAATCAATATTTTATCGCTAAGACTCAGCTTAATAAATAATTCACATCATCGAATCATCCCTGCACTACGGCCAAGGATATTCATTATTATTATGACCACGAATCATCCATGCACTACGGGCCAAAGATATTCGTGTTTTCAACAATGGTCATGATTATACCGAATAATCACTGGTTATAATCATACCAACAATTGTCCATCAATGCACTACGGGCCAATGAGGACTTTTACCACATCATTTGTAACATTATAAGTCATGATTATACCGAATGATCCCTGGTCATAATCATACAAATCAACAGTTCATCTATGCACATAAGCCAAAGATACTCATTAATCAATAGTTCATCTTTGCACGTAAGCCAAAGATATACAACTGTAAAACCAATAATCAATAGTCCATCTTTGCACGTAAGCCATAGATATAAAACTATAAAACCAATAATCAACAGTCCATCTATGCACGTAAGCCAAAGATGACTTTCATCACAATATAAGCATGAGGATGATGACAATGATATAAGCATTAATCAAACAAAATCGAGGATAAATATTAAAGACTTTAAATTTATCCAGAGTTTAAAAATATCCAAATTGTCAACTTGATAGTGCTTTGTGGAGTAAAATTCAAGAATAATATTCATGTACCAAAAATAATTTGGATCGAAAAAATATATATTTTTCGGGTAAATAGTACCCCGTTAATAGTACTCTATGAATAGTACTTGAAATAATACCTAAATGAATAGTACCCCTATTTGAAAAGTACCCCAAATACCCGAGTGAATAATATTCGGGTGAATAGTAATTTTGGTGAATAGTAACTCATGAATAGTAACTCATGAATAGTACTCCAACACGAAAAGTGCCCCGAATACCTGAGTGAACAATACTAAAGTGAATAGTAACTGGGTGAATAGCAACCTGTGAATAGTAACTCGTTAAAAAAATACCAAAGAAAATGATATTCCATGATGAGTACAAAAGAAATTATATCTCATACAAATATAATAGAATATACGAAACTACAAATGGATTTTCACCCGCCATGCGGTAATCCACGTAGACAAATCATTTCCACAATTTAATAAAGAATGAATACGAAGGGTCATTCACCATGCATGCGGTAGTCCACACAGACAGGTTATTCCAACAGAATAATAAAGAATGGAATAACAAAAGAATTCACCAAGCATGTGATAGGCCATGCATGCATGAAAGTTATTCCAATAGAATAATAAATAAGGGAACTAGGTCAAATGCGTAATCCATGCATGCATGTGATATTCCAACAGAATAATAAAGAATAGAACCAGGTCATGCGTAATCCGCATAGACAGGATATTTTAACAGAATAATAAAGAATGGAACTAGGTCATACGTAATCCGCACAGACAAGATATTTCAACAGAATAATAAAGAATGGAATAATAGAAGAATTTCACCATGTATACGGTAGTCCGCGTATACAGGTTATTCCAACAGAATAATAAGGAATGTGTTAATAATAGCTCTCTTCATGAATACGAAAGAAATAATCCCCCTTACTATAATAATAATATCCCTTACCTTAGAAGAAACTGGATATTAGAATAGTGAGGTAGTAGACTTCTCTTTTTCTTTCTCTTTATAACTTCTCTCTATAATTTCTCTATAATAATTGCTCTTATGAGACTTAGTGAATTGGTGAAGAATAATGAAGGAATGAGCTTCTATTTATAGGAAAATATAGTTTTCATAATTGCACATTTTGGGGCTCAAAATATTACTGTATAATACCTTCATCTTTTCCTTCATTTTTAATTTAGTCATGCAAGTATTATCAATCTTGCACCACCTCCCCTAATAGTAAATCATGTGAATCAATAGTAAATCACGTGACTCAATAGTTCTAAACATGTGAAAAATTTAATTATAGTATAGTACATTCATCTATACCTCCATTTTTAACTTAGTCATGCAAGTATTATCAAACTTGCACCAACTCCCCTAATAGTAAATCATGTGAATCAATAGTACACACATGTGAACACATAGTTATAAGCATGTGAATTAATAGCAATTAATTGCACATTTATCCGGTGAATTGCCCAATTGGTCAATATAACCTCCAGACATCAATTATTATCAAAATAGATGTCGATTTCCACTAACACTAATAATCTCAACACAATGGAACTATCAATTTCATCTTTAATCAACACGAACTTATTCATCATTATTATTATAACTCACAATATTTAACAACCAGGTCTTTCCCAGGAAAGAGGGGGCTTACCGATAAGGATTTCTCCTTATTGGCGCGCAATTAGGTGACCAAACCTCTCATTGACAGAACTTCTAGACATTGTCAATATTGCAAATAATAATATGAATAACTTTATCGTCTCAATTATTGATTTAATAATATAACATATTATACAGATGATACTATAACAATAATTGAATCAATAATATGAGAGATATGATGCAGCAATTATTATAACAATAATTGAGTATAACTGAATGACTTCTTACGTAAGCATCATTAATCAATACCGTGTGCTACTATACAACCACGTGTATTACTGTACTTTTACTACCGGGTAGTCCAACACTTTAACGGTAAAACTTTCGCCGTTATTTTTATAAAAAGATAATTTTGTCATTTTCTAAATACGACAATACTTTCGTTGTGGGGTCCACCAGTGATTATGCCGTCGTACGAATATTCCCTATGAAAATGAATATTTCCCGACCAATCATATATTTCCTGACACAACGAATAACAACTTGCTTACTTTGTAAAATTTTCAAATATCACCCTTAACTTTAACCCTTTCTCAATTTAACCATTTACTAAATAAAATAATAATTATAAGAAAATTGAATACTTTCATTTCATAATTTCGGGATCTCACATTGACAGTTATTACTGACAACCCTGATGAACTGTCTTGGACGTGCAATCCAATGCTCTTAGGAGCTTCTAGGATGTTGACGTTGGGGTTATCACCAATGTCCTTAATCCTTGATATAGACTTCACACTGAAGATGCATCTCTTATGTACAAGAGACTCTATAGGGATAGAGCTTTGTCTGCTGAAGATGTGTATAACATATTCCATCATCGGTCCTCCCCGATGAGGATGTTCTTTCCTAGTTCGTATCGCTGGGTCTTTCCGCGGTTCTGTTAGAGTTACTACCAACCGTTGGTGTTGTAAGGGTTGTCTGACCTTCATTGACATGTACATTAACGGATGAGCTCCCTGCTGGGGGAAAATATCAAGACTGCTTGACCTTCATTGATGTGTGCATCAACGGATGGATTGTATGAAAAGCCATTGGGGACAAGGTTTCAGGGCTACGACCCTAAATTTATGGCATCAGACCTTCGTGGGTTATTGCCGAATATAGTTTTTAACAACTATGATCATTGGTATAGTATACCCTGTGTTTGGGCAAATTCCAATGAATGATATGTAAAGCCACAGCTTGACCCGTGAAAACTAGGATTTCAGGCTAATCTGCTCAATCGCGTAGCATTTTTATTCATGATTTGGCTTTTTCAGCTTGTGAGAACTCTTTGTAACTTAACCAGGACCGAGCTGGAGGGGTAGGCCCCACCTAGGGGAGCCGCAGGTACACCTATAGCAGTCGTGGGTACGCTTGCGGCCAGCTGTGGGTGGCTTTTAAGGCTGCAAGTTGCCTTGTCAAGTCATTTTATGTTGCGCCGCGAAGGAAATCCGAGATCTCTTCTTCAAATTGGCTGAGTTCGGGCGTCATTTTGCAAATTCTTTCACCGTACATGTAACACTCCAAAATCCGGTCTATCTTCACACCCGGATTTCGTACGTCACGAGTACATCATTCATTCCAACATACATCATTATATACTGAAATATAACAACATACTTTTCAATTTCCAGGTTCTAATACCTTATAACCTTGTTCATTACAAATAATGATAATTATATTATTCTTTACATCTTACACGAGTGACTTTCATCCACCACAAAGGATACATAACAGTTCATTAAACTAATCTAAAGTTCAATTAAATTATTCTTCATTACAAGTCTTCACTTGATCTTCACGCTCATTCATATACCGAATGACACTTCGTCTGAATACCGATCAACTTGATCTTTACAGGATCCTTAAGTTCTTCCAACATCGTTCATTGAAAATATTTTTCATTTAAAGCAAGTGTGAGCATTCAATTGTGTAGCAAGTCATAACAGTTGAACAAACAACTTCAAGAATTCAAACATTCCTTTAGAACTTCGATACCCGAACAAAGGTTATGAAGTAGCTTCAATAATAGGAATAATTCTGATTCCTATCATTTTAAAACCTTAATCACATTCACTTTGAAATACTTTCCTTCTTCTACCTTTTTCATATGTATCCTATCTGGCTAGAATCATTAGCACAGACTTAATAATAACGGTTCATGTATAAATAGAATATACTCATATTGAATCAGTTCAATCACCGAATAGTTCATCTCATAGAAACACCAAAGTGTTCACATTGTAGCACAAGGCCTCATACGTTCTACCACCTTGTACAAATATCGCACATTCGCACATAGATAGAACTTCTCAAGTTCAACATCTAAAAAGTTTAAGAAACTAGCATTCATTTAGAATACGAATGAAGTTAGGAAACTTGCCTTACGCACAGCTACAGCTTACGCTGAATTGCTCATTCCAATCCCTATAACACATAAGGAAACACATACACTAATTACTTATGTATATTTGACTTATGCATTGGTTTACTTAACTTTACTTCTTGGGGTTCGTGTTCTTGCAACCTAAGTTTACGCGATCACTTTCATTACCGTTCTACGGCTTCATAACATACGGAGATGTCTTAGTTATACGTTCATCATCTTTGATGATTTACATTCTTATCTTCTTCTTATAACTTCTCCGGGACTCAGCACACATCGCTTCTCTGCTAGTAGTACATATGGTACTCTGAGTGGTTTCCCACAAATAACCAACAAACAAGTTCCCATCTCATCTACACTACCATCATAATGAGTTAGATCGGTTGCCAGTTTCGTATATACCTTCGCTCTCTGAAGGAATTGTTTAGCCCAACTCCCATATGTCAACCATCAGAGGTTACGATTGCACCACAACCTAACTTATCTTAACTTATCCGAACTATTAAACTATAATGTTTGTTAAGTCAATTTCTCATTCCTTATGGCTTTCTGACAAATAAATGGCATACCTCAGGATTCATTATTTATTGTCTAAGTCATACAGTCTTTTATATACTCAAAACGATCATTCAAGTTAATCATTAACTTGACTTTATTACGTTATGCGTACTTATCTTTAATTTAGCTTCTTCACCATTTATGGTTTAATTATTGGTCTTTATTATCTTACAGTCAAACCATACACGGGGTGTAGGTTCTATCCGTTTAATATTTGAATACACTCAACCTTCACGTAGGTTAAAGTGTTCAACGCTTACATTTCATTCTAACATTCTCCATCTAACCCACATTTTGCTTCCATTAATCTTCTTATCATTTGATACAGTTTTCTTAATACCATTCGTTATTCTTCCTTAATGTCAAAGCCATATGGTTCGTTGTATGCTAAGACCGATCATTCAACGCAACTGCGTTGCGTTCACAGCGTCTATACGCTTTACACTTATCTCTCATTACCACCACATAACATCGAAATGTTATTCATTACCCTCGTCAATCAACGTTTAAGGAATCACCATCATAGCAATCCCCCATGTTTGTTTATCGCGACTACAGTCCCCAGATATCAGTTTTGTAACCCGCGTTCACATTCTTTGTCTTTTAATCTCATTTAATCTTTTTGTTCAAGCTTCATTAAAGGTTTAATACACTAGATTAAGTGTTACATTAGTTAAACTACATGTTCATATTTCTTTCTTACACATCCCCCAGTAATTGAGCAATAAAAAGCTCAACAATGAGCCTTACCTCGCACCTGCCACTGTGTGTGTGGGTCCTGCCTTCTCTCTCTCGCTTCGCGCGAGCCTACGTCACTCTCTTTCCTTGTTTGGTCTTTGCGGCCAAAACTCCTCACTAACCTCGTACTTCTTATGCCACTCAAGCAGATGGTCGATGGCCCCGAGCTCATGCTACGATCTGCCCTCCCAAGGCACAAATTGTCATATACGAAAGCATGAAACTTGGAAAATTTTTCCAAGTCTTTTACATGCTTGAGACACTGACTTCGCAATCTCATAACTTCTTCGTTATAACTCGGAACAAGGTTGTTCCAAAGACATTCTCTTCCTTATCTTACGTACTTCATTTACCCTAGACAGAACTTCGTTCTGAATCCATTAACATGCCATTCAATTGGCTTAATCTTCGTCCTTCGTTCGTTTTACATTTTTAACATTCTTCGTTCGTTCGTCCGTAATTCGGTCATCCAAACTCAGAACTTATTCGTTCTTGAGTCCACGACTCATGTTTTCTATGTTCTCTTATATTCTTATGAAACCTTACACGTTCGGGTTCATTTACTAACTTTCTAATTCTCGTTCGTCTTTTACGAAATTTTTGCCATAACTTCGTTATAGCTCAGTTTTAATCCGTTCTTCATGAACGTTTCTACCATTCCTAACAAAGCAATAAGCATCTAACTTATATTCAATGGTTTTAAACTTGACCATCAACAACAATTATCCTACGCTGGTTTTAAATTTGTCCATTAACAACGTTCTTCGCGTTCTTCGCGTGTTCTTCGTTTGTTCTTCATTTTTAATCGATATTTTGATTGTGATTTTACTTTTTCTTGGAATTTGATGTTATAGAACACCATTCCTTACTTATTTCATCGAATCATTCATATGATTCATTCGGATCGCTCAAATTCATTACGAATTTTATATTTCCTTAAGAAATTTATAAAATAAATTTATAATTCTTAGTTCTTCTTTTCTCAATGATTTCAACCATATGAAACCATTCCTAACTTCTTTTACCTCATATTCTCATTAAACTATGTTTTAACATAGAAAACTTATAAAAAATTTATTAGAAGTTAGGTTTTCGAATTACCTTTCTTCTTTAATCTTCCTCCATTAGACAAAGCGTTCACTCGAGCTAGCTTTTCCTCTTCCTTTCCTCTTCTTTCTCCCATCCGAACTCTCTCACTCTCTCTCTCTCTTTCTCAAGTTGTAGGATTTTCAAAATCCCATTTTAATGAATTAAGCTCTCCTTTTATAGATTTTCAAGACTAGGGGCGTTTTGGTCATTTTTCAAACTGCCTTACTATTCCCACCTCCTCAATAGACCTCCTTACTATTCACGAAACTTTCCTTGGAAGTTTTGTGGTTCTGTCTTTCGGGTTTCGTCCGACAGTTTAAAATTTTCAATTCTCAGAATCTAAATATTTTTGGATATTTCGTCTTTCCTTTACCGATTAACTTTTATGCTTTCTTCGGATCTCTGAAAAACCAAAAAACACTTTTCTACGATAAACGTTTACCTTCACGTTTTCCCCTAATGTAGTTAAATGAGTGAAAAGTACATAACACTACTTTTTGTCATTTTTATTTCGTCCGATTTCTGCACGTTTTTTGAGAAAAAATTTTATCGGCTTACTTAACTTTTCACGATATATTATCGTCAAATCTTTCAACGGAATGTCATTTTGACATACCGAACTCTCGGAAAGGTTTAGGTTATTCAAACCCTAACCATTAAGATTTTATCGGATGAATAGTGCCTATTTAGTCTTTTTTCCCTAGAAATATTTTTGTTCCCAGAAAAATTTTATTTTCATCTTGAAAATTCTTACTCGTTAAGTCTAGCTCGTAGCCAGAATCCTCCTGATTAATAATCATCCTAGGTTCTAGAACTATTAATAAACACATAGCACATAATAGTATTAATAAAAAAAATTCATTTTATTAATAACTAATTCTTTAAATCTTAAATTCTGGATAATCCGAATTTTTGGGTTGTCACATTCTTCTTCCCTTATAAAAATTCTGTCCTCGAAATTTCTAAACCACACCCATTCTCGGGTCATCACATTCACCCCTTCTTCATAGAATTTCGTCCTCGAAATTTTAACCTATCCTTTTTCTCAACTTCTTTTTAAAGAAGTTTTTATCTTTCAAACTTTCCCTCACCTTCATAACTTATCAAAAATTATGAAGTAGAATTAACAACGACGAATATAAAAATTCCTTTAAAACATTTCATACTTTTGCTGAGGGGTCAAATTGACCATGAACTCTTACTAGGTTTAACAGCTTGACGCCATAAACTTTCTTCCATAGTCAGTTTACAATCACAAAGAAAGCAAACTACCTCTTCCATATGTAGGCGATCAACCCATTATATAACCCCATTTCGGGGTGTGTTCACCTCAGACTTAATCATTAGATTCCGCACCAAAATAATTTGGTTTGGCACAACTTCTTCAAAGAAAGCTCGATTTTCTTTTAATCATGACATACCATTTGTCTCAGCTAAATCAAGTAGCTTAGACCATACCAATAAATTGGATATCAACTTTGAAATATTCGTCTAGTCAACTCAATTGACATCAACTACCTTTAAATTCTTTTACAATACATCAAAACGTTTTATGACGTCATGATACCGTACTTTTCACAGTACGTTAAGGACTTCGTTAGTTTATGACTTCGCCATTATACATCATACCATATCGGGTTGTTGATCTTAAGATCACATCCAACACCAGGTTCAATTGCATTAATAACTCCATCCTTTTACCATCCTTGTATCGAATGCACGGATGATATAAAATTCATTTTGATATTTCAAATTAATTTTCATCTAGGCGAAATAATTAGCATAGACATAGCAAGAATAGTTCTTTTAAAATCCATTGGTTCTAAAAGTTGAACAAATTCTTTCCTATTCAATACGCGCACACATAAGCACGATTTCAAGAAACTTCAAAATCTAGCATAGCTAGATGACTTTGAATATCCTATTCTCCATCAATACTTAATCTTCTCTAGCACCTTCAATGCTAATTCTACTGAAAATAACTCATTTTCAGTCTAAACATCACTATACCTTAGTACAGTCCATCAACTTACCACACATTATGAGTTCAAGAACTTTTCACAATAATATGAGTTTAAGAACTTATCCTAGTCAGACCATAGACGTCCATTTGCTGAGAAGTTCAAAAACATACCATATCATTATGAGTCACGAACCTACCATAAGTATGAGTTTTAAGAACTCGCACCTATCTTATCGTTCTCTACCAATCAAGCATATTCATGAGAAAAGATTCACCTTCTTGTCATATACATCTTGATAGTGTGACCAATTCCAATGAGTATCACTGTAATAAGCTAAGCAGTTGTTACACCAAGTACAAACCTCTGCCCATAACAAAGGTTCATACAACTCAGCTATCACATGAGTCCTCAATTGAAATTTTACAACTTCTAAATTTCTCTTTACTTAATACGAGTTTTCTTTAATTCGTATGTTATCCTTCTCAACTCAATCTGAGTACTTCTTCCCATACTACTCCGTAGTACCATGCATTCATAGCATTAGCTATAAATCATTCATCGCTTAACAAATCATCTGTTATTAAGATTCACTATGATCACGTGGTGATCTTCTTTCCTAATCGTTGAACTCAATGATCTTCTTATCATTCTCTCTACGATTATAGTCTTAGGTACTCATACTTAAGGTTTATAACCTATCAGCACTGATACCAACTTGTAACGCCCCAAAATCCAGTCTATCTTCACACCTGAATTTCGTACGTCATGAGTACATCATTCATTCCAACATACATCATTATATACTGAAATATAACAACATAAATTCTCAATTCTCATGTTCTAATACCTTATAACCTTGTTCATTACAAATAATGATAATTACATTATTCTTTACATCTTACATGAGTGACTTTCATCCACCACCAAGGATACATAACAGTTCATTAAACTAATATAAAGTTCAATTAAATTATTCTTCATTACAAGTCTTCACTTGATCTTCATGCGTATTCATATACCGAATGGCACTTCGTCTTAATACCGATTAGCTTGATCTTTACGGGATCCTTAAGTTCTTCTAACATCGTTCGCTGAAAATATTTTTCATTTAAAGCAAGTGTGAACATTCAATTATCCAACAAGTCATAACAGTTGAACAAACAACTTCAAGAATTCAAACATTCCTTTAGAACTTCGATAACTGAACAAAGGTTATGAAGCAGCTTGAATAATATGAATAATTCTGATTCCTATCATTTTAAAACCTTAATCACATTCACTTTGAAATACTTTCCTTCTTCTACCTTTTTCATATGTATCCTGTCTGGCTAGAATCATTAGCACAGACTTAACAATAACGGTTCATGTATAAACAGAATATACTCATATTAAATCAGTTCAATCACAGAAGAGTTCATCTCATAGAAGCACCGAAGTGTTCACATTGTGGCACAAGGCCTCATACATTCTACCACCTTGTACAAATATTGCACATTTGCACATAGACAGAACTTCTCAAGTTCAACATCTAAGAAGTTTAAGAAACTAACATTCATTTAGAATACGAATGAAGTTAGGAAACTTGCCTTACGCACAGCTACAGCTTACGCTGAATTGCTCATTCCAATCCCTATAACGCATAAGGAAACACATACACCAATTAGTCTTGTATATTTGACTTATACATTGGTATACTTAACTTTACTTCTTAGGGTTCGCCTTCTTGCAACCTAAGTTTACGTGACCATTTTCATTACCGTTCTACGGCTTCATTACATACAGAGATATCTTACTTATACGTTCATCATCTTTTATGATTTGCATTCTTATCTTCTTCTTATAACTTCCTAATATATAATATTATGACTATTTTAGGGCATTTTGGTAATTTATAATAAGAAATATTATTTATGACCTTTTATGGATATTAAATAAGTGGTTTTGTAAAGGGTGAACAATTAGAATAAATTGTTTATTGATCAAATAAATTATTAAAATGTTATTATGATATTAATAATATTAGAATATGATATTGTTAAGTAAATAAAAATATTAAGATTAAAGCTTCATTAAAATATTATTAAATGATTAATAATATTAGATTAAAGTATTAATATTAGATTAAAATATTATTAAAAGATTAATAATATTAAATTAAAGTATTATTGGATGATTAAAATATTATTAGGTAAATAATAATATTTGAGATTAAATAAAATGTTATTAAAAATGTAATAACATTAGTAAGGAAATAAAATATTATTAAATGATTAATAATATTAGTAAATGAATAAAATATTAATACTATTGGTAAATGAATAAAGCTATTATTAATTGATTAATGATACTAAAACATAAGTAAGATATTATTAAAGTAATAATATTAATGCATGATTAATAATATTAGTAAAGTATTAAAATATTATTAAGATGTTAATAATATTAGTAATTTAATAAAAGTATTATTAATACTAAGAGGTGAATTAAATATTATCAAGATTAATAATATTAAGTGAATTAAAAATATTTTAAGTTATACTTAATGACTTTTAATATTTTAAGAAATAGTACATTAATATTTTAATATTAATGGTAATTATTTAAAATGATATTAAATGTTTTAAAAATCATTTAAGGGTAATATAAATGTTTTAAAAATATTTTGAGTTATTATAAATAACTTTAATGTTTTGGCAATGGTTTCATTAATAGTTTAATAATAATTAAATGTTAATCGAATTATTTGATTTTTGAATCATTTAATAATGATTTCGGTGTTTGAAAATTCATGATAAATTAATAAATGTTTATTAAGTCATTTAAAATAATATGACTAATACTTACGGATATTGATCGTTGGAATATAGTCTTAGACTCGATAATTACTCGATAAAGCTATCGGTACACCGACATGTTTCAAAAATTGATCTGGACTTAGATATTTTGACTGTATTAATGTTTGTTTGTGATGCAATGATTGTTGAACATGTGTGATAATGTGATTTAGTTATATGCTGACTGCGAAATGCAGTACTATATGTTATAATATATTGTTCTAATCGAACGAATGATCTGATTAATGATAGGTCGTGATATAAGAGATAAAACTAAGTTGCATTTTGTAAGCAGCAAATTAGGCAAGTATCCTACCTTTGCATTTTCTTTATGCAATGGACATGAGTAAGAATGTTTCAGAATTATATTATTATTGTACAGATTATTAACCCTATATTATATACGCTCATTGATTATCAACATGTTATTATATGGTAATTCAGATATATATTTTGTTCGATAATTTCTATAAATAGTTATACAAGTGTCCCCACTTGGATAATTATTGCATTTAACCACATGTTGATACACCTTTGTTAATTACTCGTATATATATGTTGAATTATAGATTATTTTTGAACAAGATAAAACCTTATTATTATCCAACCGAATTGCTTTGGTTTGGAACCCCGACAAGTATGAACATCCCTTACACGAGAAAACTTTTATGCACCCAAGGTGGACAGAGTGAACGATAACATCGTTCTTGCATGTAGTATTGATCAATCCGGGGTACAACGGGCTGATCACCCCCATGCCCGTAAGTTATGACGATTTACAGATGAAGTTCTGTTTAACCTTTTCGAAAATGAAAACAATGTTCATAGTATGTCCCCTTAACCCTATTTATAGTCAGTACATAGTTTCAAAAATTTGAAATAGGGTTGTTATGTTATTATTATCGGTTCAGATTACTTCACAACTATTGATTTGTTGTAGAAGGTTAGTACAAAGAAAACATTTAAATTCTTTCAGCTTATATATATATAATTGTTATTACTTGTTGGGCACTCAAATGTTCATCCTTGCTTAATTTAAATGTTTTAGCTAAGTGTGAACAACCTGAAGGCTCTGCTAGAAACAAGGGAAAGGGAAAGGTTGCTGAATAATTTCAATGTTATCTTATGTAATAGTTTAATATTATTAAGACAATGTTATATATATTTATTATCATATATTATAAGGAATGATTAAAGGTTACGTACTTGGGAGCTAGACTTTGATAGTTATGTAAATTAAGTTTAGTATTTATATTAGTGTTGTTATTATTAGTATTATTCCGCTCATAGAAATGGTATCGTGAAGCACTAAATTCGTGTTTCAAGTACCCGAATTTGGGGGCTTTACAACAATAGTTATGAAGTACTATCGATAATTCAAAATAGCACTTCTCTTTTCTTTAAAACGTTTTACAATGACAACATTCAGTAAAACATCAATTCCGGTCCAAAACCTTGAGTATTTCATACTTTCTTTGAAAATGACAACCCGACACTAAGTCCGTAAGTCCGACATTACTTATGTGCACATCTAGATGATCAGCCTATAGTACTATATGTTGTACAACACTACTTTCTTTAAACCTATGTACGTTTAAGTTGTGGCACCCTCACGTGCCTGTCGTTTGACGACAAAACATTTGTTTAGCATACTCAGTCTTCATTTGAAAACCATACCAAAATAGTTTGGCAAAACATTGACAATACTTCGATAGATTATAAGAAATCCAAAACATCTTAAGTCTAGCCGAAAGAATTGGCTTCGACTTCATCATACATCAATTCATGCGTAAGAATATGTAACAACCAGATATTTTCTATATAATTAAATTAGAAATTTTGCGTATAAATTTTTATTATTATTATTATTATTATAACGGTGGTAATATGTTCAAGGTAAAGTATATGTATTTATGTGATAAATAAAAATTTATTTATTACATGAATAATTTTAAATAATTTTCTTAGAATTATTGACCATTATAAATTATATTTTATAATTAATTGTGTAGTAAAAATATTTTTATTATTTAGTTTTTATGAAAATATGATTATTATTTTATTTAATACTATATGAAATGATTATTGGAATTGTTATAATTATTCTTTTATTATATGAATTTTAGTTCGATTATTAAGTTAATTATTTTAACTTAATTAATAATGCTATATATATAAGATATATCAGACATGGAATCCAAACCCTAATTTTGGATTTTGATCAAGGAATGAGAATAATAATATAATATTATTTTTTATTTCAGTGCTATAAATATGTAATGTATGTGAATAGAATGATAATGGTCGGTCAATTTTGGTATATTATGACAAACTCTAGTATTAATCTGATAAACCCTGTTTTGAAACTCAAATACGAGTTCAAAGCTATTCGGTAACAGTGTTATGTGATAATTTATGTGTACTTTAGAATTTATTGTTAATTATGAAAACTCTAATTGATATTTAGAAACCCTAATTAACTAAAACCCCTAATTTCTAAATTAGTAACCCTAACTGCTAAATTAGTAACCTTAATTGCTAAATTGGTAACCCTAATTGTTAATTGTAAGCCCTAATGCTAATTATTAGATCTTAAACCCTAATATTCATGTATAATGTAATTAAAAAACTAATTAAAATTAGAAAACTCTAAATTGCAAAATACTAGAAAATCAATGCACAAAACCTTAGGGTTAAACCCTAAGGGTTAGACAAATGACAAGTTAGCCATTAAATTTACAAGTAAAATGACCTAATTTCCCTTTTGTCACATTTTTATTAGATTACTTGAAAATCTTGCCAAGATTGGAGTTGGAGAACCATTACATGTGACTAAAAAACAACTCCCATCAGTCATTTATTGCCAGCAATCTCAGCAACATACATTGCATCATAATATATATAGATTTGAGAGAGAGAAAGTTCACTAAAATTGCTTATTTGCTATCTTACACCCAACCAACTCCTTCTCTCTCTACATATCCAAAATATAAAAGTGTATCAGTCCTAAATACAGCCCCTAGATCACCCAAGATCAGTTAGGAAGATCAAGATCAAGGATTGAACAAGAGAGGTATAAACCCTAACTCACCTTTTGATCTTAAATGCTAAGAAAAAATTTGTGTTTATGTGTTTAGAATCTTGCTAATGGATGTTTTATAATGATCTATTATGATCCATCATAGATCTATAACATTAAAGTGCCTTAAAATGATGTTTTTCAAAAATTGCGCAAGAACATTCATAGTGGTCTGACAGGCAATGTCAGTGACTCTAGATTCTTGCCTGTTCATGCTTTTTGTTGTTTTATGTTTTCAATATGTTGTTTGATATGTGGTCTGTGATCTGGAAGTGAAATCACAACCATTACATGTCTAGATTTCATGTTATTCGTGGTCAAAACCCGTTGACCGGGTATGACCGGATTATTTCTGGGTAACCCAGAAATCAAATTCCAGTGTCTGACAACATTTTGTAAAGCCAATATCTGTCAGTAATGATGTTGTTTGTTGATGTGTTGGTAACTAGATTATAGCCTGCTATATGGACTCTTGATCCGTGCCTTTAGATCCTTTAAATAATCAATAGATTGAATGGAGTGGCCGGTCAAAGTAGCCTGCTCGATCATGTTTTTTGTTTTCTGGAATTTCCATAAAACGTATGAACTATGTTTCTGACATACTTTGTGTGACAACCCGAGAATTTAGACAATTTATTAAAATCTTAAATGATTGATTTAAGGTCAAATATTAGACCTAGACAGAAAATAAGTGTATGCGTTTGACATTTTTGGGAAGGAATTTTGAGGGTTTCAAAATTCTGTGAAGGATTTAGGTGAATTATTCAGGATTAAGGATTTATGTGAATATATTCTATGTTTATGGTTTTGTATGTGTTCTGAATGTGGTTAAGGGTCAAGGGTTGGCCAGATAAATTTTATCTATGGCAAATCCTAAGTTTATATTAAGAATGTCAACGTTCAGTTAGGAAACCCTAACGTCTAATAAGAAACCCTAGAAATCGGTTCTAAAACTCTAATTTCAGTTCTGGGAATCTAAAAGCCTAATTCGGATATCGAAAACCCTAATTCAAGAATTTAAATGCTATATATAAGGATTAAACGTTATTGAATATACTTAATTAGGGAAAATCCTAAAGATTTATTTGAAACCCTAATTGATTATTAAGAAAACCCTAATACCAGATTTGCAAACCCTAATTTAAAATTTCGGTAATTTAAAACCCTAATCTAGGAACTTAACATAGAATTATAATGCTTTAATGTAATTAATTATAATATTGATTAGGGTAAAGCTTAATTAAATAGCAAACCCTAATTTCAAACTTTTGAACCCTAATTGTTTCGTTAAAAACCCTAATGTACAGTTGTGGATTTAATTGCTAAATTAGCAATATTAATTAGGGAATAATAATCCTAATTAGCCAACTTGGTTTATGATTAAGGAATCTTAATATAATTAGTGAAACTCTAATTATAATTTAGAAATGTTAATTTTCTATTTCAAAAATCTTAAATTCGGAAATTCTAGAAATGTGATTTATGTGAATCTTAGGTTTTTACCCTAAGGGTTAAATCCTAAGGTTTAAACCCTAAGGATTAAACCCTAAGGGTTTCATCAAATGCCAATTCTAGAATAAAAATGGCATGAGAAATGACAATTATGCCCTTTTTATTTCTTTAGTAAGGTAACTTGTAAATCTAGATAAATTTTGGGTTGTTCAACAACCCTAAGCCTAAACCTAGCTAACATGTGGCATATATCTCTCATATTAGCCATATTATAAGCAACATACATTGAATCAAAAAAATCTAGAATTTAAAAAGTAAGAAATACTTACTTTACTTGACATTCTATCCAACTCCCCTCTCTCTCTATATTTTCGGGTTTAAGAGTGAGAAGGAGTGTTATGCAAAGCTAGGATCAGTTCATAGCAAGCTAAGATCATAATCATTAAAGTCAGAAATCAAAAATCAAAGCTCAAAGGTATAAAATCCCAAAATTTAGAAATTTAATGATTTGAGGTTATTTGTTGTAATTGGTTGTTTAAAGTTGTGTATTAGGGTGTTATTAATTGATCTGGGTTGTTAGATCAAGGATCTATAACATCTAGATGCACGAATTTAAAGATTTCTCAAATCTGGAAATCTTGAAAAATGTTGACTGAAAAGCAAATGTCAGGACCTTTAGATCCGTGTGTGATACATTTTTTGTGTAGTTTATGTTATAGCTCTGTATTATGCCATGTTGTATTTGATCTGGAACTTGAATCAAGTCCAGAACTGGTGTAGATTTAAAGTTATAAGTAGTCAAAACCCTTTGACCGACCACGAATCTGGAATCAGGCACCAGATTTTTACTGGAGATGGTCCGACAAAGCAACTTTAGAGCCTCTGATCTTCCTACTTGACAAGTGTTTTGGAAACGTTTGTTTTATGGGCATGTAGTGCGGTACAAGGACTACAACATCAATCCTTTAGAACACCTAGATCTTGCATATAATTAAAGTTGTAATCAATCGAACAAGAGTTAACCCGATCGATGGGTAAAATTAGGAAACCGAAATTCCTTAAAACGATCTTTCCACCTACTTTGGTAGGCTCAAATCTTAACTTATTGTTGTTTTATATTGATATGTTTATATATTATGATACACGGACAACCTAATACAAGTCGAACCTATAGATCACCCAAACTAAAACTAGAACCCATGATATATGGATTTAAAGAAGCTAACTTTCAATCGTTCTTCAAATCTGGAAAACCGAATTTGAAGAAATGTCTAACAACGCGTTTATGTAGCTTACATCTTGCGGGTTGTTCATGTTTTGACTATGGAATTTGTTTATACTTGTATTACTACACTAATACTACAACTATAACAATTTATACTCCGAGAAAACACAATAATCACAATTATAGAAGCTCGTCAAACAAGGTCGCATACGAACTTCTAACATGAGTTTACGAAATTGGCTAAAGAACGCTCAAGAACACCTATAGCGGCGGTTACTACGCTTATAGGATACTTTAATAACATTTATTTTAGGAAAATGATTTATTTTATTTAATAAATAGACAAAAATGGTTTTAATTATTCAAAATACATAATAAATTATGAAAAATTATTTTAAAGCTCGAAAAATAGTTTTAATTATTTTGGATATATTTCAAAAATATTTAATATTTTTGGGAATATAAAAGGTATTTATTTATTTAATTATAATATTAAATAAATTATTTAAAAATAGTTTTAATTAAGCATGAAAAATCATGGAAAATTATATTATGGTGTTAGAAAATATTTTAAGTTATTTTTGATGACTTTTAATATTTTGTGATGAATTTCATTAATAATTTATTATTAATGGTAATTAGTTTATTTAATAAATATATTAAATAAATTATGGAAAATTAAAATTAATGTTTTAAAAATTATTTAAAAATGATTTAAGTATTATAAAAATATTTGAAGTTATAAAATATAACTTTTGATATTTAGTCATGAAAATATTAATATTTTAATATTAATATTTTATTATCGAATAATAGATTTAAGCGTTTAAAAATCATATAAATATGATTTCAAGGTATTAAAATACTTTGATATATTATAATTATATTATAATATTATGTTATGATTTTCATTAATATTTTATATTAAATAAATATTAATGATTAATAAATTATGTGGTATTTAATTCATATAAATACGATATTAATGATTGGAAAATCATGATAAATGGTAATAATTATCCGAAAATTATTACGAGCCTAGGAAAAATGTTTTGACTGATAAGAAATTATCTGTGATAATTGTTAAGTGCTCAGAAAGAGTTTAATTGAAATTAAACTCGTTATTTATCCGACTAGACCGTCGGGATGATAGAATTGTGTCGGTTTCAACTCAGACTTAAATAGTTTGACTTGATGCTATATCTTATGTGTGTTATAGACTGATAGAGTTATGTGTTATGTTTTAGGTTATTCTGTGTATATAAATATAACATTATTATACTGTGATAATATTATTCTAATATTTGGAAATCTATATTACTAATAATAGGTCTTTGGATAAGCGTTATAAATTGCGTTGCGATAATCAACGGTTCAGGCAAGTTTTACTTAACTCTACTAAGAGTGTTTGATTCAAATATGCTTATGGTTAATCATTGCTGATTGCCATGTTGAATTGTACTATGTACATATTGCATGTATAAGTCAGGTATGAAAGGCTGATCACCTTCATTACCGGTTGGTCCAGAAATGTTTGTTCATGTTTAAAACTTGTTCATTCAAAAATTTTGTTCGTGTTAGTTCTCAATTATATTGATGAATTATAGCCAGCTTATTATTCAAACTCTTCAGTCATGATATATCTTTAAATTGTATTTAAACTTGTTGGGCAACTTTCATGCTCACCCTTGCTATATCATGACAAAAAACATTGCGAGATAAAGCGAATCGTTGGATCTGAGGAAAGGTTAAAGATAGTTCCAGCTTAAAGTTAATGTGCGGCTAATTTGTAATAGTATAGTTTGATAAATGTGTTATATGTTAGATAGTGTATGAATTGTGTATAAGTTAAGGTTACTCGATTTTGGGAAAAAATGTGTATAGTGTATTGTATAAACAATTTATGTTTATATCTTCCGCAAATAGTTATAGAAATAGTGAACCGAATCTGCGGTGATTTGGGACCCGGATTTGGGGTTGCTACACTTTGACCGGACTGAATTTGGAGAATGAGATGTTGTTGAACTGAGATGTTGTTATGTAAATGTTCCTTGACATATGGACTTTAGATTTGAACCATAATAACAACATATGGTCGACCAGAACTTAGAGAAATTAGAGCTAGAAAGTAGGCACATGAAACTGCCTGGGTTTCTAGGTTACCCAGAAAACCCAGAAACATTCTGACAGTTTGTTTGGATGGCCAGATCTTCATGATGTTTTGATGTATGACCTAGATATTGGTTGATAGTTGTAGTGTTGCATACTTACTTCAAGATCAACGTTTAAACAGGCCCAGAACATGTATTGACTGAGAATTAAGGCTGGTCAAATGAGACCCCTTGAACATTTCCTTGTCAGTGTTCTTGAGCCAAGAACACCTAAGACGACATAAAGTGTCAAAATAGCATATAGCGACGGTTTTAATATTTTTATTTTCTAATTTACGAAAAAATTCATTAAAAATAGAAAATAATTTCTGAAAATTACAAAAATTGTTTTGAAAATTATTTGAAGTTATAAAAATTAACTTTTAATAATTTGGCATATTTTTCATAAATATTAGTATTTATTTAAATATTATTGATATTTTATTTATTTAATAAATGCATTAAATAAATTAATTAAAAATGATTTTATTATATTAAAAATCATTCTAAATGATAATAAGGTATTTAAAATATTTTTTAGTTATAAAATATAACTTTTAATATTTTAATGTAAATTTCATTAATTATTTAATATTAATGATATTTAGATTTATTTAATAATTATATTGAATAAATTAATTAAAAATGATTTTAATATTATAAAAATCATGTTAAATGAAAATAAAGTGTTTAAAAATATTTTAAGTTATAAAGTATAAATTTTAATATTTAAGGGTAAATTTTATTAATAATTTAATATTAATGATATTAGATTTATTTATTAATTATATTAAATAAATAGTTTAAAAATGATTTTATTTATTTAAAAATCATTTAAAAGGATATAAATGAATTAAAAATATTTTTAGTTATAAGTAATGACTTTTAATATTTTGATAAATAATGCATTAATATTTAAATATTAATTGTAATTGTTTAAAAATGATTTTAATTATTTTAAAATTTATTTAAAATTAATATTAATACTTTAAAAATATTTTGAGTTATTATAAATAACTTTAATATTTTGGCCATGGTTTTATTAATATTTTAATATTAATTAAATATTAATGATAATAGAATTATTTAATATTTAAATCATTTAATAATGATTAGGTGTTTGAAAAATCATGATAAATTATAATAATTGTTTAAAAATTATTATAAGTCATTTAAAAATAATATGAATCATATTTAAGTTATTTAAATGGATATTGAACTACAAGATAGAGTCTTAGACTCGATAATTACCCAATAAAGCCATCGATACATCGAAATATTTCAGAAATTGATCTGGACCTATATAAATTGTATGTATATGTGTTTCTTTGTGATCCAATGACTGCTAAACATATGTGGTAATGTGATTAAGTTATGTGTTGACTGCAAATAGCAGTACTATATGTTATGATATATTATTCTAATCGAATAAATGATCTTATTAATGATAGGGCTTGATATAAAAGATAAAACAAAGTTGCATAACTGTAAGCAGCAGACCATGTAAGTATCCTTACTCTTTGTATTTACTTATGCAATAATCCTATGTAAGTAAGTTATCGAATTATACTCCTGTTATGTAAGTTTTTAAACTCTACTGTTATTGATCATGTATTTCAACATTAGTATTCATGCCAGTTGTCGAACTCTATTCGTTTACCAGTACAGTAGTAATGTATGATCAATATATACCCTGTTTATAGATAGTTAAGTTAGATTATACAAGTGCCCTCACTTGGATAATAATTGTATTTAATCACATGTTAATGCATACCTACTAGTTTTCAGGTATGTATATGTTATTTAAAAATCATCTAAGCTATTTAACTTTCAAATTAGACAGCATTTAAAAATATCATTGACCATGATAGAACATTATTGTTACTCAGCTGAATTATTTTAATTCAGATTCTAGACTAATTATGAACATCCCGAACAGGGAAAACTTTTATGCGCCAAAGGCGACCCAGATGAACAAACTTATCATTCAAACACGTAGTATTGTTCAATATAGGGCATAACGGGCTGATCACCCTCCATGTCCGTAAGACATGACGGTTTGCAGATGAAGTTCTGTTTAACCTTTTCAAAAATTAAAAATAAAGTTTATAGTTTATCAAATTGTTCCCCATTTATAGTCAGTACGTAGTTTCAAAAAAGAAATAGAATTGATATGTAGTTCAGTATTGTTTCAGATTACTTCACAATTATTGCTTCGTTGTAGAAGTGTTGTCCAAAGAAAACATTTAAATCTTTCAGATAAACTTTATTCATTGTTATTACTTGTTGGGAACTCAAATGCTCATTCTTGCTTTAAATTTAAATGTTTTCAGCTAAGCTAGCACGACTTGAAGGTTCTGGCAAGAACCAAAGGAAGGGAAAGCTGAAGGAATAGGTTACATAATGTTGTTATGACTATTTGTAGTAGGATAATATAATATTTATCATGTAATGAAAAACTTAAAGGTTCACGACTCTGGGAGAATAGACACTTTGATATAATACTTTTGTTTAATTAATACATTAAGTAGTTGAATGAATGTTATTGTGAAGCACCGAATACGAGTTTCAAGTACCCGAATTTGGGGGCGTCACAACATGGTATCAAAGCTTTAGGGTTAGAAACCTTAGGTGGGAGTAGACCTTAGGCTATAACCTTAGGACAGAGGGAAACGTTGAAAATATAAATAACTCAAATATAGTTTAAAGGAGATAAATTAAATAAATTCATCATAAAACAAAATAAAAGATAACTTATATAAAACTATTAATTTCTATGTGTATATACTATATACTAATCAAAATAATTTATGTGTAGATGTCAGGCGAAAAAGGATTATTATACGCTTATAACATGAAGAAGGATCAAATCAATACACCCGAGCTAATATCGAAGCCAATTGTTGACATAGAGGCTCACGTTGAAAGTAACCTTGATAAAGTGACTATTTTGGAAAATATAGTACCAGACCCAAAAACAGTGGAATTAACAGATAGTGATTCAAACACTGAAGTTGGAGCTGATCAAGCATCAACGGAAGTGCAGAATCTACAGGACCAGGTTTCTTCTTTAGAAAAGTTGTTGGAAATAGAAAAGCTATTTGCAAAAGGCGTTGATCGAAATAATGGAAGAACAAGATAAGCTTAAAATCAAAATTGATCAGATGGGAGCCAAAAATAGAATATCAGGTGCAGCTCTGACAAGAAGAGGAAAAGAAATATAAACGACCGAGAGTTAGAAAATTTTGAATTTAACCAAGGGAACCTTAGCAAAATAGGAAAGTGTACAAACTGTAAAAGGAAACATAGAGGCATGTTCAAGACAGGGAAAAAGATATGTTACAGTTGCGGACATGAGGGACATTTCTCTCCTCAGTGTCCTAATTTTAAACAAGGTGCATGTTTTAATTGTGGGTTGGAAGGTCATCGGGCGAAAGATTGTTCAAGATCAGGAGAAGGTGTAAGAAATAAGTAGGATTTGTATTTGAATATGTATGTTTGATGATATGATATATATGAATATGTAATGTAATATTCCTAACTTTTGTATAAGTTGTAGTAGCAAATCCCGAATTTTATGGTCATAAAGGGATAACAGATGCTTATAACAATATGTGATATCCTGTGTAAAGTACTATGAATGAATATAAATATATGATTGTTTAATGAAATAAGTTTTTATGTCTCTATCTGATAATTTGATAATCCAGTAAACCAAGTTTTCAAAATTTAATATTTTGAGTATATGATTATTTGAGTTTGAAATCACGTGTTATATGTTAAACATATACGATGCGACATAGAATATAAGTCAATAAAAAGATAATTTATGATTTTATCAGATAATGCCGCCAAGAAAACAAAATCGAAACCAAAGAGTTGAAGAATCTGTCAACAATGCTGGAGGACAACAACAACCAGAGCCAATACAGAATTTTGCAAACATGATAGCTCAAGCTATGTGGAATGCAATACCAGTTGGGGGAAATCAGCCCGATAATAGATTGGCAAATTTTAAAGACTTCAAAGCAGTAAGACCGCCAGAGTTTAGAGGGTCAACTGACCCTGTAGAAGCTCGGACTTGGATAAAGGGGATAGAAAAGGCTTTTGTGATAGCTAGGCTAGCGGAGGGGCAAAAGACAGCTTTTGCCACTTATATGATGAAAGGGGAGGTAAAATTTTGGTGGGAGACAAATCAAACTAGAGCTGGAGTAGAAGAGGTTACATGGACTAGGTTCAAAACACTGTTCTTTGAGAATTATTTTTTGACTAGTATGCAGGCTAGGATGGAGGTGAAATTTCTGGTGTTGAAGCAAGGGGACATGTCGGTTGCCGAGTATGGCGCAAAATTTAATGAATTAGCTAGGTTCGCTCTATATCAAGTAGACACGGAAGCAAGGAAGGCACAAAGGTTTGAGTTGGGCTTAAAACCCTGGCTCTATAACCAGGTGGAGAAGAATAAAGCTAAGGTTGAGGGAGTTGTCAAAGTGGAGGGAGTAGTAGAAGTAAGATGGGAAAGAGAAAAGGGGACAATTTAGGAAATATCAAAATTAAGCAAGAGGGTGTAAAGAAGCAGATTGTGCAATGTGAAAACTGTGAGAAGAACTATTCAGAAGAGTGTTTGAAGGGAAAGTCGGTGTGTTTTAAGTGTGGGAAGAAGGGACATATTTCTCCAAACTATCCTAATCCAAGGATGAATAGTGGTTATTTTATTTATGGGTCAACAAAACATAAGGTGAGGGAATGTCCGAAAAGGAGAGCTGATGGGGGAAATGTCAATACAAGGAAAAGTAGTGGGATGCTAGCAATAACTGGTCCGACTCCACCAAGCAAGCTAACCAAATCAACTGCAAGGACCTTCAATATGACAGTTCAAGATACGGTTGCAGCTGGTGATGGAACTCTAGGTATTATTCGTATAACTTTTATTTTCTTATACATGATTTTCCTATATATAACAAATGATTTTATAAAGAATTATTCGTATAACAAATGATTTGAAGGAAGAATTTGAGTTCTTTTAGAAATCAAATTTCAATTTAATCAGATAGAAAAGCTTTGCGTTAAATAGTTAAAAATCAGTTTGATCGAATTTGATCGAGATCTATTTGTAATGACTTTGTATGCTATGTACCCTTATATGTATAATTTTTGAAACGGTGATTCCAGGGACGGATTATCAAGGAGGGTGAATGTAACAACCCGATATTTTCTATATAGTTAAATACAAAAATTTGAGTATAAATTATTATTATTATTATTATTATTATTATTATTATTATAAAGGTGATAATATGTTCAAGGTAAAGTATATGTATTTATGTGATAAATAAAATTTATTTATTACATGAATAATTTCAAATAATTTTCTTAGAATTATTGACCATTATAAATTTTATTTTATAATTAATTGGTAGTAAAAATATTTTTATTATTTAGTTTCTATGAAAATATGATTATTATATTATTTAATAATATATGAAATGATTATTGGAATTATTATAATTATTATTTTATTATATAAATTTTAGTTCAGATTATTAAGTTAATTATTTTAACATAATTAATAATGCTATATATGCAAGATATATCGGATATGGAATCCAAACCTAATTTTGGATTTTGATCATGAATAAGAATAATAATATAATATTATTTTTATTTCAGTGCTATAAATATGTACTGTATGTGAATAGACTAATAATGGTTGGTCAATTATGGTGTATTATGACAAACCCTAGTATTAATCTGATAAACTCTATTTTGAAACTCAAATACGAGTTTAAAGCTATTCGGTAACTGTGTTATGTGATAATTTATGTGTACTTTAGAATTTATTATTAATTAAAGAAACTCTATTTGATATTTAGAAACCCTAATTAACTCAAAACCCTAATTTCTAAATTAGTAACCCTAACTCCTTCTCTCTCTACATATCCAAAATATAAAAGTGTATCAGTCCCAAATACAACCCCTAGATCACCCAAGATCAGTTAGGAAGATCAAGATCAAGGATTGAACAAGAGAGGTATAAACCCTAACTCACCTTTTGATCTTAAATGCTAAGAAAAATTTGTGTTTATGTGTTTAGAATCTTGCTAAGGATGTTTTTTAATGATTTATTATGATCCATCATAGATCTATAGCATCAAAGTGCCTTAAAATGATGTTTTTCAAAAACTGCTCAAGAACATTCATAGTGGTCTGACAGGCAATGTCAGTGGCTCTAGAAGAAAGTAGTATGCACACATGCCAATCATGTTTGATGATAAAGCATAAACTTTGTAACAATCTTATTCATTTATTAATAAAAAGTATTAATTTATTAAAGGCTTTTAATTATATACATGATGCTGTTTTATAATATGTGATAAACCCATAGTTTTAAGCAATGCTTTTAGAATAATGATGATGATCATTCTAATGAGATCTAAATTCTTAGAAAGCTTAAAACTAAAATAGTTCCCAATCATTGGATTACTAAATTAGGGATTAGTGAATCCGGATAGATTGGTACATACGTTGCTTGCTCATTGGATGAGGATGATTGATCTCATGATCATTTGTGTGGAGACACTAAAGCAAGTATGTAGGTGCTTATTAGAGAATAAGTTCACTAAACGTGGCTCCGCTAAGGAATACCTAATGGAGTTTTACTTGCCTGTCAATAGGAATTCTTGTAGTGATAGTAGTACAAGTTATCTTTGGACTTGAGATCATCATAGTATCTTGTGTATGATGAGTTATACTTTGACTTATTCCTTAAGACCCTTAGGGTATATCAAAGGGTATGCTTGGGTATAATAAGTTGTACATGGAGATAATGTATGATCAATAAAGAATCTACCACTTATTAAAGAGAGAAATGTCCTATGTGATTCGATAAATAACAACCAGTAGTCCTTGGCGGCGAGAATGAAATTAGAAAGGAGTTTCTAATTTACATTATTTGGTGTTGTGCATTTAAGGATCGAAATACATATAATTAAATAAAATAAGACTTGTGATGAATTCCATGTCTTATATTTAATTGGGACATTGTATGGTGGAAGGATTGAATTATCACGGTAACTATTTACTCAAAGGTTCTTTTATGATTAATGTTGAAATCTATATTATCTGGAAAGTCGTTGATCGCTAGGAGGCTTATCTCCATTGTAGAATAAATATTATTTATTTAAATAAATTAATTGTTTAATTTATTTATTTAAATAAGATTAGAATTGTTCTAATTGATTTATTCACAACCGATTTAATATGGAGAACCTAAAGGGTCACACCATAAAAGGAAGAATAATTATTTAAGAAGTTAATGGCATAATCGTAATAATATATTTACATTATATTTAATTTAATCTATGGTGATAGAATAAATTAAATAGCTTAATATTTATTATTTAATATTTTAGAAATATTAAATATAAATTAATAAGAGAGTCTTATTAATATTATTACAATTATTATTATTTTAATTTCTAAAAGAGTTTAGGAATTAATTTAATATAAGTACTCTCATTTATTCCTAATAGGATTAGGAGAGAAAATTAATTAAAGGAGTTTAATTAATTATCCCTAATAAGATTAGGGAGCCCATTTAATTAAAAGAGTTTAATTAAATAATACCTTATTTTAATAGGGTTACTTGATATCTTTATAAGAAGAGTCTTATATCAGATATCAAGATAACGTAATAATTCCGATGGTTGGAGAGTACGCTCCTTTTCTATAGAGATAGAAAAACTAGGGTTTAGCCAACCACCCATCTTCTTGAATCCTTCTTCTTCCTTGGTGGATCACCTCTAGAGGCCAAACACTTGGGTGGCTAACGTTGATCAAAGGAAAGAACCAAACCCGGTGAATTCAAGTTGAACGCGAATGGATTTGGAGGTGAACTTGTACCTGAGGAAGCTCGATCTTCAAGTGTATGATTTTATTCTTTATCTTTTCGTTTAATTAATAATTGTGCATAAAGGGTGATCCGGGTTTATGGTTTGTAAAATTTTAAAACTCTGGTTTTTCACGTTTCCGCTTATTTTTGCAATTTGATTGCGTTCTTGAATATTACAAACCTAACAGTGGCATCAGAGCCAAACCTCTATGCAAATTATTAATTGTTTTAATTTGATATTTATATTGATATGTGTTTAGAACAATTTAATTGGGCATAATTTGTTGTATAAAAATTTAAAAAAAAAAAAAAAAAACCAAAATCATATTTACGAAAATATGATTTCGCTGAAAAAAAAATTTCTTTCTGTTAATGGGGACGTGAATCTTTTTCGCTGAGTACACATTATTTTTTTTATTCGGTTATTAGAACCACTGTATGATTACTCTAGCAGGATTCACGTGGTGCTATTAATTATTGATTGATTTTTAGATTCAGTATATATATAGTTAACTTATTCCTGTTAAGTGTTAACAAGTTTAGTTATATATATATATATATAATATTTTAATAATTTTATAATTAAAATAAAAGTTTATTTTAATCTTAAAATAAAAAGTTTATTTTAATATTAAAATAAAAGAGTTTATTTTAATTTTAAAATTAGAATTTCATGCTAACTAATTAGAGTTGGAATTGGATTCCATGATAACTAATTGGAGTTGAAATTGGATTATATTTTCCTTAAATAAAGGAGTTTATTTAGATATGGAATAAGATTTCATATTATTCAAAATAAAGGAGTTTATTTGTGAATAGGAAAGAGAATCTGTGTTTCCTTTAATAAAAGTTTTTTTTAATTAGAATTGGATTCCATAATTAATTAAAATAAAGGAGTTTATTTTGATTAAAGATTTTGATTAAAATAGAATAATTTATTTTATTCAAAATTGGATAAATTAAAATAAAAGAGTTTTATTTTGATTTAATTTTGGATTAAAATAAAGGAGTTTATTTTGATTCAAAATTAGTTTTTATGCTAACTAAATTTGCCCATTAAATGATCTCAATATATATATTGAATGTTTATTATTCATCAGATGAATGTTTTGTATTGATGCATATGGTGATATGTATGATAATAAATGGGATTGATTATGGACTATCGACCAATGTGATTGGATTTTATTTTAGTTGGATGCATGAATGTATGGGTTTTATTAAATGGGGTCTGCGTACCTCGTCTTCTCTAATTTTTTCTTAATATAAATTCTATCTCTCTCCTATGTACTTCCCCTTGACTGCTGATCAAGGTTTCTATTTATTTTAAATAGTTTTGTAATAGGAATAGTTAGAATTATTTTGAAGAATTGGAGATCAAGGGACAAGAAGCGCATGAAGATCCGTTTGTAATAGAGCACGGGTTTAAATGTAATAGTTATATTTAAATATTAATTCTTGCACCCCTAGGTTTGACCTTTTGGTTCACTTGGTGGCTCTAGTGAACCAAACTAGAATAAAGTCCATAATCAATCCGGATAGAATATAGTATTCTATATGTGCATGCTTATACTATATATATTATATATTATGCAAACATGCTTCACATGTTCATTAATATGACACGTATTTTATATATATATGCAAATGCTACGCTAAAACAAGATGAGACAAATTAATAACAAAACCCCTCAAATTTTTTTTATATTAAGTCTTAAGCGTTCAAAGATATTTGGAATATCGAACGTCGCCTTCTAGCATGATAAAATTAATAGAGTATTAAATATTTAATATGAGTTTGTTGTGTCACCACAAGGCAAGTATTAAGTATTTAAGATGTTAATTTATCACATTTGATGCTTATAAAGAAAATTGAACAATATTGTTTTGTTGTGTCACCACAAGGATGATATTTTCCTTTTTTGAATATATGGAGTGCTAGGTCGGACTTAACTTGGATAATTTTGATTCGGATGTGCCACCACTTGATCAAAATAATCTAAGAGGCAAAAGAAAAGGAGTTGCATAGTTGATGTAATTGACAAATGTTGTCTACCTATTTATTTATATATAGTTTGTTGTGTCACCACAAGGCTATATACATTTGAAATGGGATCCTTATTCTCACTAGCAGAATCTTTAATTAGATTTTGCCCGAACTATATAAGTGAGGTAATATAGTTTGAAGAAAATAGTGGGAGATACCAATTTAAAACAAGACCTAAATTATTTTGGTAATTAATAAAAGAATGTATGTTAAAATGTTGTTAATTACAAATTCATTTACAAATTTTACAATGTCTAAAATTACTATCACTGCGAAACATATTTGATGTTAATTAACCAGACTGAATTACTCGGATTGGTTAAGGAATTTGAGAATAGTTCTCATGGCTGAAAAGCTATCTTATGTCCTTAATACGCCTATCCCTGCAATGGTTGCAGACAATGCCTCTGAGGAAGAGATTGCTACTTTTAGAAAGTGGCAAGATGATGCACATTGGCTCGAATGCATCATGCTCGCATCCATGAGTAACGAGCTTGATAATCGGCATGAAACTATGGATGCTCTCTACTATATTCCTGCACATCAAGTAGTTGATGGTGAGGAAAGTAGGATTGATAGATATCAGATATCTAAGGAGCTCTTCCAATCTAGAATGGCCAATGGCACTATAGTACAGACAAAAGTTCTTAACATAATCAATTTGATTGATCAATTAGGACAACTGGTTTTGTCATGGATGGAGAGTTGAGCCAAGATTTGATCTTGTACTCACTCTCGGACTCCTTTCACAATTGTTGTGAATTTTTCATATGAACAAGCTAGATATCAGCTTCGCTGATTTGCTTAACATGTTGAAAAATGTTAAGAGTCATTTTCCAACCAAGAAAGACCATGTCTTACTGGTAGGGGCCATAGGATCTTCTGAAAGAGAAGATTGATTTAAAGAAGGTAAACAGAAAGGAGTAAACAAAGGATAATAAGAACAAAACTGATATGGATAGCAAAGGAGTTTGCTTCCACCGCTATAAGCTTTGACACCGGAAAGAAAGCTGCAAGAAGCATCTTGCGAGAGCTAACCAAAGAAGCTTAGTGAAGTTTTGGTTACAAATACAAATTTGTTCATGATTTAAAATAATTTTTTCTTTAAGTCAATGTTCTACTTGGGTATTGGATACCAACTTTGGTTATCATAAATATAGATTTATGAAAGGACCAAATGCAGTAGAAAGCTAAACAAATATAAGTAATCCTATGTGTGGGAAATGAAGCAAAGGTTGCAACATTAGCCATAGAAACTTATAGTTTAGAATTTGCTTACTGAGCAAATCTATTAAGTCAATAAGTTGTTATTGTATTCTAGTTCTCGTTGAAAACATTATTTCCATTTTATTGTTGGACAATGAAATCTTTGGTATTATATTTAAGAACAATTGTTGTTCTATTTATAATAATAATGTTTTGTATAGAACTGAAATATTACTTAATAGATTTTGTATACTTGACTTCACGTGGAAAATTATTTTATAAATTGAACAAAATAATATAAGAAAAGGAGATGATCATTCAAAGAGTTGAATATATGTATTTGTTGAAATACAAGTGTGAATTATTTGAAAGATTCAAAGAATTCGAAGTGAAACAAATTGGCAAAGTATTAAGATTCTTTGATTAGATCAAGGAATAAATACTTGTACAATAAGTTTCTAGATCATCTCAAATGGTTTTCTCACAATGGACACATCCCGATCACGAATAATTGATTGATGTATCTGAATGAAAAATCGTACCTTGTTGGGACATAGTGCGGTCCATAATGATTTTACCGACATTCTAGTATCCTTCGGGATAATGTCCTAGAAATGGTCGACATATCTACGAAAATGGTAACCTCAAAATCCATTGAAGACTCCATAAAAGTTATGGACAGGAGGATTCCTAATCTTAAGTATGTTAAGATAAGGGGTTGTCCAACTTATGTGAAAAGGTTTCAAAGGATAAGCTTGGGACAAGATTTGACAAGTACAATTTGTGGGACATCCTAAAGTAAGTTTAGGGTATATGTTCTATAATCCTACTTAGCAAAATGTGTTTGTTCTGAAACACGCTTTCTAAGATAAATGTGTTTATTATTGAAGGGGGCTAGTGGGAGGATAATAGATCTTGAAGAGTTCAAGAACCACAAAACACTATAAGTCAAATAAGAGGAACCTATAGATAGACCAATTGTACCACAACCTAATCGTAAATGCGAATAGTAGAAAGATACCTAAGAGGTATGGATTCATCATAGATGATGATGATGAGGTACACATCATAGAAGATGATGATCCAGCTTACATACGATGAGGTAAGAGTTCTAAATGTGTACAAAAGGGATAGTGGGAGCCCGTGACATTCCTAATATTATATGTTGATATACTACGGATAAGGAATGACATACTAATGCTACAATCAAGAATGATAAAGTTGTCTAAACATTCCTCCATGAATGGTTTGGGAAGAGTATCTTAATTGGGGATAAAATCTATATAGATAGATACAACGGATGCTCGACTTAACCCAAGGAACGATATTCATTTGATGCTAAAGTCGTTTAGCATGGCAAACTCCAAGAGATGTCTCATGTCGATGAGTTATGGAGTGTATCTCTTTAATAGTCCCCACGGACTCACGAAAGAGAGGTCGCATGAGTGACAATCATGCATGCAATGAAATGTCACGAGACTTTGATGTTGATCACCATATTATGGAGAAGTTCACTTTGAGTCGTTGAAAAACATCTTAAAGTGCTTAACCCAAGACTAAGGATGTGATCATATTCATGGTGGGTCTTAATTAAAACTAGAGGGCTTAATGAGACTCAAGTTTTTCGAGATGGACCAAGACGACGAAAAATCCACTTTAAGGTAAAGGGTTACCTTAAACAAAGCAGATGAATTGAAAGGTTCCAAACAAAGAAAGAGTTCTTTGGTTTAGTGATAAAGACAAAGTATATAGCTATAAATGAAGTCGCAAGTTGATTGTTTTGGATTAAAAGTTCATTCTGAGAATCTAGGAATAGTTCTAAGTCTCATCTTGGATCTAAACATGTGTTGTGGCACTTTCATTTGATTATTAGAATCATTGAAAGATGGGAAATCACTATAGAGATAGTGGACTCTCGTGAACAACATTACATATCCATTAACTAAAGCTTATCCAACAGTAGGATAATCGTCACTTAGAGAAGAAGAGTATGAGATACCATGACGATTGGCTTTAGTGCAAGTGGGAGATTGAAAGTAGTATGCACACAAGCCAATCATGTTTGATGATAAAGTATATACTTTGTAACAATCTTATTCATTTATTAATAAAAAGTATTAATTTATTAAAGGCTTTTAATTATCTACATGATGCTGTTTTATAATATGTGATAAACCCATAGTTTTAAGCAATGCTTTTAGAATAATGATGATGATCATTCTAATGAGATCTAAATTCTTAAAAAGCCTAAAACTAAAATAGTTCCCAATCATTGGATTACTAAATTGGGGATTAGTGAATCCGGGATAGATTAGTACATACATTGCATTGCTCATTGGATGAGGATGATTGATCTCATGATCATTTGTGTGGAGACACTAATGCAAGTATGTAGGTGCTTATTAGAGAATAAGTTCAATTTGAGCGTGGCTCGCTAAGGAATACCTAATGGAGTTTTACTTGCTGTCAATAGGAATTCTGTAGTGTGATAGTAGTAGACAAGTGATCCTTGGACTTGAGATCATCATAGTATCTTGTGTATGATGAGTTATACTTTGACTTATTCCTTAAGACCCTTAGGGTATATCAAAGGGTATGCTTGGGTATAATAAGTTGTACATGGAGATAATGTATGATCAATAAAGAATCTACCACTTATTAAAAGAAGAGAAATGTCCTATGTGATTCGATAAATAACAACCCAAGAGTCCTTGGCGAAGCGTAATGAAATTAGAAAGGAGTTTCTAATTTGAATTATTTGGTGTTGTGCATTTAAGGATCGAAATACATATAATTAAATAAAATAAGACTTGACATAATTCCATGTCTTATATTTAATTGGGACATTGTATGGTGGAAGGATTGAATTATACGGTACCTATTTTACTCAAAGGTTCTTTTATGATTAATGTTGAAATCTATATTATCCGGAAAGTCGTTGATCGCTAGGAGGCTTATCCTATTGTAGAATAAATATTATTTATTTAAATAAATTAATTGTTTAATTTATTTATTTAAATAAGATTAGAATTGTTCTAATTGATTTATTCACAACTCTGGTTTAATATGGAGAACCTAAAGGGTCACACCATAAAAGGAAGAATAATTATTTAAGAAGTTAATGGCATAATCGTAATAATATGTTAAGTATATTTAATTTAATCTATGGTGATAGAATAAATTAAATAGCTTAATATTTATTATTTAATATTTTAGAAATATTAAATATAAATTAATAAGAGGAGTCTTATTAATATTATTACAATTATTATTATTTTAATTTCTAAAGAGTTTAGGAATTAATTTAATATAAGTACTCTCATTTATTCCTAATAGGATTAGGAGGGAAAATTAATTAAAGGAGTTTAATTAATTATCCCTAATAAGATTAGGGAGCCCATTTAATTAAAAGAGTTTAATTAAATAATACCTTATTTTAATAGGGTTACTTAATATCTTTATAAGAAGAGTCTTATATCAGATATCAAGATGACGTAATAATTGCAATGGTTGGAGAGTACGCTCCTTTTCTATAGAGATAGAAAAACTAGGGTTTAACCAACCACCCATCTTCTTGAATCCTTCTTCTTCCTTGGTGGATCACCTCTAGAGGCCAAACACTTGGGTGGCTAACGTTGATCAAAGGAAGGAACCAAACCCGGTGAATTCAAGTTGAACGCGAAAGGATTTGGAGATGAACTTGTACCTGAGGAAGCTCGATCTTCAAGGATATGATTTTATTCTTTATCTTTTCGTTTAATTAATAATTGTGCATAAAGGGTGATCCGGGTTTATGGTTTGTAAAATTTTAAAACTCTGATTTTTCACGTTTCTGCTTATTTTTGCAATTTGATTGCGTTCTTGAATATTACAAACCTAACACTAGGTTCTTGCCTGTTCATGCTTTTTGTTGTTTTATGTTTTCAATCTGATGTTTGATATGTGGTCTGTGATCTGGAAGTGGAATCACAACCATTACATGTCTAGATTTCATGTTATTCGTGGTCAAAACCCGTTGACCGGGTATGACCGGATGATTTCTGGGTAACCCAGAAATCAAATTCCAGTGTCTGACAACGTTTTGTAAAGCCAATATCTGTCAGTAATGATGTTCTTTGTTGATGTGTTGGTAACTAGATTATAGCCTGATATATGGACTCTTGATCTGTGCCTTTAGATCCTTATAATAATCAATAGATCGAATGGAGTGGCCGGTCAAAGTAGCCTGCTCGATCATGTTTTCTGTTTTCTGGAATTTCCATAAAACGTATGAACTATGTTTCTAACATACTTTAACCGGATTGAATCTAGAGAATGAGATGTTGTTAAACTGAGATGTTGTTATGTAAATGTTCCTTGACATATGGACTTTAGATTTGAACCATAATAATAACATATGGTCGACCGGAACTTAGAGAAATTGGAGCTAGAAAGTAGGCACATGAAACTGCCTAGGTTTCTAGGTTACCCAGAAAACCCAAAAACGTTTTGACAGTTTGTTTGGATGGCAAGATCTTCATGATGTGTTGATGTATGACCTAGATATTGGTTGGTAGTTGTAGTGTTGAATACTTACTTCAAGATCAACGTTTAAACAGGCCCAGAACATGTATTAACTGAGAATTGAGGCTAGTCAAACGAGACCCCTTGAACACTTCCTTGTCAGTGTTCTTGAGCCAAGAACACCTAAGACGACAGAAAGTGTCGCAATAGCATATAGCGACGGTTTTAGTATTTTTATTTTCTAATTTACGAAAAAATTCATTAAAAATAGAAAATAATTTCTGAAAATTACAAAAATTGTTTTAAAAATTATTTTTAGTTATAAAAATTAATTTTTAATAATTTGACATATTTTTCATAAATATTAGTATTTATTTAAATATTATTTATATTTAATTTATTTAATAAATGCATTAAATAAATTAATTAAAATGATTTTATTATATTAAAATTCATTCTAAATGATAATAAGGTATTTAAAAATATTTTAAGTTATAAAATATAACTTTTAATATTTTAATGTAAATTTCATGAATTATTTAATATTAATGATATTTAGATTTATTTTATATTTATATTAAATTAATTAATTAAAAATTATTTTAATATTATAAAAATATTTTAAATGAAAATAAAGTGTTTAAAAATATTTTAAGTTATAAAGTATAACTTTTAATATTTAAGGGTAAATTTCATTAATAATTTAATATTAATAGTATTAGATTTATTTATTAATTATATTAAATAAATAGTTTAAAAATGATTTTACTAATTTAAAAATCATTTAAAAGGATATAAATGAATTAAAAATATTTTTAGTTATAAGTAATGACATTTAATATTTTGATAAATAATACATTAATATTTAAAAATTAATGGTAATTGTTTAAAAATAATTTTAATTATTTTAAAAATAATTTAAGGGTAATATTAATACTTTTTAAATATTTTGAGTTATTATAAATAACTTTAATATTTTGGCCATGGTTTCATTAATAATTTAATATTAATTTAATATTATTGAGAATAGAATTAGTGAATATTTAAATCATTTAATAATGATTCTGGTGTTTGAAAAATCATGATAAATTATAATAATTGTTTAAAAATTATTATAAGTCATTTAAAAATAATATGATTCATATTTAAGTTATTTAAATGGATATTGAACTACATGATAGAGTCTTAGACTCGTTAATTACCCTATAAAGCCATCGATACACCAAAATGTTTCCGAAATTGATCTGAACTTATATAAATTGTCTTTATACGTGTTTGTTTGTGATCCAATGACTGCTAAACATATGTGGTAATGTGATTAGGTTATGTGTTGACTGCAAAAAGCAGTACTATGTGTTATGATATATTATTCTAATCGAATAAATGATCTTATTAATAATAAGGCTTGATATAAAAGATAAAACTAAGTTGCATAACTCTAAGCAGCAGACCAGACAAGTATCCTTACTCTTTATATCTATTTATGCAATAATCTTGTGTAAGTAAGTTATCGAATTATACTCCTGTTATGTAAGTTTTTAAACTCTACTGTTATTGATCATGTATTTCAACATTAGTATTCATGTCAGTTGTCAAACTCTATTCGTTTACCAGTACAGTAGTAATGTATGATCAATATATACCCTGTTTATAGATAGTTATGTTATATTATACAAGTGCCCTCACTTGGATAATGATTGTATTTAATCACATGTTGATGCATACCTACTAGTTTTCAGGTATGTATATGTTATTTAAAAATCATCTAAGCTATTTAACTCAGCTAGACACAGATTTAAAAATATCGTTGACCAGGATAGAACATTATTGTTACTCAGTTGAATTATTTTAATTCAGATTCCAGACTAATTATGAACATCCCGAACAGGGAAAACTTTTATGCGCCAAAGGCGGACCAAATGAACAAACTTATCATTCAAACACGTAGTATTGTTCAACACAAGGCATAACAGGCTGATCACCCTTCATGTTCGTAAGACATGATGGTTTGCAGATGAAGTTCTGTTTAACCTTTTCGAAAATTAAAAATAAAGTTCATAGTTTATCAAATTATTCCCCATTCATAGTCAGTACGTAGTTTCAAAAATGAAATAGAATTAATATGTAGTTCAGTATTGTTTCAGATTACTTCACAATTATTGCTTCGTAGTAGATGTGACGCCCCCAAAATTAGGTATACATCACCCATCTTGGGTCGACACTTACATGGTACAGAATTTAAATACAACTTATTAACATAACTGTCGTGTACAATACGACATAAACTGTGAGTTTAAATACAAATATCGTCTACTAGATATTATACAAACTCAAACAAAAAGTCCTCATTACAGTTATTATCACACTATTTTACAGAATAGTGAGGACTACTAATGCTATCTTCAGGACCATCACTTTCGTTTCCCACTCGTCCCAAATATATTATCATTTCCTCAAGAGAACAAAGAAAAGAAAGGGTGAGCTCAACTAGCCCAAGAAGAAATATTATGACTAAGATAATGCGTAATAAATTATCAATAGTCTTCATAATGTTAAACCGATAAAATACAATAGACAACCAGGTTTAATCTGCAATGAATATGCAATCCATTTAAAAGAGTCAAGTAGAAAATAAAGTCTACTATCTTTTAGGTTTAAAAGGTTTTCATCATTTGTTTATAAATTGAGACTCGACTTTAATAAATATTTCACATCATCGAATCACCCCTTTACTGCCGAGGATATTCTTTAGTATCACGACCACAATTATTCATGCACTACTGGGCCAAGAATATTTGTGTATTCATTAATGGTCATGATCATGCCAACAATCATCCATCAATGCACTACTACCATTGAGGATTTTTATCACATCATTTGTAACATTACTACCATGATTACAATCAATAGTCTCTCGGTCATAATCATACCAAGTCCATCTATGCACTACAGTGCCACGGATGATGACTTTTCAAAAAAAATAAACATGAGGATGATGACAATGATATAAGAATTCAATAAAACAAGTTCAAGAATTATTAACGTCCAAATTATCAACATGATCTTGTTTTTGTAGAGTAAAATTCAAGAATGATCGGAAGAATATTTCCATGAAAAGATCTTGGATGAAACGCAAAATATCAAGGATATTCTACTAATTTCATGGAGTATAGAAGTCAAAGTTTTAACCAACCGGGTATAATAAAGAATGAAATAACAAAAGAAATCACCATGCATGCGATAGATCGCGCATGTTATTCCAATGAATAATAAATAACGGAACCAAAGTCGGTGAAATTCACAATCACGAGGATGTTCCAACAGAATAATAAAGATGGAACCGGATCCGGTGTAAAACACACGACATAGGATATTCCAACAGAATAATAAAGATTTTAACCAGTCCTGTAAAACACACGATGTGATGTTCCAATGAATAATAAAGATTTTAAACCCGTGTCCTGTAAAAAACACACGAGCAGGATGTTCCAATAGAATAATAGAAGAATGTCACCAAGTATAGGGTAAACCATTTATACGAGTTATTCCAATGAGAATAATAAGCAATGGAATAACAACAGTTCTCTTCATGAATAAGAAAGAATAACACCCTTACATTTGGTAGGAGATTGAATACTTTAAAGACGGTGTAGTAACAAAATACTCTTCTTCTTTCTCTCTTATTCTCTCTATACTTTCTCTCTCTATAGCTTGAATGAATTAAGTGAAAAATAATGAAGCCCTAGGCCTCTATTTATAGAAGATTTCTAGCTTAGCACCTTAGTGTGAAAAGGCAAGTGGCTTGACGATTTGGTTTGGACGCTTTGTAATGTGAAACGACAAGTGGTTCGGCGCTTTTAATGTGAAGCGACAAGTGGTTCGACGTCTGGTAAAGATAATTACTATTAACGAAGGTAAATACTATTGACGAAGGTAAATACTATTCACAAGGGTAATTATTATTGACGAAGGTAATTACTATTGACGAAGGTAAATACTATTCACAAGGTAATTAATTACTATTGATGAAGGTAATTACTATCGACGAAGGTAAATACTATCGACGAAGAGACTCTTAGATGATGACATATGAGCCCCCATAAAATAATCAAACTTACCACAAATCATTTTTTTTTCATCAACACATATTTAATCTTTCAACAATTATTAATCATTTATAACTTGTCGTCTCAATTATTGATTTAATACTATAACATATTATATGTAGATAATCTTTGTGACAATAATTGAATCAATAATATAAGAGATATGATCACGTGAATTCATGTAGCAATAATTGAGCATAATTGAGTGACTTCTCACGTAAGCATCAATAATCAATCTGCGTGTACTACTATGCAACTACGCCATATTCGTGTACTTTTTACCAACGGGTAGTTCAACAGTTTTAATGTGGTAACACCTCCGTAGTTATTTTTATAAAATATTTTTGTCGTTTTTCAATCCGACAATAATTACATTATGGGGTCCACCAATGATTGAGCCATTATACGAATATTCCCTAACAAAAGAATATTCCCAGACCAAACGAATATTTTATAACAACTTGCATACTTTTTGCAAAATTTATAAATATTACCCACAACTATAACATTATATCAAATTTATTCCATAATATTCAAAAATAATATTTATAGAAAAATTCATCTTTATTTATAAAAGCTGGGGTCTTACAGTAGAAGTGTCATCCAAAGAAAACATTTAAATCTTTCAGATAAACTCTATTCATTTCTATTACTTGCTGGGCACTCAAATGCTCATTCTTGCTTTAAATTTAAATATTTTCAGCTAAGCTAGCACAACTTGAATGTTCTGACAAGGACAAAGGGAAGGGAAAGCTGAAGGAATAGGTTACATAATGTTGTTATGACTGTTTGTAGTATGATAATATAATATTTATCATGTAATGTAAGACTTAAAGGTTCACGACTATGGGAGAATAGACACTTTCATATAATACTTTTGTTTAGTTAATACGTTAAGTAGTTGAATGAATGTTATCGTGAAGCACCGAATACGGGTTTCAAGTACCCGAATTTGGGGGTATCACAGAATACATGAATCATGAAGCTTGTCTAGATTGGAACTAGACAAGGGTTAGAACACTTGCCTTTAGCTTCTGCTATTGTTATTGCACTTTCCCTTTAAGTCTTTAAGGTCTGTACAATATATGATCACATAACGTAACACATTAGATCATATATAATCAAGTATGGTTACTGCTATATCTTACCCTTCTTCTCAATCTAATCATGTTTTAGATTGTTATTATTGGTTCTGGCTTATTGTTGCCTCTTTTTTTTAATTCTAACAAAAGAGCTCTAACTCATTCAAGTATAAATGCGTCAACAAGCAATACAGATTAAGTCGAGTATCGATACACAGGGAAAGTTGCTAAATTAAATTATTATGCATCAACTAAATCACTATTTTTATATGCTTAAACTAATAATTATAATTATGATTGAAAATTACTCTAAAATCAAATAACAACTAAAATAAGAATAATAACGAAATAAATCAAATTTGGAAATAATGGGATCCTAACTTCATTTAATAATTCATTTAATTACCACCATCATGCAAAAATTGTTCACATATCACAGGAAAGTAGCCAAGAGCACTGATGGACATAACCATTTTTCAATGTATTATGACCTACTCACATAGCATCCACATGCAATAGACACCACGTAATCATCAATATAACCAAAATCACTATATGTCTATGTGAAATTGCAACCATATTGAATTTAAGCACAAGCCCCTTATTTAACTTATACAGTGAAATAATATATGTCTATCTGATTCACAAAATACAAAGCCATGCAAAACAGCCCCATATACGCATGCTATCATGATTACAATCCATACCCGAATGTTATTTTTCAATTCCATACAAGCACCTAAAACGAATGGTGATCAGTCATTCACGCATGCAAACCAACCATGATAGAAATTCTTTATGATATATAAAACAGTCCAGCAGTCAAGCATGCAATTAAACTACATATTAAAATCTGTTAGAATCCCATAATGGAGTTTAGTTCATGACTGAACCATAAGCCATCATGGGATCAAAGCAAAACATGGATAATAAACAAACAATTGAAAGAGAAAAGATAGAATCGATCAAACCCAATTGCTGACTACAATCCAATAGTAATGTTCAATTTCGCATTAAAATCCAGCGAAGAAACAGTAGTCTTCCACAATGATTGAAAATCCAAAGAAGAAGTAGAAAAAATATGAAGTTTAAGCTTCGTTCTACGTTGGAATTCTCTCAAAGTGTAAAACCCTAGTTCCAATATGAAAAACACGTAAAAACTACTCAATGATACGTCTGACACTAGTTAGAATTATTTTAACCAATTACAATCCTTAAAATTTAAAAATTAAAATAAAATAGATCAGCAGCTTTAGTTGTCGCGTGCTTCCCCTTTGTAATCATCGCGCGGGTGCGTGTCTTCAAAATCTGTCAAGTCCGGGTGATCATCGCGGCGCCAAGTGTGTTAAGATTGTATAGCCGCCGCTGACTTCTACAACTTGAATTCTTGTTCTCTTTTCTACTCGACTCTATCATGCTTTGTTCATCCTTGCCATGCCGCTTCTCATTGTCATGTCACTCTTCCCATTGTCCATTCTGCGTGGTTTCTTTGCTCCACTCGATCCTCAAGCCATGCATCCACTAGCCTCATGCCATCTAACATCACCAAATTATGCCATATCCTGCACTTTTACATTAAAGGGAGTTCTCAATACATGTAATGCAAAATATTACGAAATGCAACTAAAAACACATGAAAATGAACTTTAGATGAGCATAGTTCACGTAAATTGATATCCAATAAGTAGGTATAAAACCCACTTATCAAATACCCCCAAACTTGAACTGTTGCTTGCCCTCAAGCAATGCATACTAATAAACAATGAAAATGCAACAACATTACTATACAACTAAATTATGATGCAAACTAGTCTCACATTGTTCCGGCTATTACAGAATTTCAGTCCAAAATGCCTCAACGAATTTTCTAGATTCAAGAATACACATTCAAACCAAACTATAGGCATAATATCATACACTCAGATAATTCACATATGTTATAGAGATGATGTGTGTGTGTGTGTTGTGTTCACCAAAACTTGATTTAAATAAAGAATACACATGCTAAACTGCTCAAAACAGAAAATTACAGTCTTAATCAAGACTATGTATACTTATGCAACAAAGACTGTCCAACATATCAAGACAAACTAAGGTTCAACAATGGGCTTAACTGCTTTATTACTACTCACGAGGGCGATTTTCGCTCTTTCCCGTGGTGTTTATTGCTATTTTTCTTTTCTTTTTCTTTTTCTTTTTCTCTTTTTTTTTCCACATGATTGTGCAATGCCTTATTCCATTAGGCAACACTGCTACCCCTTAGCAAGCTTTCAACCAACGACTCCCAGACCATGAAAGACCTTAGGGCTCTAGGTGTTAAGACACCCCTACTGGCATACTTACTCAAGTAGCCAGGGCCCCGAAATAAGACTAGCCACGTTATTGCTATATATATATATATATATTTTTTTTTTATACACAACATACCCATGTTTTCCCATAGTTTGAATATCAATGTTTTATACAGTCTAAGTTCACTTTCCACATATTTCCCTGTTTAAAACTACATTTTCTATCAAGCAATGCAACACATAATTCTTATACCTACAAGTGATTGTGAACACGACAGTGCAAACCGAAAGCATCTAAACAGCAACATGAATTTCATCGTGTAAAACATTATAACTAGGTTCATGTTATCCAATGTACTCAATAATCCTTCAAAATTCACTATCATCATTGGCTAGACAAAATTTCCATAAAGCTCGAACTGTGAGACATCCAAACTAAACATATACTGACACAAGTAATAAACAAAATTTTTTGACAACAAGCAAACTACTATATACAACATAAACATGCAAAATTTAAGCTAAACATGCAAATACTAAATGCAAATACTAAATGCAACTAAACTACTACCCAATACCCCCAAACTTATAATATTCAAAGTCCCTGTGAATGAAGGTAAAAGGTTACAGAAAACTCCCCTAATGATAAGCTACACCACCCTCTTCGGGTGGTGAATCCGGTGGTGGATATGTCACGGCTGTCGCGAACTGAGGCCACTCTAGCATCATTCCCTGCTGCGCAAACGCCTCTACAAGTGACCTCGTCAACCCCGTTGCAAACACTGCAAAGTTATCCTACATAGTGTCGACCTTGCGCCACAACCTTCGGAGATGTCGATCGCCAGGAATAGTGGTAGCTTGGGTTGACGGGTCTGCCTCATTTGTCTGAGATGGCTGCTGTGGTGGCTCTGGGAATATGGGCTAGATGATAAATCCTCTTCCACGTGGGTGCAGTATACCTCCTGCCCAATCCTCGAATTTCACAATGGTGACGTGAGTGATGTCCTGGCTTGGGTTTTGCATTTGTTTATTGTCCCAATGGCATCCCTGATGAGCGCATAACATAGGTACAACTGACGTGTGTGGAATGCTCCCAGTCATGCTTCCCCATAGATATCGCAACATATTTTGGTGGATAAGATGGCCCACATCAATATATTTTCCAGTGATTATGCCCCATAGAATGATTGCCCTCTCCGCTGTGATTTCATGCTGATGTGAAGAAGGAACTAGTTTTGCACATACGAACAAATTCCATGCCTTTGCATATCGATTCAGGGCTGCGGCTGGGAATATGCTAGGCTGATTCGTGCTGGCTTTATATGTCTATTTCTTGCCTGGCACGCATAATTCAACAATAACCAATTCCAAGTCTGTTTTATTATGTGCACCTGTTACCCAATTGGCAGACCCCGTCGGTGGTGTATCAGTAATCCTAAACACTACTCTGATGGCTGGAGGTCTGTAGTCTATTTTAAAACCGCGAACCAAAGATAGACCGTTCATTGTGGCTTTAGCATTTGCATAGAACTCGCGGACTATACTCATCGGGATAGGCATAGGAGTGGCAGTTAATCCACCCCATCCTCTTTCGCGAATCATGTCACATAGGTGACCATCTTGCCCTTCAGGTTTGAAACCACGCTCCTTGACAAATGTTTTGGTCACAATTCTGTAGTACTCCTGCTGGGCTTCCAAATCCAGGAATTTGGTATGATCGACAATATCCTCCCCTTGACTACTAGAGGAAGACGATGATGAAGAAGAAACGGAGAGAGCTCTTTTAGGACCCATCTGCAGTTGATCGAGAAAATGAAGGTGTGCTTCAAATGAGTGATAGTCGAATAGATGATTACCCCCACACTGATTTCGCCCAACTCAAACGGAAACCCTAGGTTTTATACTCGAGCAATCAATCGTGGGTTTGAGTTTTGAATATGGAGAGATTCGTGGGTGGTGGAGGAGAGATGCACGGCTTCAATTTTGTAACTGATAGAGAGGAAGAGACGTGTGTGTGGAGGGGAGCAAGTGATTGCGCTCTCTGTTATTTTCAAATGAGAGTCCAAATAAGCCACAACATCTGTTATTTAAACTTAAAAAATTTTCACTGTCCAATGTCGCGCGTGGCCGCGCGAGTTTTCAATGGGCTGTGTGCGCGGGCGTGTGAGTGACTTGTTCAGCACAGAGATTTGTAGCATGCGGGCATGAGATTTATGTAGTATATTCATGCACTGATCCATTGCCCGAATACTCACTGATTGCTACTTTCAATTCCAAAGATCATTCTTGCATCTTATTGAATTTGGTCCAAAATACCTACATAGACATTAATGCACACTGTTAAGTCATGAATACGGAGTACGCAGGAATGACCAAATAAACTCTATACTGCATCTAACACCGCTCAATGCAAATTCAGCTACACACTCAATTATGCAAAACACAATAATCTATCACACTGCAAATGAAGATGAACTAATAAAAACAACCTAAACGTAATAAATAAAAGACAATAGAGATAGAAATAATAGGTTGCCTCCCATCAAGCGCTAAGTTATAGTCAATTAGCTTGACTGTCTCTAAATCTCATGTCGAAGAGAGAATTGAGGTGACTTTCTGTCGGTCCTCCTCGCCACCAAAGTAATGTTTCAATCGCTGTCCATTAACCTTGAAAGGCTTATCCGGAAACTTATCATATATTTCAATTTCACCATGTTGTGGAGTGGTATCAAGATATTGTACGAGTTCGCCGAATTCCTCATCCTCCAATTCTGAATTTTTAGTAATGAAACTCCTTGCTGGTTCATAATCCACCAGACTATGTACTCCATCATTTAGAACTTGATCCACTAAATCAACCCGGAAGCATTCTTCTTCATCTGTTGGGAACTTCATTGCCTTGAAGACTTTAAAGGTAACCTCCTGATCATGTACACGCATAGTGAGTTCCCCTTTCTGCACGTCTATCAAAGTCCTTCCTGTGGCTAAGAATGGTCTCCCCAGTATTATTGGCATACTCTTGTCTTCCTCATAATCTAAGATGATAAAGTCAAATTAAAGATAAATTTGTCCACTTTCACCAAAGACATCTTCAACAATTCCCGTGGATACATGATGGATCTGTCGACTAGTTTTGCTGCAAGAAATGTTTGTCGACCTTTGGAGCCAAACAATCCCAACTGATTAAACACTGACAATGGCATCAGATTAATACTTGCCCCAAGATCACATAGACATTTCTCGAAGTTTATCTTTCCGATCATGCATGGAAGTGTGAAACTGCCCAGATCTTTCAGCTTTGGAGGTAGTTTACGCTGAAGCACTGCACTGCATTCCTCTGTCAAGGCCACTATCTCAAACTCATCTAATCTTCTCTTCCTTGATAATATACCCTTCATGAACTTTGCATAACTTGGCATTTGTTCCAATGCCTTAGCGAAAGGTATGTTGATCTGCAGCTTTTTAAATACCTCCAAGAACTTCCTGAACTGCTTATCTTCCCTCTGCTTGTTCAATCTCTATGGATACGGAACCGGAGGGTGAACTAGTGGTACTGTATTCTTAGGCTTCACACCTGAACCTGCTTTATCCTTCTCTCCTCATTGCGACTTAGATTCCTCTTGATTTTCTCCCCGCCAATCGATCATTTGCTTTGCCGCATCTGGTACGGGTCTCATCGATCTAACATAGGCGGCTGGCACGCGACTCTCAGTCTCTGCAATATTTTTTCCAGACCTCAATGTGATCGCTTGACACTATTCCTTCCCATCTCTTCATGGATTTTCTTCAGTATTACTTGGTAATGAACCCTGGGGTCTGTTGTTAAGCATACTCGCCATTTGCCCCATCTGAGTTTCTAGATTTTTAATAGCCACTGCTTGGCTTTTGATTATAACCTCCGTGTTTGCCATGTACTTCAACATCATCTCCTCCATTTCTGATTTCTTTTCTTGCGGAGGTGCAGATGGAGTATGATGTTGTTGTTGTTGAGAAAATCCCGGTGGAAACAGTGGTTTTGGTGTAAATTAATTTTGTGATGATGGTTGTGGTTGAAATTGTTGATTTAATTTGGCCGATTCTCTTGATTCCCTTGGTTATTTGACCAACTGAAGTTTGGATGATTGCGGTTCTTGGGGTTGTATGTGTTCTGAAACTGTCCTTGGTCTTTCCTATAATTGCTCACATACTGTACCGACTCTGAGCTGATAGCACATTGATCCGTGGAGTGTGACCCTGCACAAATATCACATACGAAGGCAACTATTTTTGCTTTGCTCTCTTCCAATGTATCTATTTTCTTCACAATAGCTGTCATCCGTGCCGACAACTGAGTAATAGCATCCACCTCCAACAAACCTGCAACTTTAGGCTGTGGCATCCGAGATGTAGGATTTTGAAAATTGTTTGCTTCCATAGTCTCGATAAGGTTATAGGCCTCTTTATAGCTCTTTGCCCATAATGCACCTCCTAAAGCTGCATCTACAATCAGTCTCGACTGCCATCCCAATTCATTATAAAACGTGTTGATCACCATCCAATCTGGCATACCGTGGTGTGGACACTTCCAAAGCATCTCTTTATATCTCTCCCATGCTTCATATAAGGACTCGCCCTGTTGTTGCTCAAACTAAGAGATAGTTGTCCTCATCTTCACCGTCTTAGCCATTGGGAAAAATTTGGCTAAGAACTTTTGCGCTAAGTCCTCCCATGTAGTAATTGATCCAGAAGGCAAAGAATGCAACCAACTCCTTGCTTTATCCCTCAAAGAGAATGGGAACAACCTCAGTCTAATAACATCCTTCGTCACCCCGTTGTATCTGAATGTATCAAAAATCTCAATGAAACTCAACAGGTGTTCATTCGGATCATCCGTAGCAGCACCCCCCAAATCAGATCAATTCTTACGCACCATCCTGAATAGTGCCCGATTTTATCTCAAAAGTATTTGCTACTATCACCGGTCTGACTATGCTAGACTGAAGTCCATTAATATTCGGCATGGAATAGTCCCTTAGAGCCCGGTGCTCTTCTCTTTGCTCTACTCTTTGTTCTTCTGCCATACTAGATGTAGTACCCTCTAACTGTGCTTGTAAATTTCTCCGCATACTCGCTTTCCAACCTCTTCCGTTAATATTACCCTGTGCTGGTGTCAATTCTGAGTTGGATGATCGTGTGTGTATAAAAATTCTACAAGTACCTGAAACCAAAACAAAAACAAAAATAGAAATGAGATAAGATTAGATTTTTCTAAGTTATACAATATAGCTTAAAATTGATGATAATTATTTAAATTTAAACGCCTTTCCCCGGCAACGGCGCCAAAAACTTGTTGCCTCTTTTTTTTAATTCTAACAAAAGAGCTCTAACTCATGCAAGTATACATACGTCAACAAGCAATACAGAGTAAGTCGAGTATCGATCCACAGGGAAAGTTACTAAATTAAATTATTATGCATCAACTAAATCACTATTTTTATATGCTTAAACTAATAATTATAACTATGATTGAAAATTACTCTAAAATCAAGTAACAACTAAAATAAGAATAATAACGAAATAAATCAAATTTGGAAATAATGGGATCCTAACTTCATTTAATAATTCATCTAATTACCACCATCATGCAAGAATTATTCACATATCACAGGAAAGTAGCCAAGAGCACTGATGGACATAACCATTTTTCAATGTATTATGACCTACTCACATAGCATCCACATGCAATAGACACCACGTAATCATCAATATAACCAAAATCACTATATGTCTATGTGAAATTGCAACCATATTGAATTTAAGCACAAGCCCCTTATTTAACTCATACAGTGAAATAATATATGTCTATCTGATTCACAAAATACAAAGCCATGCAAAACAGCCCCATATACGCATGCTATCATGATTACAATCCATACCCGCATGTTATTTTTCAATTCCATACAAGCACCTAAAACTAATGGTGATCAGTCATTCACGCATGCAAACCAACCATGATAGAAATTCTTTATGATATATAAAACAGTCCAGTAGTCAAGCATGCAATTAAACTACATATTAAAATCTGTTAGAATCCCATAATGGAGTTTAGTTCATGACTGAACCATAAGCCATCATGGGATCAAAGCAAAACATGGATAATAAACAAACAATTAAAAGAGAAAGGATAGAATCGATCAAACCCAATTGCTGACTACAATCCAATAGTAATGTTCAATTTCGCATTAAAATCCAGCGAAGAAACAGTAGTCTTCCACAATGATTGAAAATCCAAAGAAGAAGTAGAAAAAATATAAAGTTTAGGCTTTGTTCTACGTTGGAATTCTCTTAAAGTGTAAAACCCTAGTTCCAATATGAAAAACACATAAAAACTACTCAATGATACGTTTGACACCAGTCATAATTGTTTTAACCAATTACAACCCATAAAATTTAAAAATTAAAATAAAACAGATCAGCGACTTTTCAGAGGTTGTCATTGCCACCACGCTTCCCTTCAGTAATCATCGTGCGGGCACGCATTTTCAAAATATGTCAAGTCAGGTGATCGCAGCGGTAGCGCGTGTGATGGTTTTATGTAGCCGCCATGCGCGACAAGCAGCCTTCGCGATTTGAATTCGTTACTGCTGCACACTCTTGCCTCGATCTGTCATCTTTTTCATCCTTGTCATGCCATTCATCCTTGTCATGCTGCTCTAGTTCAATTGTCCACCAATGCGTGGTTTCTTTTCTCCACTCGATCCTCACGCCATGCATCCACTAGCCTCATGCCATCTAACATCACCAAATTATGCCATATCCTGCACTTTTACATCAAAGGGATTTCTCAGTACATGCAATGCAAAATATTACGAAATGCAACTAAAAACACATGAAAATGAACTTGAGATGAGCATAGTTCGCGTAAATAGATATCCAATAAGTAGGTATAAAACCCACTTATCAGTTATCACATTACATTGTTCTGACATTCAATTAATCTTTCATCGACCTACAGTTGTAATACTTAAGGTCTTTAACATCAATTAAGGATGTTACTTTAGGTTTAATAATGTTTCATTTCATCATTAACCAACTGCCTTTCCTTTTATCTTCATAAGCTTTCATTACTATGCAAACCCTAGTGTTGGCACTACGGCTCCAACTTTTGTTCTACAACTTGCACTGCGGCAGGCGTTTCCAGTATGCCATATTCAGTCTTAGCGCTACGACGCCACTCACAATACTAAGGCTCGTGATGCGCGTACTACTTTCCCAATATATCCGTTCTCGCCTCATCTTTGTGGCCTTGCACGCGAGTCTACGAGTGCATGCACATGTACGGACCACAACTTCTGGGCTTCAGGATGTACCATAGTTCATTTCTTCTGTGAACTTTTCGGGGCCATAACTTATTCATTTTAAGTCTGAATTGGCTTGTTCAAAAGCCATTAGCTCACATATCTTCATGCAAGAATTTTACATTTTCAACTTCGTTAACTCAAAATTCACCTTTGAGTTCATTTTTAACGAAAACGATAAACGTTCGTGAACGTTCAACGCTCGTTTCTTCGTTCTAAGTCGGAATTCGGTCATTTTCGAGTCCGCAACTCTATAATGCCAAATAAGACTTATCCCCATCGAAAACCAACATTTCTGAGGTCAATGTCAAAATTTGACTTCCATTCCGAGAATTTCACGATTTCGACGATTATCATCCGAACTCGTGAATTTCGGCATAACTTCGTTACTTAGGATTTGTTCATTGTTTCAAATGGATTCAGTCAATCATACTAACATCTTAACATACATATTTCATTAACTTATTTACATGATAAGTTCTTACATATTCTTCCTTAGTTCATAACTTATATGCTTATAATTTCACTTCACATGATTTATCATGGTTTTAGTCTTCTATGTAACGATCAAGAAATTTATAACTTAATTTAAATATTTATGGAATTAAATAAATATTTTAAATAATTTATTTATTGAGGAAAATAAATAATTGATGAATTGTAGTGAATTAATTTAGTAACTAAATTGATTAATGATAATTAAATTAAGTGTTGATAATTTTATCTAAAGGAATTAATTTAAGGAAAATAATTAAATTAAATCAATTGCTTAATATTTAAGAAGATAATTAAATTAAATGAATTTTTTAATTTAATGGAAATAAATAAAATAAATAAAGTGATGTTTCTAATTTATTAATTAAATTAGATATATAATTATTTAATTATTTATTATAAGCATAATTATAATAAGAATATAATTATTATAATTATAAATTAAAAGCTATTAAAATGGGTTACATGTGTAACAAGTGTAACTATATGATATAAATATTATTTAAATAATCTAGTTGGGGGTTTATGTGTTTAGCCAAACAAGGCCTTGTGGCCTTTGGCTTATTCAATTGACGCAAACTTTTTATTTTTCTAACGGAAGGGAACGTGGGAGAGGCCAGTTATATTTTCCTACGCATCTTATTTTTTCCTAAGGCTAGACAATATAGAAAACACAGAGAAGGTTTGAGAGAAGAAGATAAACAGAGAGGGGATTGAGAGTGAGAGCTTGAGAGAAGTTATTCTGTGATTATCAAGCGGAAGAGAAGGGATTGCTAGTTGTTTTGCTAATCAAGGTATAAACTATCCCCATTCTAACTTTTAGTTTCGGTATATATGTGTATATATTCTATGTGATTGGAAATCACGTGAATTGTGGTATGTATATATGTTCATATAGGTTTGCAAAACTCTGTTAATCATCATGTATACTTGTTATTTGTTATCAAATACGTAAAAATTGGTGTGTAGGAAAGAAATTGAAATATCAGTGTTATTATTCCTATAATATGGATTAGAAAGTACAAATTTTCATGATCAATACTTGTTATAATCTGTAATTTGTTGGTGGATTGTGATAATATATATGTTAAGAAACGAAAGCGGCATAGTTGGAATCGAATCTTGTCGGACTGAAGTACCTGGATTTGGGGGTGTCACATTCTAACAACCATCTTTGCTTCTTCTTATCATACAAACTTTATTAATGTAAACATATGACAAGTTCTTACTTAGTTCATAACTTATATATGAACGAATTGCTTATTCATGGCTTATTAAGACTTAAGTCCATTGATTATCCATTCTCTTTATTTTTTAGCATACATACTTCACTAATCAACACTTCTCTATAAAACTAGAATTAAAGAGTTGGAAGATTAATGATATAGGAGTCTTACCCTTGAAGATCAATTGGTTTTTCTTCTTACTTTTTGAAATACGAAAGACTAACTTTTCTAACTTTTTCTCTCTAACCAATAAGCACTTAATATGTTGGATGAAATTAACAAGTGAGAAATGATCCAACACTCCTTCTATTTATAAGATTTCTAAGGTTAGGGTAGTTTAGTCAATAAACCATCCCACCTCCTTAATCAAACCTCCTTACTATTCATTACTTAATCACCAAGTTTACTTGGCCATCATAACTTTTGCTTGCTCATCATATCCTTTGCTTGGCCACCAAGATCACCCATGTGATCATGGGGCCCACATGGGTTGCCCCATAGATCTTCTTTACCCATTGGATTCTTAATTTGGGCTTTAAATTCAATTAGCTGAACTTATGATTTGAGCTTGCATTAATCCACATTGGCTTATACATTAACAAATACTTGGGCTTTAACATTAATTTTCATTGGGCTTAATCATAATCCCAATTAGACTTTACACTTCCTACACAATCCTACAAGTCCAATTACATATGGCTTAAATCCTTAGAACGTATTGTCTATGTATTAATCTTGTATCCTAACTTGAATACTTATTTAACATATATGACATACCATCATTCATACATACTCGTATAATAATTCGTATCATACTTGTATTCATTACCTCGTACAATACCTACGTATTATACGATCATTGCTTTAACTAGTTAACGCTTTACTTTTCCTAACGTTCTCGAATTAAGTTCGTAGACGAAAAACTACGTTTTCCATACTTGAATTAGTATTACATAATCCATCTTACCTCGGTATTCTATCGTTAAGTATTTCTCGGAAGTTCAAAAATAATTCCCAAGCAGAAATCAGTGAAAAGTGTTTTTTAGAAAAAAATTTGGAAAACTTTTATTTTCGTCTTGGAAATTCAAATACTTTAATTCCTTCACGTAGTCAAAATACTACCACATTTCGACGTCTCTAGGTTATAGAACAACATTCATCTTGCTAACACATAATAATAACAAATAGTATAATTTTATTCATTATTTAATTAAATAAAATTATTTTACAATAGATCCGAATTTCTCGGTTGTTATAATCTAAAACTAGATTGAAAATTTTAATTACATCTATATATGTAAGAAAATACGGTTGCAGAAACAAAAGATGATATATATCATATATTAAGGTTCGATTACATGATTCATCATAAAGAATTTCTTATTACAAAGCATTACATTCAACTAGACAATAATATAAACTAATCTAAGTAGGGACGCTTCCCTTTATTAACTCAAGAAGTGCCATGGTTACCATCTAATACTGCAAAAGGAATAATTTATAAGGGTGAGCTATGACATGCTCAACATGTTTTATATTTATAACACAATATATGATTTGAAGAGGTATAACAGTTCAAAATATACTGATTGTTGTTACCATTTCTAGAATTTCTATTTCAACCATTTCTGGACTTTTTATTTTTGTTAGTCGCAAAGACTTCAAAATTTTGTTTAGATATGAGATAGGGGATCAGCTTATTCAATATCCTAGGAGTATGCATCTCATCCTACTCATGCTCACATGCACTAAACGTCAATATTTAATTGACCAAACATCGATCCCTTTTCGGGATACACAACTTTAGTATAGGATGTCTTACCAAAGCAATTGTGAGACCCCGAATTTCATGAAATGAAAGTATTCAATTTTCTTATAATTATTATGTTATTTAGTAAATGGTTAAATTGATAAAGGTTAAAGTTAAGGGTGATATTTGAAAATTTTGTAAAGTAAGCAAGTTGATATAAAATATTCGTTGTGTCAAGGAATATTCGTTTTAACAGGGAATATTCGTACGACGGTACAATCATTGGTGGACCCCACAACGGAAGTATTGTCGTAGTTAGAAATTGACAGAATTATCTTTTTATAAAAATAACGACGAAAGTGTTACCGTTAAAACCGTTGAACTACCCTAGTAAAAGTACAAGATGTCTGGCGTGGTTGCGTAGTAGCACACGGTATTGATTATTGATGCTTACGTGAGAAGTCACTCGCTTATACTCAATTATTACTACGATGAATTGCCGCATCATATCTCTCATATTATTGATTCAATTATTGTCACAAAGATATCACCGCGATAATATGTTATATTATTAAATCAATAATTGAGATGGCAAAGTTATTCATATTATTATTTGCAATATTAACAATGTCTGAAGTTACATCGAGGAGAGGTTTGGTCACCTAATTGCGGCCAATAAGGAGAAATTCTTATCGGAAAGCCCCCTCTTTCCTGGGAACGACCTGATTGTTAGATATTGTGAGTTATAATATTAATGATGAATTAGTTCGTGTTGATTAAAGATTAAATTGATAGTTCCATTGTGTTGAAATTATTAGTGTCAGTGGAAATCGACATTTATTTAGATATTAATTGATGTCTGGAAGTTATACTGACCAATCAGGTAATTAATCGGATAAATGAGCAATTAATTGCTATTAATTCACATGATTATAACTATTTGTTCACATGTGTATACTATTGATTCATATTCTTGTACTATTAAGGGAGGTGGTGCAAGATTGATAATACTTGCATGACTAAGTTATAAATGGAGGTACTATAGTGTAATTCATATTTTCACATGTCTAGAACTATTGATTCACATGATTTACTATTGATTCACATGATTTACTATTAGGGGAGGTGGTGTAAGTTTGATAATACTTGCAGTAAAAATGAAGGAAAAAATGAGGGTATTATACTGTAATATTTCGAGCCCCAAAATGTGCAATTATGGAAACTATATTTTCCTATAAATAGAAGCTCATTCCTTCATTATTCTTAACCAATTCACTAAAGCTATAGAGCAATTATTATAGACAAAAATTATAGAGAGAAAGAAGAGAGAAGTCTGCTACCTCACTATTGCAATATTCAGTCTTCTTTTGAGGTAAGGGATATTATTATTATAGTAAGGGGTATTATTTCTTTCGTATTCATGAAGAGAGCTATTGTTATTCCATTCCTTATTATTCTGTTGGAATAACCTGTATACACGGACTACCGTATACATGGTGAAATTCTTCTGTTATTCCATTCTTTATTATTCTGTTGAAATATCCTGTCTATGCGGATTACGCATGACCTGGTTCCATTCTTTATTATTCTGTTGGAATATCCTCGTGCATGGGATTCGCATGACCTAGTTCCATTCTTTATTATTCTGTTGGAATAACTTTTCACTACGGACTACAAAGATGCATGGTGAATTCTTCTATTATTCCATTCTTTATTATTATGTTGGAATAACTTTATGCGTGTGGACTCATCAGCATGCATGGTGAATGATCCTTCGTATTCATTCTTTATTAAATTGTGGAAATGATCTGTCTACGTGGATTACCGCATGGCGGGTGAAAATCCATTTGCAGTTTCGTAATTTTTCTGATCCTCAAAAATTTTAGAAAAATTTGAAATGATACTTTGTTGAATTTTCTAGATTGTGTCCAAAAATGGCAATTTTTGGATGTATAGATTAGGAGTTATTAATTTTATGAGAAATGACTATTTTAAAAGTAAACCCTTATAACTCCTTGTGGTTAACTCCAAAATTGGTGAAATTTTTATTGGGAGTACATCTATATAACAAAAGTACAATTTATGATAAATGTCTAAATATTCGGCAGTTTTAGCCATGTGAAAAATACTAAATGAATTTTAAAAATTTAGAGAAAAAGATATGTTCAATATGGGACTATATTTTTCTAAATCACAGAAAAGAATAATTTTTTGGACTGATTTGGTATTTTTCATGAAAATAGTTTAGTTACGAACATATGAATTAAATATGTTATGTGAAGTTGAAAATTTGGTAAATAGGATTTTATGGCTTGGAAATTCTATATAAGGTATATGCAGATTTTTGATGAGGGATTTGATCATTGGTGATGAAATCTTATGAGTATGGCATTTTTGACTGATTAAATGCATTATTTGGTAAAGTGTAAACAATTAAAATAAATTATTTATAAGTTTAAGAAGTGATTAAAATATTGGTATAATATTAACAATATTAGATTATAAGTTTGTTAAGTGATTGATAATATTTGGATAAATTTAAAGTCTTTAATATTTATCCTTGTTTTCGTTTGATTAATGCTTATATTATTGTCATCATCCTTATGCTTATATTGTGATGAAAGTCATCTGTGGCTTACGTGCATAGATGGACTTGGTATGATTACGATCAGGAATTATTTGGTATAATAATGACCGTAATGTTACAAATGATGTGTTAAAAGTCCTCATTAGCCCGTAGTGCATTGATGGACAGATGTTGGTATGATTATAACCAGGGATTATTCGGTATAATCATGACCATTGTTGAAAACACGAATATCCTTGGCCCGTAGTGCATGGATAATTTATGGTCATAATACTAATGAATATCCTTGGCCGTAGTGCAGGGATGATTCGATGATGTGAATTATTTATTAAGTTGAGTCTCAGAGATAAAATATTGATTATACACTTTTAATTCGTAGAAGATAGTAGATATCATGCTCTACTTGACTCTTCTAAAATACAGTTGTATGTCTTTGGCCTGTAGTGCAAAGATGAATTGTTAATGAATATCTTTGGTCGTAGTGCAAAGATTAATTTATTATTATGATTATGAACAAGAATTGTGATTTGGTATAACAATGATTTTTGATGTTTCAGGTAAAGCTAGGTGATGAAAATTATCTTCGTCCTGGGTGCGAAGAGGAATTTAGAATCACAATTATGATTATGAGTTATTCACATGATTGTGGACAAGAATTGTTGATTGATGTTACAGGGATAAAACATTAATGGTGGACTTTTAACATGGAGAAGATAATAGACCTTATGGTCTATTTGACTCTTCTAATGGATTGCTTGTTCCGTTGCAACTATGGTTGAAAAGTTTTATCATCTACCATATGTTCTAAATCTCTGATTTATTACTGATGAAGGCTATTGATAATTTAATTATCTTTAGTCATGATATTCTTTACTGAGCTAGTTGTGCTCACCCTTTTGCTTCATAATTCCTTTCAGGTAATAAGAGTGTAGCTGGGTCGAGCGGGGGTAACAGGAGAATAGAACGGTGGTCTATAGCTGTTTAGGTTCTCCCTAAATAGTATGGAAATAATTTTATTGAGAACTTTAGATAAGTGTGTCGTATTGTATACGTCATTTGATATTTAATTTTGGTAAACCGAATAAGGTGAGGTGAACCCAACTTTGGAAGGGTGTTTTGTCACTATCATATAAGATGTCTAGTGACATACAACCTCGTGTTATCATAAGATAGGGTTGTGCACATCCACTTGCTGAGTATATCTACGAGCACTACCTATATGATCTTGGAGTTTGGTTGAAATATAATTTTCAATTGCAGACAGTGGAGATAGTTATATGTCAAGAGAAGACTCACCATTGAAAAGAACATGATTGTAATCTTCTCGTTTTTCTTTGGGGTCTATTGGGTCAACCAAGGATAATTCTATGGACATATGATATCTATCATAACCTAGACGCATGGCCTCCCACGTACGAAGGTTTCCTTGAGCACTTCCCAAAGATTTTAATTTTTAAAACAGTTTTTGAGTGTACTTTTATGTAAAGAACTATTGTAAAGTTGTGGTTGAGGCACTATGAGAGTTACATACATTTGTATTAAAACTCACAGTTTAACTGTGGTCGTATTCTGCATGACAGTTCAACAGTTGTATAAATGAAGTTTGTAAATGATTTTTATAATGTGATATCTGGCGACTCAAAATGGGTTGTGTGGACCTATTTTGGGGGCATCACAAATTTGGTTTGACACAATAATTTATGCTCAATAATATCATATGAATAAACAATTCATTTCTGAGTTATGCTGAAGCTATAGCAATAACTTTACAATAAATGGCGATTCAAGTTTAGGTTTGGTATAACATATCAACAGCAATTCAAGATAGAAATCTTGTTCAATGAATAATTTAGGTTTAGTAAACTTACGAAAGTACTTAGGGTATAAGAAACTTGCCCGATAAGAGATTTAAGGATAGAGAACTTGCATAAGGTAATTGGATAGGTTAGAAGACTGGCCTGAGCGAAGATCAGTCAAGCAACACTACTAGATTCGTTAATAAACACCTAAGATGTTCATTCATATAAATCTAACACATTAGTATTGATAACAATACTCAAATACATAAACTATATATGTTTGGGTTAAGTTTGATATGGTTTCGGTGTCCAAAGACTTTACTAGGTACTTAATAAGTTGATAACTCGATTAAAATTTATTTCTAAGCTTTATTATATTTTTAGATAATTTAAATATCCTTTATACTAGAAGCTTATAATAATTTTTAAGTACTTATTTATCCCTTAAATGCTTTTTAAATCATTTATTTCTATTTCTATATAATTAACATTTACTTAGAATATTATAAAAAAACTTGTTTACTATTTATAAATAATTTATAATAATTTATTATGATTTTTAAATCATTAATATTATTTTTAATAATTATTTATTATTTATAAATAATTATTCTAATTACTTTATTATTAATTTAATAATTAATAATATCCAAATAAATTAAAATATTTATTGAATTTATGCAAAAATATTAAAAGTTAATTATTATAACTTAAAATAATTTTTAAAGCTATTTTAATAATTATTTATATTTATTTATTAATTATTTCTAATTTTTATTAATTTATTTATTAGAAAATATTTTCTGTGTGTCGCTAATGGTCTATAGTGACAGGAAGCGTCGCTATAGGTGTTCTTGAATTTCTGAGAATCAGTTGGTCATGGCCTAGGGACCACTTTGACCTTGATCTAATTTGCTACTATTGATGATTCTTGGTTTGGACAAGTATGGATATTATAGTACTCATACAGTAGTACAATATCAGACTAATTTCATGCTTAAACCTACATATAACAAGAAGTTATAGAGGCTCAAAGTCACTGTCAGAGCTGTTCTTGAGTTTCTGGGTAACCCAGAAAACAGAACTTCATGATCAGTCAACCACTTTTGACCACCTATATCTTGCAATATATGGTTCCAATGAACCTGTTTTCTTTTCCAGATTAAAGACCTCATGTCATACTACAAATAACATACAATTAACAGACCTAACTATTAACATACACGGATCTACAGGCTCTGACATTCGACTATCAGACCTGTTTTTCCAAAATTTCCAAATTGATTAAAACACTATTGTGATGCATCTAGATGTTATGAAAACATGTTCTATCAATTTAGCATACTTTCTAACATGCTATTACATATATCTAAACATCTAAACAACAAATTAAACAAAGCATCAAAGATCTAGCTACAAATTAGGGTTTGCACCTTTTCTTACTTGATTTTGATTTCTGGTTATTGAATCTGTTGTTTCTATCACCAAGGCTTCTTTAGGCAGGTTCTATGAGTGTATAGACTTATAATTTTTGTGAGTTTGCACTGAGCTAGGGTTTCATTTTATAGAATTTTCCAACTTGGTTTTTTTGTCATTTATTCACCTACTTTCCTCCTAAAAGATCTGATCTGTGACTCTTCTGATGCTTGGGAGTTTGGAAGCATGTTATGTGATGTTTTAAAACTTGTGTTGATGACTCCTAACCTACTTGTGAGCTAGTTGACCAAATTAGTGTTAGGTTTGTAATATTCATGAATGCAATCAAATTGCAAAAATAAGCGGAAACGTGTAACATCAGAGTTTAAAAATTTTACAAACCATATACCCGGATCACCCTTTATGCACAATTATTAATTAAACGAAAAGATAAAGAATAAAATCATACCCTTTAAGATCGAGCTTCCTCAAGTACAAGTTCACCACCAAATCCTTTCGCGTTCAACTTGAATTCACCGGGTTTGGTTCCTTCCTTTGATCAACGTTAGCCACCCAAGTGTTTGGCCTCTAGAGGTGATCCACCAAGGAAGAAGAAGAAATCAAGAAGATGGGTGGTTGGCTAAACCCTAGTTTTTCTATCTCTATAGAAAAAGGCGTACTCTCCAACAAATTGGAATTATGTCGTATATTTGATATCTGATATAAGACTCCTCTTATAAAGATATCAAGTAACCCTATTCAAAATAAGGAATTATTTAATTAAACTCTTTTAATTAAATGGGCTCCCTAATCTTATTAGGGATAATTAATTAAACTCCTTTAATTAATTTTCCCTCCTAATCCTATTAGGAATAAATGAGAGTACTTATATTAAATTAATTCCTAAACTCTTTTAGAAATTAAAATAATAATAATTGTAATAATATTAATAAGACTCCTCTTATTAATTTATATTTAATATTTCTAAAATATTAAATAATAAATATTAAGCTATTTAATTTATTCTATCACCATAGATTAAATTAAATATACTTAACATATTATTACGATTATGCCATTAACTTCTTAAATAATTATTCTTCCTTTTATGGTGTGACCCTTTAGGTTCTCCATATTAAATCGGTTGTGAATAAATCAATTAGAACAATTCTAATCTTATTTAAATAAATAAATTAAACAATTAATTTATTTAAATAAATAATATTTATTCTACAATAGGGATAAGCCTCCTCCTAGCGATCATCAACGACTTTCCATATAATATAGATTTCAACATTAATCATTAAAGAACCTTTGAGTAAATAGTTCTTTGTATAATTCAATCCTTCGACCATACAATGTCCCAATTAAATATAAGACTTGGAATTCTTTGTCAAGTCTTATTTTATTTAATTATATGTATTTCGACTCTTAAATGCACAACTCCAAATAATGCAAATTAGAAACTCCTTTCTAATTTCATTCTGCCTTGGCCAAGGACTAATGGGTTGTCATTTATCGAATCACATAGGACATTTCTCTTCTTTTATTAGAAGTGGTAGATTCTTTATTGATCATATATTATCTCCATGTACAACTTGTTATACCCAAGCATACCCTTTGATATACCCTAAGGGTCTTAAGGAATAAGTCAAAGTATAACTCATCATACACAAGATACTATGATGATCTCAAGTCCAAGGATTACTTGTACTACTATCACTACATGAATTCCTATTGACAGGCAAGTAAAACTCCATTAGGTATTCCTCAGCGAGCCACGTTTAGTGAACTTATTCTCTAATAAGCACCTACATACTTGCTTTAGTGTCTCCACACAAATGATCATGAGATCAATCATCCTCATCCAATGAGCAAGCAACGTATGTACCAATCTATCCGGATTTACTAATCCCCAATTTAGTAATCCAACGATTGGAAACTATTTTAGTTTTAAGCTTTCTAAGAATTTAGATCTCATTAGAATGATCATCATCATTATTCTAAAAGCATTGCTTAAAACTATAGGTTTATCACATATTATAAAACAGCATCATGTAGATAATTAAAAGCCTTTAATAAATTAATACTTTTTATTAATAAATGAATAAGATTGTTACAAAGTATATGCTTTATCATCAAACATGATTGGCTTGTGTGCATACTACTTTCAATCTCCCACTTTCACTAAAGCCAATTGTCATGGTATCTCATACTCTTCTTCTCTAAGTGACGATTATCCTGCTGTTGGATAAGCTTTAGTTAATGGATATGTAATGTTGTTCATGAGAGTCCACTATTTCTATAGTGATTTCCCATCTTTCAATGATTCTAATAATCAAATGAAAGTGCCACAACACATGTTTAGATCCAAGATGAGACTTAGGAACTATTCCTAGTTCTATAATGAACTTTTAATCCAAACAATCAACTTGCGACTTCATTTATAGCTATATACTTTGTCTTTATCACTAAACCAACAACTCTTTCTTTGTTTGGAACCTTTCCAATTCAACGCACTGTTCAAGATAACGCTTTACCTTAAAGTGGATTTTTCATCATCTTGGTCTGTGCGAAAAAACTTGAGTCTGTTAATCCCTCTAGTTTTAATTTAGATCCACCATGAATATGATCACATCCTTAGTGCCGGTTAAGCACTTTAAGATGTTTTTCACTGACTCATAGTGAACTTCTCCATAATATGACTGATCAACATCAGGTCTCGTACATTTCATTGCATACATGATTGTCACTCATGCGACCTCTCTTTTCAGGAGTCTGTGGGGACTATTAAGAGAGATACACTCCATAGCTCATCTACATGAGACATCTCTTGGAGTTTTCCATGCTAAACGACTTTAGCATCAAATAAATATACGTTCCTTGGGTTAAGTCGAGCATCCTCTTAAATCTATCTATATAGATTTATATCCCCAATTAAGATACTCTTCCAAATCATTCATGGAGGAATGTTTAGACAACTTTATCTTTACTGATTGTAGCATTGGTATGTCATTCTTTATCCGTTGTATATCAACATATAGTACTAGGAATGTCACGATGCTCCCACTGACCCTTTTGTACACACTAGGTTCATTCTTATTTTTGATAAAATCAAACTCTTTTGATTGCCTCATCAAAACGAATGTTCCATATTTGAGAAACTTGCTTCAATCCATTTCTCCGAGTGTCTACAACACTTACCTCATCGTATGTAACTGGATCATCATCTTCTATGATGTGTACCTCATCATCATCATCTATGATGAATCCATACCTCCCAGGTATCTTTGGTACTATTCCAGATTTACGATTCAGTTGTGGTATAATAGGTCTATCTACAGGTTCCTCTTATTTGACTTATAGTATTTTGTGGTTCTTGAACTCTTCAAGATCTATTAGCCTCCCACTAGCCCCTTTTAATGATAAACAACTTTATCTTAGAAGGCAGCGTGTTTCGTAACAAACACCTTTTGCTAAGTAGAATTATAGAACATATACCCTAAACTTACTTTAGGATGTCCCACAAATCTGTACATGTCAAATCTTGTCCCAAACTTATCCTTTGAAACCTTTTCACATAAGTTGGACAACCCCTTATCTTAACATACTTAAGATTAGGAATCCTCCCTGTCCATAACTTTTATGGAGTCTTGGGGCCGGATTTCGAGGTTACCTTTTCGTAGATATGTAGCCATTTCTAGGACATAACCCCAGAGGGATACTGGACTGTCGATAAAATCATTATGGACCGTACCATGTTCAACAAGGTATGATTTTTCCATTTAGATACATCAATCAATTATTGCATATCAGAATGTGTCCATTATGAGAAAACCATTTGAGATGATCTAGAAACTTATTGCACAAGTATTTATTCCTTGATCCGATCAAAGAATTCTAATACTTTATCAATTTATTTCACTTCTGAATTCTTTGAACCTTTCAAATAATTCATACTTGTATTTCAGAAAATACACACATTCAACTCTTTGAATGATCATCTCATTTTCTTATACTAGTTTGTTCAATTTGCAAAATATTTTTTTTTTCACGTAAATCAAGTATAAAAATCCATTAAGTAATATTTCAGTTCTATACAAAACATTATTATTATAAATAGAACAACAATTGTTCTTAATTATAATACCAAAAATTTTATTGTCCAACAATAAAATGGAAATAATGTTTCTAACAAGAATTGGAATGCAATAACAACTTATCGACTTAATAGATTTTCCGTAGGCGATCTTCAAACTATAAGTTTCTATAGCTAATGCAAAAGAACCTTTGCTTCATTTTCCACACATAGGATTACTTATCTTTGTTTAACTTTCTACTGCTTTGGTCCTTCATAAATCTATATTTATGATAACCAAAGCCGGTATCCAATACCAAAGTAGAACCTTGACTTAAAGAAAAATTATTTTAAATCATGAACAAATTTGTATTTGTAACCAAAACTTCACTAAACTTCTTTGGTTAGCCTCTGCAAGATGCTTCTCATGAGCTTTCTTTCAAAGGTCCGGGCTTATTGTAGTGGAAGCAAACTCCTTTGCTATCCGTGACGATTTTGTTCTTATTATCCTTTGTTTTACCTTTTCATTTACCTTCTTTGAATCGTTCTTCTTTTGAAGATCCTTTGGCCCCTACCAAGAAGAAGACTTGGTCTTTCTTGGTTGAAAGTGACTCTCAACATTTTTCAACATGTTAAGCAAATCAATGAGGTGATATCTAGCTTGTTCATATGAAAAATTCACAACAATTGTGAAAGGAGTCCGGGAGTGAGGGCAAGATCAAATCTTGGCTCAACTCTCCATCCATGACAAAAACTCATTATCCTAATTGATCAATCAAATTGATTATGTTAAGAACTTTTTCTGCATACTATAGTGCCATTGGCCATTCTAGATCGAAAGAGCTCCTTAGATATCTCGATATCTATCACCCCCATACTTTCTCACCATCAACTACTTGATGTGCGGGAAATATAGTAGGAGCATCCATAGTTTCATTCTCGACGCTTGAAGCTCGTTACTCATGGATGCGAGCATGATGCGTATTGAGCTAATCAGTGGATCATCTTGCCACTTTCTAAAAGTAGCAATCTCTTCCTCGGAGGCATTATGCGCAACCATTGCGAGGATAGGCGTATTAAGGACATAAGATAGCTTTTCACCTATGAGAACTATTCTCAAATTCCTTAACCAATCCGCTTAATACGGTCCAGATTAAATAACATCTAATATGTTTCACAGTGATAGTAATTAAGACATTGTAAAATTTTGTAAATGAATTTGTAATTAACAACATTTTAACATACATTCTTTTATTAATTACCAAAATAATTTAGGTCTTGTTTTAAATTGGTATCTCCCACTATTTTCTTCAAACTATATTACTCTCACTTATATAGTTCGGCAAAAATCTAATTAAAGATTTGCTAGTGAGAATAAGGATCCCATTTCAAATGTATATAGCCTTGTGGTGACACAACAAACTATATATAAATAAATAGGTAGACAACTTTTTGTCAATTACATCAACTATCTGACTCCTTTTCTTTTGCCTCTTAGATTATTTTGATCAGTGGTGGCACATCCGAATCAAAATTATCCAAGTTAAGTCCGACCTAGCACTCCATATATTCAAAAAAGAAAAATATCATCCTTGTGGTGACACAACAAAACAATATTGTTCAATTTTCTTTATAAGCATCAAATGTGACAAATTAACATCTTAAATACTTAATACTTTCCTTGTGGTGACACAACAAACTCATATTAAATATTTAATACTCTACTAATTTTATCATGCTAGAAGGCGACGTTCGATATTCCAAATATCTTTGAACGCTTAGGACTTAATATAAAATTTGAGGGGTTTGTTATTAAAATGTCTCATTCTTTTTAGCGCACATGCACATATATATATAAAATACGCGTCATATTAATTAACATGCGAAGCATGTTTGCATAATATATAATATATATAGTATAAGCATGCACATATAGAATACTATATTTAACTTTGGATTGATTATGGACTTTTATTCTAGTTTGGTTCACTAGAGCCACCAAGTGAACCAAAAGGTCAAACCTTAGGGGTGCAAGAATTAATATTTAAATATAACTATTACATTTAAACCCGGGCTCCATTACAAACGGGTCTTCAAGCGCTCCTTGCCCCTTGATCTCTAATTCTTCAACATTAATTCTAACTATTCCTATTACAAAACTATTTAAAATAAATAGAAACCTTGATCGCTGATCGAGGAAAGTACATAGGAGGAGATAGAATTTACATTCGAAAAATTAGAGAAGGCGAGGTACACGAATTCCCATTTAATAAAACCCATACATTCATGCATCCAACTAAAATAAAATCCAATCACATTGGTCAAGTGTCCATAATCAATCTCATTTATTATCAAACATATCACCATATGCATCAATACATAACATTCATTTGATGAATAATAAACATTCAATATATATATTGATATCATTTAATGAGCAAATTTAGTTAGTATAAAATCTATTTTTGAATCAAAATAAACTCCTTTATTTTAATCCAAATTTAAATCAAAATAAAACTATTTTATTTTAATTTATCCAATTTTGAATAAAATAAATTATTTTATTTTAATCAAAATATTTAATCAAAATAAACTCCTTTATTTTAATTAATTATGGAAACCAATTCTAATTAAAAAAAACTTTTATTAAAGGAAACACAGATTCTCTTTCCTATTCACATATTCGAGTATTATTAAGGTTTTGGGGCTTCACATTCACTCCATTAATAAGAATTTCTTCCTCGAAATTATAGTACAGGTTAAGTAAATAGTTGGGGATAGTTCTCTCGCATTTTATCTTTGAGCTCCCATGTAGCCTCTTCAACGTTCTGATTCCTCCAAATCACTTTGATCGACGCTATCACTTTATTCCTCAGGACTTGCTCTTTACAATCGATGATCTTCACAGGTTCTTCTATATAAGAAAGATCTTCTTTGATTTGGATTGGCTCATAATTTATAACATGATTGTAATCAGGTTTGTATGGTCATAATACGGACATATGAAACACATTATGAATATGGTTTAACTCAGGAGGTAGTGCTATTTCATATGCAACTTCACCTATCCTCCTCAAAATTTCAAAAGGTCCAATCAATCTTGGACTCAGTTTTCCTTTCTTGCCAAAACGTATCTTGCCCTTCCAAGGGGACACTTTCAAGAATACGTGGCTTCCTACGCTAAAGTTTCATTGTTAACGATGTGGATCTGTAACGACCCCAAAATTCATACAATTTAATTCTTGACTTCGGTCGTTAATAATACATTCAACCTCTAATTTTACATCATTAAACGATAATACAACCATTGAAATTTGTGGGATAATTAAAATTTTCTATTACAAACTATCCTCATTCCCAAAACCTTCAACCTTTACATCTAAATATCTCAGAATTATTTTAATACTACACTAGTTTACATCGCAAAACGATATTACAATTCAACATTAATACATTATTCGGAACCTTAAACATGATTCAAAAAATAATAACACAACCAAAGTGTATAAATCTTCAAGTATCATATCTGATTCATGTCTTTCAAGTAACACATAACTTTACCTTGAATCTTGAACCTGCAAAATTAGTTATTTGCAAGGTTGAGCTCGACAGCCCACCAAAATCTAATAGTTTTCATGCATCACATGGCACATAATAACATGCTCAATATATATCTCTTAAACATTGGACTAACATAACATACATGTTACAGTTCATATAACAAGTATAAAGATTGAGTTCCTTACTCAATCAACATGCTTTACTCAATCAACGTAGTCATAAGTTGACTTTAACACTTCATACATTCAACATATATATAACACATCATGCTCTTTGCAATAAAGATTTAAAACAATCAAATTCACATAGCAAATAGGAACTGAAAGACTTGCCTTGATCGTTGTTTAACAATAACAGTTTAATAGCTTACAGTTATCTGCACTTCACGTGCCCTACAAAATTATATAATCAAGCACACCAACTATTAGTCACATAGCAACACATATTAGTTATAATGTAAACTTTAATTTACGTCTCATAACCCTTCCTATCATAAATACACAATGTTCAATTTGATTGTGTTAACTTTCAACTTATATCTCACTGTATTTCATATTCGAAGTTCGTTCAAGTGCTTAAGTCTTGCTAGGAATCATTATTGGTTTTATATTAAACCCATTTCATACCTTATAAGGATCATTTCATTTAACTTAAAATACCTTTTACGTTCATTATCACTTATCACGGCGTTTCGACGTTTATTCATCACACGCCCAATTTGGCTCTCTTGTGTGTGCTTAGTATGCGTATACAACTTATCTAATATATTATTTATTAATGTTAAGCATCATTATACTTCATAATATTCATGTTCTATAACTTAGAACAACATCTTTTATCGTCAAGAGCACTACACTTGCATACGTGCATGCCCGACGCCCTCCGATTGCCTCTGAAAAAACAACAGTCCTAAAGATGACCCTTTTGACTACTGTTCCCAACCTCAAATTGAAAAACTTAAAGAATAAAAGTTGTAGGTCTATTCGTCCTCGTTCCAGATCATCTTGAATCACCTCAATCGGAGTTTTTTTGAAAATGTTATACCTATTTTACTAAAACAAGTCAAAATAGTCACACCTGACATACTTTGGGCGCAATTGCTTAATTAAGCTTCTAGACACAGTAATGTACAATTGTGTCCTCTGAAAGATAGTTAAGCGCCCCAAATGACTTAGGGCACGCAGTAAAAATCATTTCCAGATTAGCGTAAACGGACTCAAAGCTCTTGTTCTTCATGCGATTTTTGACCCTTTTCTCTTACTAATCTTCATAACTTGAGTTACACACATCTAAATTAGTCCGTTTTTGATTCTATGGATTTTTAATTCATAGAAATACAGTATACTAGAATTCTAATAATTTATAAAAACATTAACCAACTTAAAATTTGACCCAAAACACATGTTCATTGTGACGCCCCCAAAATAGGTATACATCACCCATTCTGAGTCGCTAAATACATGGTACATAAATCAAATACAAACTTAATTATACAACTTTCGGGTAATATACGACAAAATATAGCTGAGAGTTTAAACAAGAATATTGCCTTCTAGACAATATCCACTCTCAATGGAGTCCTCATTACAATTATTATCACACTATTTCACAGAATAATGAGGACTACTAAAACAACTATCTGGACCGTCAATCCGTTCCTCGACCAGTCCCAGCTATATTCTCATTTCCTAAAGAGAACAATGAAAGAAAAGGGTGAGCTCAACTAGCCCAGTAAGAAATATTATGACTAAGATAATACAGAATAAATTATCCTTAGCCTTCAACAGTATAACAACTGATAGAATACAATAGACAACAAGTTTTAGATCAACAACTGCAGCAGAATAAGCAATCCATTAGAAGAGTCAAGCAGAGCATAAAATCTACTATCTTCTATGATTTAAAAAGTTTTTCAACAATTTTATCGGCGAGACTCAACAATAAATAAAATCAAATCATCCCCGCACTATGGCCAAGATATTCATGTAATCATCAATGGTCATGATTATACCGAATAATCCACGGTCATAATCATACCAACAACTCATCCATCAATGCACTACAGCCAATGAGGACTTTTACTACATCATTCGTTACATTACGGTCATGATTATACTTAGAATAATCCTCGTCATAATCATACCAAGTGTGGCGCCCCCAAAAATAGGTATACATCACCTATTACGAGTTGTCGATACATGGTGCGAAACAACTACAACTTTATTATTACAACGATAAAAGCGTGAGTTTGAATACAAATATTATCTTCTAGATAATATCTATACTCAAATAAATCCTCATCACATTTATTGATACATTATTTTACAAAAATGGTGAGGACTACTAAACAATCCTTTCTAAAACCTTCATTCCATACCCGACTAAATACTCGCTATATTCTCGCCTCCACGAGAAAAATGGAACAAAAAGGAAAGGGTGAGCTCAACTAGCTCGATAAAGAATATTATGACTAAGATAATATACAACAAATTATCGTTAGTCTTCACGAGGAAAAATATAATAGAATACAATAGACAACAAATTTTAAATCAATATTACATGCATGAAATAATAATTCATTAGAAGAGTTAAGTAGAGAATGCAAACTACTATCTTCTATGTATGAATTTAAAAGTTCATCGTCTATCTTTTATCCTTGTAACATCAATCAATATACATCCGGAATCAAATATTCATCTTTGCACTACAGGCCAAAGATATTCATCAGTTGGTCATGTTCATTTAAACACTGTTCATCTTTGCACTACTGGGCCAAAGATATTCTTGAAAATCATTCATCTTTGCACTACGAGCCAAAGATATTCTTAAGAAATCATTCATCTTTTACTACTGCCCAAGATATTCCATAATATCATCATTTAAGGCGAGGATGATGAAAAATATATATATATTTTTTTTAAAGAAACGAATCCAATGAAACAAAATGACAAGGATTAAGGATTAAGGATTAAAGTACTTGGTTTTATCCACGTCCAAAAATACCTCAAAAATAATCATAGTGGTGTAAAATTCAAGAATGATCAAAACATGGATACTGATCGAGTTAGTATCCGAATAGATGTTTTGGACGAAAAAGAAGAAATTTTATTTTTCTATTGAATAATCAGATATCGTGAATAGTCTTGAGTATCGTGAATAGTCTTAGATATCGTGAATAGTAACTCAGACACCAAAAGATAGAAATTCCACAAAAATATCTTCACACTTCATGAATAGTACTTTCGTGAATAGTAACTCGTGAATAGTAACTTCGTGAATAGTAACTCATGAATAGTAACTCATGAATAGTAACCCCGATACATGCCTGAAAAAGTTCTAAATTTGATAAAACTTCGATCAACATTTCGAAGATAATGATATTGAAGAAATAATATCATTTGAGAAGAAAATAACATCCCTTACCTCGAAAGATCGATGCTTCTAGCTAGAATCTAGGGTATAGTCTTTGAAGGAACTTGCAAATCTAGCAATACTCAAAGTATACTTAAAATACTCACAAGAATACGCTCGATAATATAGAGAGAAAAACTTTAGTTTACGGTGTGATTTTCAATTCTAACCTAAGCACCTATTTATAGGAAATTACTTAGAACACCAAAGCGAAAAATTTAATATATTAATAATATTATTTTTCCACATCTTCCTACGTACACCATCAGCTGAAATCAACCACTAACACATGTCCCATAAGTGACAAAAACGTTTTTCATGCAAAAGTTACTTAAAACTCCAAAAATGATAATCAATTAATCCTAACTTCAATAATTCATAATAAATAGCCCTTTCATTAGAAAATTCGAATCTCATGAGTTTTTATAGGAAATTCAATTCTCTACAACTTTACAGAAGAAAGTTTTCCAAATTCCAAATAGAAATTGACCGAAATCCACAAGCGAGGCGATTTTTAAATTATAATCAAATTTCGATCGATAAATGGGGTCCATGAGCATGTTTAACATGTTTTAAACATTTATTGCAACAAAAATACTCTTCCTCCTCGTATACTCATATATCCCACATTAGTTGTAAAAATATCACCATTAATATATTATTAAAATAATATATTTAAATGAATTATTTTATCGAGAAAAGATAAAATATTAATTTTCAACAATTGTCATTTTAAAAATTTTCTCCATCTATATCCACATAAAATCAATATTTTCCTCATCATATAAATCAATAATTAATTATTCACAAATAATATTACGAATCACAATATTGACAACCGAGCGGTTCAGGAAAGAGGGGCTTTCGATAAGAATTTCTTCTTCTTGGCGCGCTTGATTAGGTGACCAAACCTCTCCTTAGATGTAACTTTCTAGACATTGCCAATAATGTTATCTAATAATATTATTCGGATAATATGAATTATTGCTTCGATAATGAAAATCTTGTGTAATGACAATTATTGAAACAACAACAATATAAAATATCAACGCAAAGAATTATTAACTCAATAAAATCTTGAATAATAATTCTCGTAACCATTATTGAGTAGTGCCTTCTTACGTAAGAATCAATAATTGGTGCAATACCGTGTGTACTTCTTTTAACAACGCGTATTAGTGTGTTTTTTAACCACCGGGGTATTCCAACAAATAATACTTGCAACAACTACGCCGTTATTTAAAAACAACTTATATTTGTCGTTTTCTTCATCCAATTGCTTTCCGTTATGGGGCCCACACATGGCTGCGCCGTCGTACGAATATTCCCCGACAGTACGAATATTCCACGACCAAACGAATATTCCCAAGCGATAATGAATATTTTATAACCACTTGCTTATTTTGAAATATTTGTGTATTTAACCCTTAACTATCCACATTAATCAAATCAACCCTTACTATTTCAAAATAATAAATAAAGGAAATTCCTTTTTATTTAAAATTTTGAGGTCTTACAACCTCCCTCCTTATGAAATTTCGTCCTCGAAATTGGCGTCGTGACGTACTGTGTTTGAAAAGGTGAGGATACCTCGCTTTCATTTCCGTTTCCAATTCCCAGTCATTTCTTCTATAGCATGATTCCTTCACAAACTTTAACTTGTGGTATAACCTTTGCTTGGCGTAGGACATGCTCCTTCCTATCCAAGATCTTGACGGTACCTCCTCATACGTTAAGTCTTGACTATCTCGTCCGGTTCTAACTTCAATAACGTGGTTGGTCTTTCACATATTTACGAAAATGCACGATATGTGAAACACATTATGAACACGAGACATACTCGGAGGTAACGCAAGTCTATAGGCTACATTTCCTACTCGGTCAAGAATTTGAAATGGACCAATAAATCATGGATTGAGCTTTCCTCTCTTCCCAAATCTTGTAACTCCCTTCCATGGAGCAACTCGCAACAATACATGATCCCCACATTAAATTCCACATCCTTTCGATGAAGATCCGCATAACTCTTTTGTCGATCTTGTGCCGCTTTGTATCGTTGTCGAATCATTTGGATCTTTTCGGTGAGTCATATCGTATTAACTCGAGTCCCAACAATGTTGCTTCACCCACCTCATCCCAACATATTGGAGAACGACATTTTCGTCCATATAATGCTTCAAATGGAGCCACACCTATACTTGCCTGATAACTGTTGTTGTAGGAGAATTCCACCAATGGTAAATACTTATCCCAACCGCCTTTAAAGTCTAGGACACGAGTCTTAATAAATCTTCAAGAGTTTGAATAGTCCTCTCGATTGTCCGTTTGTTTGGGGATGGTATGCTTAAACTAAATCGCAAATCCGTGCCCATAGCTTTTTGCAAGCTAACCCAAAATCTTGAAGTGAATCTTGGGTCACGATCCGAAACTATGGATACTGGGCATGCCATGCAACCTCACAATCTCATTCACGTACATACTAGCAAGGCGTTCAAGGAATAAGTCTCCGTGTTGGCAAGAAATGAAGCGGACTTGGTTAATCTATCAACAATAACCCAAATAGCATTGATGCCTTGAAAACCGTAGGAAGACCCGTAACGAAATCCATGGTAATGTGTTCCCACTTCCATTCCTAATCTCAAGTGGTTGCAACGGACCCTTAGGTACAAGATGCTCCGCCTTTACACGTTAGCAAGTTAAACACATCGAGATAAACTTTGCAATCTCTCTCTTCATATTGTTCCACCAAAATGTATGTCGAAGATCACGATACATTTTAGTACTTCGAGATGGATTGCAAATGGCATATTGTGTGCCTCCATCATAATCTTGTACTTCAAATCGAGTCGTTAGGAACACAAAAGTCTAGAGTGGACTCAAAGTATTCCTTCTTCATCAATTCTAAACTTACGGAATAGCTCCTTCTTGTACTTTCTTCTTCATACGCATCGGCTCAAGGGTCGGTGGCTTGAGCAACCTTAACTTTTTCTATTAAAGTTGGCTCTGTCGTATACTTGACATCATCGCACTTCGTTCCGCATATGATCTTCTACTCAATGCGTCGGCTACCACGTTTGCTTTACCGGGATGGTATTGAATAGTGTGGTCGTAGTCTTTCAATCGCTCGAGCCAGCGTCATTTGCCGCATGTTGAGTTCTTTTTGAGTGAAGAAATATTTAAGGCTTTTATGGTCTGAATATATCTCCACTTTCTCCCCATATAGATAGTGCCTCCATATTTTTAGCGCGAAAAGAACTGCTGCCAACTCTAGATCATGAGTAGGATAATTCCTCTCATACTCTTTAAGTTGTCATGAGGCATAAAGCTATGACTTTCCCGCGTTGCATGAGAACACATCCTAACCCTTTGCACGAAGCATCGTTTGTAGATAACAAATCCATCCGAACCGGATGGTATTGTTAGAAACAGTCTTAAATAAGTCTCCTCTTAAGCTCTTGGAAACTTTTCTCGCATTCTTCGCTCCAAACGAATTTTGTATCCTTAGAGTTAGGCGAGTTAATGGAGTAGCGATTCGAGAAAACCCTTCCATGAATCTCCGATAATAACCGACTAAGCCCAAAAAGCTACGTGCTTGATCCATAGAATTCGGTTGCTCCCAACTTTGTATTGCTTGAATCTTTGCTTGGGATCAACAGATACTCCATGTTTCGACACCACGTGCCCAAGGAATGCTACTTCCTCGAAGCGAACTCGCATTTCTTCAATTTGGCATATAGTTGGTTTTCACGAAGCCTTTGGAGTACCGACATCAAATGGTGCTCATGATCTTCACGACTTTGGGAATATATGAGGATGTCATCAATAAAGACAACAACGAATTGATCCAAATATTCCTTGAATACTCGGTTCATCATATCCATGAAAGCCGCGAGGAGCATTAGTTAGTCCGAAGACATGATTAAAATTCATAATGCCCATACCAGTTTAAGGCGGTCTTTGGAATATCCTCGATTCTAATCTTGGTGATGATATCCGAGCGAAGATTGATTTTTGAAAAGAATTGTGCCCCTTGCAATTGGTCAAACAAGTCATCAATACGAGGTAGAGGATACCTATTCTTGATGGTGACATGGTTCAATTCCCGATAGTCAATACAAAAGTCGCATACTCCGTCTTTCTTCTTTACAAATAAAGCAGAGCACCCCAAGGAGATGTACTTGGACCAGATGAAACCGATGTCCAACAATTCTGTAGTTGGACCTTTAACTCCTGAAGTTCAATAGGAGCCATTCGATATGGGGTTTTAGAAATGGCTTTGTACCGGGTTCAAGATCAATAAAGAATTCAACTTCACGTTACGGGGTAGGCGGAAGTTCTTGAAATCGTCGGGAAAGTCAATAACAACAGAATATTATTCAAATTTGGCGTGTCTTTATTCAAATCCATAACATGGGCTAAGAAAGCTTGACATCCGTTTTTCAATAAGCGAATAGCTTTATGATTAGATTTGATAGTGATTGATTTTAATGGTTTAGTTGCTTGAATTAAATGTAACCAGGTTGGTTAGGAATATGAAAACTAACAACCTTACGAAAACAATCAATTTTGGCATGATGAGTAGTTAACCAATCAATCCTAAAATCACATCAAAAGCAAGTATCTTTAAAGAGATAAGGTCAACGGGTAAGGTAATGGTGCCAACTTGAATCAAACAAGATTTATAAGCGATGGATGTGATGAAAGTTTCTCTAACGGAGTTTCCACAGATAGGTCAAAGTCTAATTTCTCCTGAGTCAAGTTTAAGCGTTGAGCACATGCGGAGAGATAAATGAATGGGTAGCACCCGGTATCAAGTAAGGTATAAACTTTGCAAGAATTTATAAATAGCTTACCCGTGATCACCTCGTTTGGGTTCCTCGCATTATGACCGATCACAACAAACGCTCTTCCGGAATTGTTGACTTTGACTTTTACGGGACGATCTTTTGAGTCACCGTCCCCATGAACTAGGTTTTGCTCTTTATACAATCTCGGCGATATGTCCTTCCTTTCCATAATTATAGCATACCTTGAATTGTTGTGGGCGGTTTGGTGATATGTCCCTCTTTTCCGCATTTGTAGCATATAATGGGTGGTCGTTCTCCTCCCTTAGAACCGATTCTTCTCCGCACCTTTGTCATCTTCACATAATTAGTTGTTAAATCTCCTCTTTTAAAATCTCCTCCTGACTCGCTTCTTCTATTTTCATGGCCATGATTACCACCAGTGGTTACCATTTTGTCCCGTCTGTTTTTTTCTCCGCAGTTATCATTATTACGTTGACTGCTATCTCTACGATCACGATCCTGGTTGTGGTCCCTCGGTTGGCCGTACTCGTTATCTCGCTCTAATAATTGAGCCCTGTTTACAACATCCGAATAAAGAAAATTTATGAGAAATGAGATCTTGGCGTATCTGCCGGGTTTCAAACCTCTAAGAAACATCCGCGTCATCGTTCCTCATTCTCCACCAAATGAGGTGCTGAGCACGGATAACTCTGCAAACTTTGCCTCGTCTTTGAGACACCGTCATGTTGTTTTGTTCCAATCGATGAACTCCACTTCCTTCATATAGCGAACACTTTCGGAAAGTATTTGTCATTAAATAGCTTCTGAAACGTCTCCCAAGACATCTTTGAGTGCGGTTTGGATGGGTGCGCTTCACGAGACTCCACCGATGATCCGCCTCGCCACGGAACATAAAGGTGGCGAATGGAACCTTCTGTTCCTCCGCATCCCAAGACATCGAATATCTTGGTAATTTGTTTGACCCATGTTTCCGCCATGATCGGATCGGCTTTCCCTTAAATTACGGTGGTCCCAACTCTTTGAATCTGGGTTTGTGACAACCCGTGAATTGCTATCATTTCCTCTGTATTTTGAACACGAGTTTCCTCGTCGATTTTGCATGAACTGCAAAAAACTTCTAAACATCCCCTCGTTCATCATCTCGCTTTCAATGGTGTTGTTCACGGGAGGAACATTGCCCGACTGTTGCATGTTCTCGTCGTTGGTGAGTCTGAGGCGTCTCCACGGTCTCATTTCCATTGTTAATATTCTCGATCGACATTCTCAAATCTTTATCATAAAACAAGGGTTAATTAAGGAAATCAATATATCACATAATATCCCTATATCTTGACCAACTAACAAATAAGCTTAGGTAGGACACACTAGCGAAGGATTTACTCGTCTCTCCCCTCCTAGTTCTATTCCCAGATCTCATGGAGATCATATCCCTAAGCTCGATACCAACCGTGACGCCCCCAAAAATAGGTATACATCACCTATTACGAGTTGTCAATACATGATGCGAAACAACTACAACTTTATTATTACAACAAGAAAAGCGTGAGTTTGAATACAAATATTATCTTCTAGACAATATCTATACTCAAATAAATCCTCATCACATTTATTGATACATTATTTTACAAAAATGGCGAGGACTACTAAACAATCCTTTCTAAAACCTTCATTCCATACCCAGAGCTAAATACTCATATATTCTCGCCTCCACGAGAAAAATGGAACAAAAGGAAAAGGGTGAGCTCAACTAGCTCGAGAAAGAATATTATGACTAAGATAATATACAACAAATTATCGTTAGTCTTCAACGAGGAAAAATATAATAGAATACAATAGACAACAAATTTTAAATCAATATTACGCGTGAAATAATAATTCATTAGAAGAGTTAAGTAGAGAATGCAAACTACTATCTTCTATGTATGAATTTAAAAGTTCATCGTCTATCTTTTATCCTGTAACATCAATCAATATACATCTGGAATCAAATATTCATCTTTTTACTACAGAGCCAAAGATATTCATCGATTAATCATGTTCATTTAAACACTGTTCATCTTTGCACTACGGGCCAAAGATATTCTTCAAATCATTCATCTTTGCACTACTGAGCCAAAGATATTCTTAAGAAATCATTCATCTTTGCACTACTGGGCCAAAGATATTCCATAATATCATCATTTAAGGCGAGGATGATGAAAAATATATATTTTTTTTAAAGAAGCGAATCCAATGAAACAAAATGACAAGGATTAAGGATTAAGGATTCGTACTTGGTTTTATCCACGTCCAAAAATACCTCAAAAATAATCATAGTGGTGTAAAATTCAAGAATGATCAAAACATGGATACAATCGAGTTAGTATCCGAATAGATGTTTTGGACGAAAAGAAGAAATTTTATTTTTAAATTGAATAATGCAGTATCGTGAATAGTCTTAGTATCGTGAATAGTCCGTATATGTGAATAGTAACTCAGACAATCGAAAGATAGAAATTCCACAAAAATATCTTCACACTTCATGAATAGTACTTTCGTGAATAGTAACTCGTGAATAGTAACTTTCATGAATAGTAACTCGTGAATAGTAACTCATGAATAGTAACTCATGAATAGTAACCCCGAGCATGAAAAAGTTCCAAATTTGATAAAAACTTGAGATCAACATTTCAACATAATGATATTGAAGAAATAATATCATTTGAGAAGAAAATAACATCCCTTACCTCGAAAGATCGGTTACTTCTAGCTAGAATAAATTATATAGTCTTTGAAGGAACTTGCACCGTCTAACAATACTCAAAGTATACTCAAAATACTCACAAGAATACGCTCGATAATATAGAGAGAAAAACTTGATTTACGGTGTGATTTTCAATTCTAACCTAAGCACCTATTTATAGGAAATTGCTTAGAACACCAAAGCGAAAATTTAATATATTAATAATATTATTTTTCCACATCTTCCTCACGCACACCATCAGCTGAAATCAACCACTAACACATGTCCCATAAGTGACAAAAAAACGTTTTTCATGCAAAAAGTTACTTAAAACTCCAAAAAATGATAATCAATTAATCCGGACTTTTAATAATTCATAATAAATAGCCCTTTCATCGAAAATTCGAATCTCGCGATTTTTTATAGGAAATTCAATTCTCTACAACTTTGCGGAAGAAAGTTTTTCCAAATTCCAAATAGAAATTGGCCAAAATCCACAAGCAGGCGATTTTACTGTGCTATAATCAAATTTCGGTCAATGAATGGGGTCCACCAGAGCATGTTTAACATGTTTTAAACATTTATTGCAACAAAAATACTCTTCCTCCTCGTATACTCATATATCCCACATTCGTTGTAAAAATATCACCGTTAATATATTATTAAAATAATATATTTAAATGAATTATTTTATCAGAAAAAGATAAAATATTAATTTTCAACAATTGTCATTTTAAAAATTTTCTCCATCTATATCCACATAAAATCAATATTTTCCTCATCATATAAATTAATAATTAATTATTCACAAATAATATTACAGAATCACAATATTGACAACCAGGCAGTTCCCAGGAAAGAGGGGGCTTTCCAATAAGAATTTCTTCTTCTTGGCCGCATTAGGTGACCAAACCTCTCCTTAGACAAAACTTTCTAGACATTGCCAATAATGTTATCTAATAATATTATTCGGATAATATGAATTATTGCTTCGATAATGAAAAATACGTGTAATGACAATTATTGAAACAACAATGAATATAAAATATCAACGCAATAATTATTAACTCAATAAAATATCGAATGAGCATTAATTCAGTAACCATTATTGAGTAGTGCCTTCTTACGTAAGAATCAATAATTGGTGCAATACTGCAGTGTCTACTCTTGTTTAACAACGCGTATTAGTGTGTTTTAACCATCGGGTATTCAACAATAATAACAAGAACAACTACGCCGATTATTTAAAAACAACTTATATTTGTCGTTTTCTTCATCCAATCGCTTTCCAGTTATGGGGCCCACACACGGTCATTGCGCCGTAGTCGTGCGAATATTCCCCAAGCATTCTGAATATTCCACGACCAAACGAATATTCCCGACGATAATGAATATTTTATAACCACTTGCTTATTTTGAAATATTTGCGTATTTAACCCTTAACTATCCACATTAATCAAATCAACCCTTACTATTTCAAAATAATAAATAAAGGAAATTCCTTTTTATTTAAAAATTTCGGGGTCTTACACCAAGTCCATCTATGCACGTAAGCCAAAGATGACTTTCATCACAATATAAACATGAGGATGATGACAATGACATAACAATTCAATAAAACAAGTTCAAGGATAAATTTTAAAGATTTATAATTTAATTTATCCAGAATTCAATAACGTTCAAATTGTCAACATGATACTAGATGAAGCGCAAATATCTAGGATATTCTACTAATTTTATGGAGTATAGAAGCCAAAACTTTAACCAACTGAGTATACTAGGATATATGAAGCTGCAAATGGATTTTCGCCCACCATGCGATAATCCACGTAGACAGATCATTTCCACAATTTAATAAGGAATAAATACGAAGGATCATTCACCATGCATGTGGTAGTCCACAAAGACAGGTTATTCCAACAGAATAATAAAGAATGGAATAACAGAAGAATTCACCATGCATGCGGTAGTCCACGTAGACAGGTTATTCCAACAGAATAATAAAGAATGGAATAACAGAAGAATTCACCAGGCATGCGATAGTCCGCACAGACAGGTTATTCCAACATAATAAAAAAGAATGGAATAACAAAAGAATTCACCATGCATGCGGTAGTCCGCGTAGACAGGTTATTCCAATGGAATAATAAAGAATGGAATAACAAAAGAATTCACCAGGCATGCGGTAGTCCGCACAGACAGGTTATTCCAATAGAATAATAAAGAATGGAATAACAACCCTTACGAGTATTGAAAGAAATAACTCTCTTCATGAATACGAAAGAAATAATACCCCTTACCTTAGAATAAAACTAGAAACTAGAATAGAGAGGTAGCAGACTTTTCTTCTTCTTTCTCTCTATAATAATTGCTCTTGTGAGACGTAGTGAATTGGTGAGAATGAAAGAAGAATGAGCTTCTATTTATAGGAAAATATAGTTTCGATAATTGCACGTTTTGGGGCTCGAAATATTATAGTATAATACCTTCATCTTTTTCTTCATTTTTAATTTAGTCCTGCAAGTATTATCAAACTTGCACCACCTCCCCTAATAGTAAATCATGTGAATTAATAGTTCATTCATGTGACTTAATAGTATAATCATGTGAAAAAACTAATTACAGTATAGTACCTTCATCTATACCTCCATTTTTAATTTAGTCATGAAAGTATTATAAATTTTGCACCAACTCCCCTAATAGTAAATCATGTGAATCAATAGTACACACATGTGAACACATAGTTATAAACATGTGAATTAATAACAATTAATTTCTCATTTATCCGGTGAATTACCCGATTGGTCAATATAACCTCCAAACATCAATTATTATCGAAATAAATGCTGATTTCCACTAACACTAATAATTCCCACACAATGGAACTATCAATTTTATCTTTAATCAACACGAACCTATTCATCATTAATATTATAATTCACAATATTTAACAACCAGGTCATTCCTAGGAAAAAGGGGGCTTTCCGATAAGGATTTCTCCCTATTGGTGCGCAATTAGATTATCTAACCTCTCCTTGACAGAACTTCTAGACATTGTCAATATTGTAAATAATATTATGAATAACTTTGTCATCTCAATTATTGATTTAATAATATAACATATTATACAGATGATACTGTGAGAATAATTGAATCAATAATATGAGAGATATGATCAAAGAATTCTCGTAGCAATAATTGAGTATAACTGAGTGACTTCTTACGTAAGCATCAATAATCAATCTCACTGTGCTACTACTACGCAACCATGCGTATTCATCGTACTTTTACTACTGGGTAGTTCAACGGTTTCAATGGTAATACTTTCGCCGTTATTTTTATAAAAAGATATTTCTGCCGTTTTCTAACTATGACAATACTTCCATTGTGGGGTCCACCAATGATTGTGCCGTCGTACGAATATTCCCTGTTAAAACGAATATTCTCCGACCAATCGAATATTCCCCGACACAACGAATATTTTATAACAACTTGCATACTTTGCAAAATTTTCAAATATCACCCTTAACTTTAACCTTTATCAATTTAACCATTTACGAAATAAAATAATAATTATAAGAAAATTGAATACTTTCATTTCATAAAATTCGGGGTCTTACAATCTCCCCTCCTTATGAAATTTTGTCCTCGAAATTTACGTACGTACCTGGTATATTGAATAGGTGAGGATACCTTGACTTCATTTCAAATTCTAACTCTTGAGGTATAACCTTTTAGTGTAGAATATGATCATTCTTATCCAAGATTTTAACACGTATCTCCTCATACGTTAAATCTTCTGCTATCTCGTCTAGTTCTAATTCAATAATGTGGTTTGGGTAGTCCACATATTTATGTAACATCAATACGTGAAAAACGTTATGAACACGTGACATACTTGGCGGTAAAGTGAGTCTATAGGCCATAGTTCCTACTCGATCGAGGATTTCAAATGGGCCAATTAAATCGAGGGTTGAGATTTCCTCTCTTCGTTGATTCTTGCTTCAAGAATAACGCCCTCTTGAACCTTCTTCTTCATATTCATCAGCTCTGAGTATGTAGCTTGAGCGACTTTAACTTTATCGATTAAAGTCGATTCTAATCGTATATTTATTATCTTCACGTAGGTCCCTAGAGCCTTTAACTCTATCTTCATTATTTGTAAGTTATACGAAATGGGTTTTTGTGTTAACAACATCGCACTCATAAACGCATACGATCTTCTACTCAACACGTTAGCTACCACGTTCGCTCTTCCACGATGATATTGAATAGTCATAACCTTCAACAGCTCGAGCCAACATCTTTGGCGCATGTTACGCTCGTTTTGGGTGAAGAAGAATATTTGAGGGTTTTAGAAATGGGTTTTATACTGTGGTCAATACAAAATTCAATTTCACGCTCTAGAGGTAGGCTAAGAAGTCTTCAGGAATACGTCAGAAAATTTATTAACAATAGAAATATCATTCAAAACTGTGACTCTCATCCCAAGACATAGATAGCACGTCACATTGACACCTATCAACTTGCCACCGTTATTCTTGGCTTCCCCTACAAAAAGTCTGGCTTCGGTGCATTCCACACAAGGAAGTCACAAGTGAATGGCTCGGGACTCTTTACTTATGGCTTGGTATGACAGTGATTGACTTTAGGGTTTGGTTGCTTGAATTCGCATGATAGGTTGGTTAAGAATATGAAAGCTAACAACCTTACAAAAAGCATGATGAGTAGTTAACCAATCAATTCCTAAAATCACATCAAAGGCAAGTATTTTCAAAGAGATAAGTTCGACAGGTAACGTGAAAGTGTCGATTTGAATCAAACATGATTTATAAACAGTGGAGCTAACGAAGGTTTTTGCTAATGAAGTTTTAACCAATAAGTCAAAGTCTAACTTCTCTAGGGTCAAATTTAAACGTTGAGCGAAAGCAAGAGAGATAAAAGAATGGGTAGAATCGGTATCTAATAAGGTATAGACTTCGCAAGAATTTATAATTAACTAACCCGTGCTAACTTCTTTCGGGTTACTCACTTTTTGAGAAGTCACAAAAAATGCTCTCCCTGAAACAACCGACTTTGTTTTGTCCGTATCCGCCTTTGGTGCCACCGTCCCAGCTGGACTTGATTTCGCTACAAGACAAAATCGAGCTATGTGACCGTCTTTTCCACAACTCAACCATACCTTGGAAGGCTGTGAACAGTTTGGACTTATGTGTCCCTCCTCTCTCGCATCAGTAGCATCTAACGGCGGTAGTTCTCTCCCCCCTAGAATTTGTTCTTTGGTGTTGAATGCTTCATTGTCGACGTCTTCCCATCATTGTTAAATCTTCTCTTCTTGAATTTTCCACTTGAATCATTTCTTTTATTATCTTCTCCATGATTACCACTGAAGTGGTTACCATTTCTGGCATGATAATTTCCTCCACGATGGTTATCATTGTTCCGATGACCGTTGCCACTGGTACGATTATTATCGTTTTGTTGCTCAGTATCCTTTGGTTGGGCTGGCTCATTATAGCGCTCCAATAACTGAGCCCTATTCACTACATCTGAATACAAATATAATTTGTGAGAAATGAGGTATTGGCGTATTTCGGGTTTCAAACCTCTTAGAAACATTCGCGTCATTATCTTCTCATTATCGACCAAATGGGATACAAACCGGGATAACTCCGCAAATTTAGCCTTGTATTGCGACACGGTCATATTGTTTTTCTCCAACTTGATGAATTCCACCTCCTTCATGTGATGAATACTTTCGGAAAAGTACTTATCGTTGAACAACTCTTGGAACAACTTCTCCTAAGATATCTTGAGTGCATCAGGCTGGGTATGCTTTACAGATTCCCACTAATAATCTGCGTCTTCACGCAACATAAAGGTGGCAAAGGGAACCTTTTGTTAGTGTTTATGCCCTAGAGGCCAATTATTTGATATAATTGCTTAACATTTTGATATTATATTTGATTGAATAAATATATGATTTTATTATGGTTTTATTTACTGCGTTATATAAATGTTAACATAATAAAATTCCTTAGAATAGTGATACAAATTATATAGTTTCAAGTATGTGACTTGAACATGAGTTTATATAATTATAATTAGTATCATTGTTCTTAAATGTCCTTAGTCGAGTATTGTTGTTGATGGGACAACAATGATGCATTGAGACTAGTATGTGGATTGACTGATGACCAAATCTCATTGGTCATAAATATATGAGATATTAAGTCAATGCATAGGTACATGTTAGAGAACGATGTACTGGACAGCCTCACCATGAGAATTCTATATGGAGCATTATGCGAAGTGTCATTAGCAATTCTCATAGTGACAATGATGTAATGGTCCTCCGACCTAAAATCACTATATTACTACACGGGAATTTATATACTTTGATATCATCAAATGTCACCTTTAATAAGGTGGACTATAAAGGTGATAATTGGGTACATCATGAATCATGCGAGGAATATGAGTGATCTATATGGAATTTAACCCTCTTATATATTAAGGGTGATATCCATAGGCCTCTTGATTGAGTAGGACTATGAAATGCATGGCCATGCTCAAATAGTGATTTGTTTCATATAGTCTACTCATTGATCAAGAAAACTCAGATTAAATTATGAAGAGTATAACACATTCCATGACTCGAGTTTAATCTAGGATATTAAGGTTAAAAGGATTAAATTACATTGAAACATTGGTCACGAAAAGGTTGCATCGAATCATCGATCTTATTATTACTTGGGTAGCAGTGATGCATTACTAGATGTCGCTCACTTTGTTTATAATTTTATAATATGATTTTAAAATTATTGCCAACGTAATAATAACCTATAAGGTCACACACATAGAAACGTAATTAAAGGGAATTAATTTAAATTGTAAATATTTAAATATATCAATATGATTGATAGTATTTAAATTACAATTTAAATTAATAGGATAATTATATATAGTATATTAATTAAGTAAGACTTAATTAAGATATATATATAAAAATTCAGATTTTATTAAATTAGGTTTTGATTAATATTTTTAATGGCTATATATATGATATGTAGCGACCATTTTAGGTATTATTCATAAATCGAAACCCTAATAGCTTCTTAGAGAGACTAGAGAGAAAAAATTCTGAAAATCCTCATCCTTGGTGGCTAGTACCACAGTTCCTTCTTCTGCAGATCGTAGGATGATTCTCGGAGCGTTCGTGTGGATACCGTAGAGGTGCGATTCATTTGGATTGCGTTGGAGATTCGAGCGCATCAATTTCAATATCACAATCGGTATAATCTCTAACCATTGAGTTAATTAATTTTCTCATGGATCCTGTTTAGGGTTTCAAAATTGCCTTAAATTGTTCTTTTTCCGCTGCATTTTTGTGCCGAAATCCCTTCAGCTTTTGCTCCTCGGAACATCCCAAGACATCAAATATGTAAGACCCCAACTTTTATGAATAAAGATGAATTTTCTATAAATATCATTTGTGAATATTATGGAGTGAATTTGATATAATGTTATAGTTGTGGATAATATTTATAAATTTTGCAAAGTACGCAAGTTGTTATATTATATTCGATTGGTCAGGGAATATTCGTATGACGGCTCAATCATTGGTGGACCCCATAACGTAATTATTGTCGAAATAAGAAAACGACAAAAATATCTATTTGTGAAAATAACGGCGGATGTTTTACCATTAACTGTTGAACTACCTGGTAGTAAAAGTACAGTATTACGCGTGGTTGCATAGTAGCACTCGGTATTGATTATTGATGCTTACGTGAGAAGTCACTCAGTTTTGCTCAATATAATTATTCTGATAATCTTGTTTAATATTTTATTTTATTGATTCAATAATTGCTGCGTTGATATTTTATATTATTATTGTTTCAATAATTGTCACTGCACAGTATTTCCCATTATCAAATCAATAATTCATATTATTTGAATAATATTATTAGATAGCATTATTTGCAATGTCTAGAAAGTTCTGTCAAGGAGAGGTTTGGTCACCTAATTGCGCGCCAGTAAGAAGAAATCGTTATCGGAAAGCCCCCTCTTTCCTGGGAACTGTCTGGTTGTCATTATTGTGATTCTGTGATATTATTTGTGAATAATTAATTATTGATAAGGAAATATTTATTCGATGCAGTTATAAATGATGGATTTATTTATTTTATGTGGTTATAAATGAAGGATTTAATGTTGAGGTATTTTATCAGTATTTTGTCGGATTAGAGGTATTAAAAAAATCAAATTGGTGTTCTTAAAGTTCTATTGCGTGAGTTATCATTTTAATCTGACCATTGGATCGTTGTGATTTTTGGATATGTTATACATATATAAGTTAAGTATATGTCCACAAATTTCGAACTGTTAAAAATTAACGCATGATTTGTTATGAATTTTAAAAGGTCTTAAAAATCATCCGTTTGTGGATTTCGGATAATTTCTGTCTGGAATTTGGAAAAACTTAAAGCTACAATATTGTAGAGAATCCGATTTTGTGTGGAATGGACATAAAATTCGTATTTTTTCGGATAAAAGGGCTCTTTATTATGAATTACTGAAGTTTCGGAAAATAAAATAATTTTTATTCAAATTAGATGGGTCCCACTTTTGGTTGTTGGGAAAGGTGGCTGGTCTTTGGTGGGCACTTGTGGTGGCTGAAATTTTTCAAATAAATATGCGTAGAAAAAAAAATCAATTATTATTTTATTATTTTAGTCTCCTATGGCGTTCTAGCATTTTCCTATAAATAGGGTGCTTAGTTTGAATTGAAAATCACACCAGAATCAGAGAATTCTTCTTCTATAATCTTGAGTATATTTCTTTAGAGTTTTAGAAAGCTTTAAGCGTAGAAAATAGTGAAAGTTTTCTTCAAGAATATCCCCGCTATACCAGTTGGAATACTCTTCTTTTCAAGGTAAGGGGTGTTATTTTTGTTCAATATTCGCTTGAAATAATATTTTCTTCCATACTCTGTAGTATGTAAGTAATATTATTTCGTTTCAGATTTCAAATTCTATACTCGTTTTGTTAAAGTTTTGGCTTCTATACTCCATGAAATTAGTAGAACATCCTTGATATTTGCGCTTCATCCAATATCATTTCATGAAAATATTATTCTGAGCATTCTTGATAAGTTTTAACTTTTTCATGCCGGTGTACTATTTACGGGATTACTATTCCCGAAGTACTATTCACGAGATACTATTCACTCGAGTACTATTCACCCGGGGTACTATTCATGATAAAAATTGATTCATTTTCGGTCCAAATTATTTTTGGTATAATATATTTCTTGAATTTTACTCTACAAAGCAGTATCATGTTGACAATTTGGACGTTATTGATTTCTGGATAAATTAAATTATAAATCTTTAAAAATTTATCCTTGAACTTGTTTTATTGAATTCTTATATCATTTTCATCATCCTCATGTTTATATTTTGTTGAAAGTCATCTATGGCCTGTAGTGCATAGATGGACTTGGTATGATTATGACCAGGGATTATTCGGAATAACCATGATCGTAATGTTACAAATGACGTGGTAAAAGTTCTCATTGGCCCGTAGTGCATTGATGGACAGTTGTTAGCATGATCATGACTATTGATGAATACACGAATATCCTTGGCCCGTAGTGCATGGATAATTTGTGGTCGTGATACTAAAGAATATCCTTGGCCGTAGTGCAAGGGTGATTCGATGATGTGGATTATTTATTAAGATGAGTCTCAGCGATAAAAGTGATGAAAAACCTTTTAAATCATAAAAGATAGTAGATTTTATGCTTTACTTGACTCTTCTAATGGATTGCTTATTCCGCTGCAGTTAAACTTGATGTTTGTTATATTTTATCAGTTTAACATTGTTGAAGGCTAACGATAAATTATTCTGCATTATCTTAGTCATAATATTTCTTACTGGGCTAGTTGAGCTCACCCTTTTGCTTTCATTGTTCTCTTCAGGAAATGAGAACGTAGTCGGGACTAGTCAGGGAACAGAGTGACGGTCCAGATAATAGCATTAGTAGTCCCCACTATTCTATAAAATATTGTGATAATAAATGTATTGAGGACTTCATTTGAGTTGAATACTGTCTAGTAGACAATATTCGTATTAAAACTCTCAGTTTATGTTTTATCGTATTTTACACGACAGTTGTATTATTAAGTTGTATTTGAATTTTGTACCATGTATTTGGCGACTTAAGATGGGTGATGTATACCTATTTTGGGGGCGTCACAGTTGGTATCAAAGCTTAGGGATACGATCCCTGGCTGAGATGTGAGACAAGAACTAGGAGGGGAAAGACGGGAAATTCCTTCGCTAGTATGACCTATCTAAGTTTATTTGGTATTTAATTGGTTGGTCAGAGTATAGGGATAATATGTGACATGTCACTTAACCCTTGTTTTGTGGCAGTATTTGAAAATGACATCTGAGAATGTTGAGAATAGTAATGGAGAACAGGATGTTAGGTTTTTAATATTCATGAAAGCAATCAAATTGCACAAATTAAGCGGAATCGTGAAAAATCAGAGTTTTAAATTTTACAAACCATATACCCGGATCATCCTTTATGCACAATTATTAATTAAACGAAAAAGAAAGAACAAGAATCATACCCTTGAAGATCTGAGCTTCCTCAGGTACAAGTTCACCTCCAATCATTTTCGCGTTCAACTTGAATCCACCGGGTTTAGTTCCTTTCTTTGATCAACGTTAGCCACCTAAGTATTTGGCCTCTAGAGGTGATCCACCAAGAAAGAATAAAGATTCAAGAAGACGGGTGGTAGGCAAAACCCTAGTTTTCTATCTCTATAGAAAAGGAGCGTACTCCAACAATTGGAATTACGTATGTTGTGAAAAAGTCAACAACAACTCTACACCCATAATAAGACTCCTCTTATTTATAGATGTGGGCAACCCTCCTTAACAATTAAGGAATTGGGTTTTATTTTAATTAATTAAACTCATTTAATTAATTATGCTCCCAATCTTATTAGGAATAATTAATTAAAATCTTTTAATTAATTAGCCTCCTAATCTTATTAGGATATATGAGAGTACTTTTATTAATTAATTCCCAAACTCCTTTAGGAATTAAATAATAATAATGTCAACGTCGGGATTTTTAAGTGTCCCTTTTTGTTACTTGTTCTTTGGTGTTCTCATGTTAATGTGAGATTTGTTTGAAAAAACAAGTGAAAAAGGTCCGACATGTATAATGTCGACAATTTGACTTTAAGAGTCGCCAGTTGGTGTATTTAACTGGTTGCACCAATGCAACCGAAAAGGTTTGCACATTGACCCAGTGATGTGACACTGCTAAACGGGTCTGTGAAACCGAGATTCATTTTGGGTTCGGGGGCTTGATTATGCGGAGGGAAGGTGTTAGGCATCCCCCGACATCCGTGTTACCACGGTGACCGCCACTTTTCAAAGAAATTGTTATATGAATGTGTGTGTGTGTGTGTGGATCAATGTGCAATTATTTGGAAGTAGTGTTGTACCTCGTTCGCACCTATATACATAGGGTTTGAATCATAGAAAAATTCAGTTTTAAGCAAGATATAGTAATGACGTTTTGTAAAAACAGGTTTTTCAAACCCTATGCTTGATAGTAATTGAGGCCTTTGATACTTCCATTTTATTATTAAATGTTCGGCTTGTTTTCTTTTATTTTCGAAATGCGAAGCATTCTCGAGAAAATAATATACTGAAGATCTTAACTCCTCATGGGCATAATGACCATCCAAGGAAATTCGAACCTTTGTAAAATAATGTACAAACTGCTTACAGCTAAAAATTTCCATCATGGGAACTGAATCTAGATTCAGTAAACTGAATCTGTGATCACATGATTCCTAGGCTCACATAATACTGCAGTTTGTATGGAAAGCGATAGCGATTATATATATAAAAGCTATAAATATATATATCTGATACATGATCAACCACCACAAAGCAACTCCATGGGGGATCGGAAATGTAAATATATAAAAGCGGTAAATATATATATTTATATATGGACATGATCAACCACCACGAAGTAAACTCCAGGTGGGACGAAATGTAAATAAAGCTGTAAAAGCGATCAACTCGCCACGAGGTAAACTCCAGAGGCGAGATGAAATGTAAATAAAAGGCATAAAAGGCCAGAAGTAAACTCCGGGCTTCGACAGTAAATAAATATATATATATACGAGATATATATATATATATAAAAGCAAAAAACACACTGGATGTGAATCCAGGCTCATCGGATATGTCCGACAATAATTATATATTAGTATATATATATATATATATATATATATAAAAGCAATAAACGCTCCAGACCGAAGTCTAGGCTCAATCGAGACATAACTCGATAATGTTAGTCCATATATGAAATATATACATATATAAGTATATATATACAGACAGGAATGAAAACCACACTGATCAAGTCCGCAAACGCCTTACAACACCACGACTCTCAATGCGTATAACAGTATGTGCTAATATGAGAAGAAGGCTTTATATAATGTGAGAAGGCTTATAGTGGGCTGCCAATGTAGACTTCTATGAATTTAAATGGATAAACACTCAGCTCCCGCTGGATAAAAGATAGCTATATGTGAGCTAACAAGTGTTTAAAGATGAGGAAACACTTTAAAGATGTGTATACAAAGTAAAATGGACAGGGCTTCTTCGCCTTTTCCTCTCCTTCTCTTCTTCAAATGGTTGACCCTAAGGCTCATATTTATAGATGGATAGCTGCAGGTACACCTGCGGTAGCCGCGGTTGTACATGCTGCTGGTCGTGGTGCATCCGAGCCTCGCGGGTCTTGTCGTCTCGAAATACGTGTACTCATGCACTGTAATGTCCGTTCGAACTTGCAGAACTTCAATCTGAGCATCCGAACGAGGTATATCTGACCTTCTTCGGACCGCTTGTGTCGAGAGTTATGCAATGACATGGATTAGAGGTTGTACGAAGGCAGGAAGAGGGGTCTATGCCCATGGTCTTCATGCTTCAAATTCTATCCAAAGTACTGCCACGCATAATAGTCACTCGGGATTGTAAATCCTTGGTTCTTGTGGGACATTGTTGGATGTATGTATGTATGAAGTGTTGAGACAACGCACATGTGTTGAAGAGACAAGATGCCATTTGACTCTTCGCCGGTGTTATCACCGGTTTGAGTTGAAAGTAGATGTTGCTCAGGGTTACATCTGAGATTGGACTACTTGTTGATATGCCACGATATCATCTTGTGAGAGAAAATGTTAAGGCGGTAAGACGACATTTTGACTCCTCACCGGGGTTATCGTCGGTTTAAGCAGAAAGCAGACATTGCTCAGGGTTACATCTGAGATTGGACTACTTGTTTGTATGCCTCACTGTCATCTGTGGGTGTGCCTGTCTACCCGTTGTTAGCTCCGGGTCTGAGGTATGAGTGCCTCGGCAGGAGGTCTGAGCTTGAAGCTGATCGCATGTGTTTGAAACAAGCATTTTCGGAGTTATCGTCAGAACTGCAATGACATCCCTTGGGGCTATCACTAAGGATGGAGTCTTTATTCTCAGTGTTGGTTCTGGGACTAGAACTGAACGTCGCGGTGTTATCGCCGGAACAAAACTGTCCTCTCGAGTGTTGTTGCTTTGGTCTTTTGATCTGTATACCTCGGGGTTATCTCCAAGATTGGAAATGACACTCCCGGTGTGTGTTCCGGGGTTTGGAATAACGTTCCCGGTTTGTGTTCTGGGTTGGAACTGATGTTCCCGGTTTGTGTTCCGTGTTGGAATTGAACTTCCGGTAGTATCCAGAATGGATGTAAGCTATCTTCCAGGGTTATCTCCGAAAGACGAATCTACCCTCCTGCAATGTCAGTAATAGGCGTGCATAAAATTACGAGTGTCTACAAATGCCCCTCTTTATCATATTCATGCAATGCAAGGCATGGATAGGATAAATAATCCTAGACACTTGAAATGCAAGCAAGATAAACATGATGCTATATGCAGCATCATGATGTAAATGTATGATGCATGATTGTCAAGTAATCCTGTTGGGATGACAATCAGTGATGGCTTGGACATGCGATCCAAGTCTTCAAGGATGTTGACGTTGGGGCTATCACCAAAGTCTTGAATCCTAGACACTGGTTTATATTCCATAGAGGTACCTCTTATGTATAAGAGATATGTGGGGATAAAGGTTTATCTATTTGAGGATATGTATAACATATTTCCTCATTCTCAGAGTTACTGCCAATAGTTTGTCGCCGTCAGGGTTGCCCGACCTTCGTTGATGTGTGTATCGCCGGATAGATCCCTGCTGGGTGCATTGTCAAGGCTGCCTGACCTTCATTGATGTATGTGTCAATGGTAGCATTGCGTTGTAACCCCCGCCGGGGATACGTAGATGAGTTACTTCGATGGGTTTACTTGTCATCGGCTGACATGACATCAAGGTTGCTTGACCTTCATTGATGTGTGTATCATTGGTTGCATTGCGTTGTAACCCCCGCCGGGGATACGTGGATAAATGAAAGGTGTACGTTGTGACCCCTGCCAGGGATATGTCATCAGTTGATAACTTCGGCATTGTAACCCCCGCCGGGGAGGTTTGGTATTTCGTGGTTTTGCGTTGTAACCCCCGCCGGGGATATTTAGGGTTGTGACCCTGTAAATGACGGTATCGGACCTTTGTGGGTATTGCCGAGCATGATTTGTGAAAGCTGAGCTCAATCAGGCAAATACCATTGAGACGACGGGAATTTAACTCTGACCAACAAGAAACCAGAATTTCAGGCTATTCTGCTCAATCGCGTAGCATTTTTATTCCTGATTTAGCCTTTTCAGCTTATGAGACCTCCTTTGAAACTCTAACCTGGAGCGATCCAAGGTGTGGGACCCATGTAGAAGTGCATGGTACACTGCATGAGTCAGTAGGTGAGCTCATGACTGCCCACCGTGCTATGTATAAAGCGAATGGTTGCTTTCATAAGTCATTTTCAAGTTGCGCAGCGAAGGAAATCTGAGAGCTCTTCTTCAGATCTGCTGAGTTCTAACAACTTTCTGCATATTCTGTCACCGTACAAGCGATATTCACTGTCCTGGTAACGTATGCATGTATTTTTTTTTCCAGTTTCTATCCGTTGGAAAATGACTTATCGCATGAAATGCATTTAGACACATAGTAGTGAATATGCATGCTGATATGACTTGATAAAAAATATTCAACATAGTAAATGTTAGTATTAAACCATGCTAAACATAATGATATAAAAAAAAATTGACTTTTGAAACAGTCAAATTGGCACCTTTTACTGTCATTTTTTATCCTATCTGAGGACAAATGAGTAAAGGCATAAAAGTAAAATAATCCTGGTAAGTAGACTACACTTACGAATTTTTACTGTGATGTGATTAATGCATGTAGGATGTATATGACTGTGTATAGGTGTGCTACTGAATGACCACCTAGTCATGCCTATGTGCATGTGGATAGTCCCATTTACAAAGGGGGTTATGGCAAAATTTTCCTAAAATGTAGGCATTGGGTAATCATGCATTTTTAACTCTACTGTAGATGTATGTTAAAACAATGCATGCATGCATGTAATCATAGAATGCATTTTGGAAAAAGACTACAGGTAAAAAATTACCACACCCTTTCTGAGGACATTTGGAGACTTTTTGTCCAGATATTTTGGATCCGGATCAGTCGAGTAGTTCCCGCAGGACCACTTCTGGTGTACGGAGGAGGGCATTTGAAGAGCCTCAACACCGTTTTGTTAGACAGCCTCATCGTTTGGTGGAGGTGGTAATACGTCCTATTCGGGTTGAAGTGCCAAATGTCGAGGACGAGGAGGAGAATGTACCGATCGAGGTTCCTGCTCCTGCTGTATGTGTTCCCTGTAGGGAATTGCCAGGTATTCAAGTGGCGAACCCAGATCTTCTGGGTGACTTGAGTAGGCATCCTTTAGTATACCTGCATGCAAACGAGGTATGAAGTTAGATCTTTAATCTTCCTTATTTCCTATTGATGAGGAGTCAAGGATTCTGATGTTGATCTGTATTTGATGTAGGTTCCCGGCTTCACACAGCCTCGAGGGAGCTGGTTTAGCATCCACTCTATGTATCAGGCTTTGCATGATGACTACAGAGCGATCATCCATGGCTGGGGATTCAGGATGTTCTTCTCCATTCTACCCCGTCGCTATCCCCAGGTTACCTCGGGGGCATTATGCGGCGGTGGTTTCACCTGCACTCGATCACTCCATTTGTTGGACTGTGAGGTGATGATGACGTCGATGGATTGGCGGTTTATCATAGGTATGGAGTTTAGAGGGGAGCCAGTGCCTTGAACGACAGATATCACCCCTACTGCCGTCAGATCCTTGTTGGGAGTTTCAATGAGGCTCAAGGGCGGGGCTGTTAGACTGAGTCCTTTGAGCATAGATGCTATGAGCAGGCTATTGAGTGAGCCCATACCCGATGATTTGAGTGTCAGGGATTTCATTCTTCGGCGATTATTCCTGATGATCATTAGGGGCTGCTTTATAGCAGATAACTCTTCTACGGTGTCCTTCACTTTGATCAGCGCCACTCGACACGTGGATCGTATAGGAGAGTATGATTGGGGTTCCTACACCTTTTCCTACTTCCTCAGGGGAATGCGCATACGATCGCAGGGCTTGACCAAGGCGTGGTTAGGATTCTGCCCATTTCTGCTGGTGAGTGTTTCTCTTGTCTTTTCCTATGTATAGGTTAAGAGAGTTGACTGACAGGAGATATTTGCCTTTGTGTTGGCAGTTTTAAGCCTTTGAGAGGCTTCCCTATTTGCGTCCTGTGAGCGTGTTAGGTTTAGATACCTATCCATGAGGACGGAGATGGCATCATTCCACACTGGCGGAGGTCCCTGTTGCTGAGGGTTTCACTCATTGTCGCCTATAGTTGGAGTTATTAACAGTCGATGTCATCACATGGATTCCCTACTCTGGAGAGCATTTGGGAGTTGGTTTTGAGGATGGGTACCCGACTGGAGTAGAGTTCGTCATTTCCACCCGTAGGATTCCTCTCTTCACAAATGGATGATGGACGCTCAACTTAGGAGAGCGTGCTATTAGGAGCACTACAGGAGAGATTCATATGTCGATCTTGCCTCCTGTCAGGCGTTATTGGCCTGTTTTGCAGTCACCCGTCATTCACATCCCATTGATGGGGATTGACGGTTTTACATTGTCAGAGGGCCCTTCGTCTCAGGAGATGTTCCAACTTTAGTGGATCCCTCGTACTATTGGAGCCCAGACCCGCGCCACACAGTTTATGGGGGATATGGTTCCAAGATCCGTGATGATGACAGATTGGCTAGCCTGTGTCAGAGATCCGACTCATATGACACTGATTGATTGTTTGAATCGGTAGCTGAACCGGTCACATCTTTTCATTCGGCATTTGGGAAGAGATCCTGCAGAGGTAGATACTTTTGATCCTTCTAGCTCTAGCGTTGGCCCCTCAGGTGACCCATACAGCTTTGTCGGTCCAGATCCTCCCTTGTATCGGCCTGACATCCCTATAGATAGAGATCTAGTGACTCAGAAGGAGTTACATTAGGTGGACAGTATCGATGATGTAGGCATCGACACCATTGACTTTTTCTGATGTATTTCTCATTATCTCTTTTGATAGGCCTCTGTTAGCTACTGGGTAGCTTCGCCCCATTCTCCCTATATCTTTTGATAGGCCTCTGTTAGATGTTGGGTAGCTTCGCCCCATTTCCCTGTATTTTAGCTGTACAGAGATGTATTAGATGATGATATACTAAGGAATGTATGTACAGTTTTCCATTCCCTATATCATATTGCCATCTATTATATCATGCATGTTATTATGTTATACATATGTATGTATGTCCAGAGATATTCAGCATTGACCCCTGGATAGTCTTATGACACGGCCCATACAGATGTTTTCTTCGACAGTTAGCCGTATTAATCATACCCCACCATTTTTGGTGGTATTTGGTATGCATTCATGGTATGATAGTATATCACCATCAGACATGGTGATTGTAGATGATTTGCTGCAGCATACTATGACTCTGTTGATGTTTCAGGTTCCCACAGGATTTGTAGAGGGTATGCTAGAGTATTGGGTACCGGATAGACAGGTATTCTGATTTGGGACCCATGAGTTGACTCCTACTTTAGAGGAGTATGCACGGTTGACAATGCTGCCGTTGGACAGACCTTGCGTGCATATGGCGATCGGAGACATGAGTAGACAGTTCATGACCCTCACCGGATTGAGTCGTAGAGTGGTACAGGACGAGATTACATCCGGCCACGTGATATCCCAGCGTTTCCTATTTGCTATGGATGTAATATCCTAGATTTTTATCCATGTAATTAAACAATTTCAATAAACAAACTTATGTGAAATTCTTATGTGACAATTATTTTTAGATGAATTATTTATTTTATTATATGTTATGTGATAAGATGCATATTAATGGTTTATTACGGTTAGGCGATTATTTAAATTGGTTAAGGATGGAATTAATTCTAATTAATTTAGTGGGATGACTTACAAATATGAGTTTGAGTTTGGAGCGGAATTTAGAGGCGATGCTGCGTATTTGAGTCAAAACGTCGAAATTAGGCGAGGATAGGCGTAACCACGAAAATGTGTCACAAAAGCGAGACATGTCTCATAATATTTTTAAATGTGTCACGAAAATGAGACATGCCTCATAATATTTTTATATATCCACCATTCTCTTTTCTGATGCTCTTATTTATAGATATATGAACTTGGAAGTTTCATGACGTAAAATATCACATCTGATCAAATCTCTTCTCTTGGAACTTTATTAGATATAATATTATCTTAAATTTAGCCCAAAGCACACTTTGGAGCGACGAATTGTCAACTACGAATTTTGAAGTTGAGTTTGATGAAACAAAGAGTTCCATGACGTCCGGGACGTCGACTTTAATAGGAATCGATATAAGTATCGACCGCGTGTGGCTCTGGAGGGCAAAAGCAGTCAAAATCGGTATTTAAATGATTAAAATAACATTATAATGCATTTGTTTAATTGGATGACATTTGGTGGGGTCTTGTGACACATATTATGGGACAAGGAGGAGAGTATATTAAGTATATAGCAATAAGGAGGAAGAAAAGTGATAACTCCTTATTAAACCATACATAATAAGCAAACATTTTCATTTCATAACTTCTCCACCACTTCCCCCCCACCTCCCATAACTATATTCAAGTGGGATAATTATGCATATAGCGATGATGGGAGTGGTGAAGAAATTTGGAGGAGAGAGCACTTCTATCAAGTTATATATATACACACCCAACAAAAAAATGTTTCACTTTGCAAAAATTCCACCAAGATACAAAAAAAAGAGAAATGAGAGTAATAGATGTTGTGGTGATTTACGGAGATTTTGGAGAGTCTAAGCAAGCAAGGTGAGTCTCTAACAGATTAAATCAAGAGGAATTAAGCGAAAGAGGTAAGCTATGAACCCATTCTCTATGTTCTTCCAAAACTATGAGAGAATATGCATAGGAGACCTTTATAAATGGTTTGTTTTGGAGTATGTGATGTTGTGTAATTGTGGTGCGATTGTTATGGTGTAATAAGAACATAAGTTACGGACAAATCATGCCATGTATGCTTTAAAAATCAAAGAGTTATGCCAAGAATCTTAAGTGTTTGATATTATGCCTCTTAGTTGCTAATTTGATCAAAACATGAAAAGTTAGAGAAATGAATTGTTTTAACATGTATATATATGTTATTAGAAATGGTGCGGATAATAGGAATCAAACCCAATGCGTCTTTAGAATCAAAATCATGATTTTCTCAAAAGTTGGGTTAAACTAGTTTGCATGATTTTTCGGATTTTTGGTCACTCAAAATCATGTCTTAGATAATCCATTTGTTGCATGTAATAATTTTGTAAAATAGTATGTAGCATGAGGTATAACATGTCCAAATTTTATTCGGATCGAAGCTATATTGAGTGAGATATGAAATTAAATAAGTCATGAGATAAACATGTTAGAAAGCCAAAAAAATTGTGAACTGCTGACCCTAAGGACAAATTCAGGGGCTAGCTACAGTTTCCAGAAAATTTTGGGCTTTTGGGTTATTATAGTACACTGAATAAGCTTTCCATAGACTCAAGACGGACTAATTCCGACTTGAACGAGAGTTATGACTTTTCAAAGTAGTTCGTCAAATCTGTCCAACAAATTCGGAGCAGTCTCCTTGCACGGATTTTCTGGAATTTTGTGCTTGGAATTTGAAGATGGTCCATGAACAAAGTTGTAGCCCCAGAAGTTAGCTTGGCGTGGGCGCAAGAATCGCTCAAAAATGTTTTAAAACGAATTAGTTATGATTTGTTTTAGCGAGGTATGGTAAAAGCTGAGAAAAAAAATGTAAAAAGCTGTTATGTTTGGGCATTTTTAAGTTACATTTTAGGCTGCCTATGATATCTAAAATGGGTGGCATATATTTTCTAAATATATTCTATTATGATGTTTATAGCATATCCAATAGGAGACCCTTTTACTTCAAACTAGATTGTGTATGAATGGTGATTAACGAGACACGTATGATTAGGTTATGTGAAGGTTAATCGCTAGCGTTAATTATGCTTGAGCTTATCGAGGCAAGTTTCTAACCCTAATTTCTTTTGGGTATTTATTAAATCCTTACTAATATTATCGCGATGAGGTAAGTATTGGACTTGTGTTAGTTATTTATTAAATGCAAGTTTCTTCGTTGAAAAGTCATACAAACTTCAATTATCTTGCAAGCTTATCGATGATTATTCGGTTATTATTTTAAGCGCCATATGTTTAAATTTCATTTCATTATCAAATTGTTTCTAAGTATATTCTTGGCCTTTGTTTAAAATTAGTTTTTATTGATGGAAAAAGTGATTTAAAACAAATCTTTGAAGCTATTAAATGTTAACTAATCCAAATTGCTTTAGGTGCGGTCTCACATGATTACTAAGATGAACAACTTAGAATAAGCGGGCAAAAGCGGATGTCGGGCAAATAGTCTCATTTAAACTTATATGACTTAAAACTTAATACTTGTGCTGGCGTGAAGATACTGATGAGTTGATCACTGGCGTGCTTGCGAGAGATCGTTTACGATCTACACCCCTTAGTATGATATTGAAAATTCTTAAATTCTTATTCTTGATGTTCTTCTTTAACACTTGATAATCTTTCAACTTGTTGAGATCTAGTAATTCAAATGCCTTTATCCTGATGTATATTTCCCATTTATTAGTATACTTCTTTGGGCAATTTGTGCTCATTCTTGTTTAAACCTTTCGATTAAGGATGAGAAGGTTGAGGGTTGAGGACGAGGACAAGGAAAGTCCAAGATGAAGTGATGCTAATGGTTATGTAATAAAATAATTATTTCGCATATGTGTATTGTGGCGATAAACGCTAAGACTAAGTTCCAGTATGTTTTAAGGTTGTAAAGACTTGGGATTTTATTTTGATTAATTATGTAATAGTTAATATTATTATTCCTTATTGTTAAGGTTTACTTAGTTAGATGATGGTGTATGTTGTATCGTGAGCACCAAGTTACATGTCGATGATTACCGCAGTTTTGGAAGCGTCATGAGTTAATGTCAAAGTATGTAGGTTATAAACCCTAGGTTGGAGTACCTTAGGGTATAACCTTAGAGAAGGAAGGTGAATATAATGAAAGCATAAGCTCAAATAGAGTTTGAACAATAAAAGTAATTTAAGAAATATATATAGAAGGGATTAAAACATGCGTGAGAGGATTGAAAGAAGAATCTCGCATGAGTTATGGGATTACCCCACTCGATAATATGGATGTAAGGTGATAATAAATGACAAATGTCTATAAGAAGAGATGATAAAGAAGTGAAGAATAAAAAGGTTATATTTAAGTATGGTATAATTGTACTCTTTAATGGTTGATGTATGGTATACTGGGCTAAGCGATTCCTTCATAGAAGCGGAGGTATATAAGAACTAGTAACTTTCGGAACCTAGTTTGTTGGTTGTTTGTGGGAAACCACTCGGTACCATATAGAAGCTATTAGAGACCCGATGTGTACCAAGTATAGAAAATGGATATATATGATGAAAATGTGGAACTCGATTGGAATTTTGAGCAATGTAAATGAAGTTGGAAATTCTTAAAGGAAGAATTGTTATATAAACAAGAAGATTCAAAGAAGAATCTTGAAGAGATATGTAGATAAGGAAATGGGAGTTACCTAACTCCAATAACAAAGATAACGAATAATGTAAGTAAATGAAAAAAGAAAGAAAGAGAATCGTAAAATAAAAGCGATCACGAGTTAAGAAAAAAATTTTTAAGGAATATGATAATAGAATAAGATCACGGCGTGATCTACATTTATGTTATAGAAGAAAGATGGTCTATAATGTTTGAATAATTATAGCTTGATGCTATGAAGGTAATGTACTATGAAATAGTACAGAGATAAACTCATGAGGAGTTATAGATAATGTGATCTGAGGAATTAAGTATCGAAGCGAAAAACAAGTTAAAGAGTAAGATAGAGTTAGGTGGGATTTCAATTGAGGACTCATGTGGCCACCGAGTTGTACAAATCTTTGTATGGGAAAGGGTTTTGTGCTTGCACTTCGGTTTATCATATTGATAATCATTGGAATGTTGGTGTCATATTTATCAATGTATATGTGATGAAAAGGTGATTCTTTTCTCATGTGTATATTTGATAGTTAGAAACTATTAAGATTAGACATATATTATTAGGATTAGGCGCGGTTCTTAAAACTAATGCATATGGTAAGTTAAGTGACTCATAATAATATGGTATGTTTTGAACCCCTCGTGAATGGGCGCCTATAATTACGACTAGGATAAGTTAAAACTCATATTATTGTGGCAAGTCACGAACTTCCAATGTGTGGTAAGTTTGATGAGCTGGGGTATAATTAAGTTATGAATGAAGAATTGAGGGTTATGGGAATAGATAGAATTATTAAGCAATGGATCGATATAGAAAGTGGAGACATAAGTTTTTCCAAATCTTCTAGCTATGCTAGACTTCAAATTTTGACATCAAGCTAAATTACACTATGTGCCTTTTTAAAATGAATTTTTACTCTCAGCGCATGGTGACAAATGTGTATGTGTGGGCTTTGGGACACTGACACATCATTACCTGTTGAGATATGATATCACTAAAATCAATTTTCAAAGATTTTTGAACTATTTAAAGAATAGTCTATTCTAATTGTTTAATTTGAGAGCGAAAATGATTTGAAAATATCAAAATGTATTTTATATCATTAATGCATCATGGAACACAGTGCAAGATGATAAAAAAGCGATGGAGTTATCAATGCAGAATTTCTTAGTGTTGGATGTGATCTAAGGATCGTCAGCCCACTATGGTATGATGTAGTATGACAAAGTCACAAAATGACGGAATCCTCAAACGAAATTTAAATACAGTGCGGTATCATGACATCATAAAAAGATTTTTGAGGTTTCTTTAAGATATGAGAATATATATATACACGTGTATATGTATATTTCGATTGATGTCTGAATTGTTGTAGAAGTCTATGCTACTTTATTCAACTAGACGAATATTGAAAGATGTTCATGAAATTCAAGTATTTCTTGTGAAGTTATGCCAAACCAAATTATTTTGGTGCGGATTCAGATGTTGAAAAGCTGAGGTGAACAACCTTGTAAAAAGGGGACATGTTATCGGAGACAATGGTTCTGAAAGTAACGCATATAGTCGTTACGATGTTAAGATGTAATACGTTGTGCACGACGTAGAGGAATGCGATAAGTGATCACCTAGAGTACTTACGAGAGAGTGTTTTCGATGCGTGTGATTGCTAAACATTTCATTAAAGATGGTTTATGGTGGTGATGCCTTTATTAAACACGGAGAAGAGTTCAAGGTCCGTATAGTCTTATGACTGTTAAAGGTTCAAGTCGAGATACTTGATAACCTAGGGACGTAGTTCAAGGTCTTATGACCCCTCAGCATGATTTGGAAACTTTTAAATTCATGTTATTCATATCGCTTCCCAATTATTGAGCAATTGAGGAAGATTCTTGTTATTCTGAAAGGTGAAAGTGGAAAGGATGAGACAATTAAGCAAAGCATAATAATTTCAAGAAAGAAATGAAATTTCAGAAAGAAAAGAAATGTGAAACTCTTAAAAGAGGATGAGGTGAGGAATATGATGATCTTAGAAAGATCCGTAGAGAAAGAATTTGGTTGCAGAACCTAATGAATAAATAGATATTAACATAAAATCTATTTTGATAAATGGAATGAATGAAAATTAGTAAGTCAAAATAAAAAAATTTGAGGGACGAAATTCTTAGAAGAAGGGTGAATGTAATGATGTCCCGAGAGTTTGAGAATATAGTATATGATAATGATCCTTAGGGAAAGATAATGAATAATTCGAAGAATATGTAATACTCAAATATAATTGAGTCTAAGTAAATGTTATGAAATAAAAGCGTCTGAAAATTTATTATCAAGAATGGTGGGAGTAGAAATATAAAACCTATATTAAGGTAATGTGTTGAAGTTATTCAACGAAGAGATTTGATGAAAACACAGGTAAGGTAGGGTTTGGTGATTAGAGGACGGAATCCTTATAAGGGAGGTGAATGTAATATCCTAGATTTTTCCATGTAATTAAACAATTTCAATAAACAAACTTATGTGAAATTCTTATGTGACAATTATTTTTAGATGAATTATTTATTTTATTATATGTTATGTGATAAGATGCGTATTAATGGTTTATTACGGTTAGGCCAATTATTTAAATTGGTTAAGGATGGAATTAATTCTAATTAATTTAGGTGGGATGACTTACAAATATGAGTTTGAGTTTGGGCGAATTTAGAGGCCTTGATTCTGCGTATTTAGTCAAAAAAGCGTCGAAATTAGGCGGGGATAGGCGTAACCACGAAAATGTGTCACTGGCGAGACATGTCTCATAATATTTTTAAATGTGTCACGAAAATGAGACATGCCTCATAATATTTTTATATATCCACCATTCTCTTTTACGATGCTCTTATTTATAGATATATGAACTTGGAAGTTTCATTACATAAAATATCACATACAGTCAAATCTCTTCTCTTGGAACTTTATTAGATATAATATTATCTTAAATTTAGCCCAAGCACACTTTGGAGCGACGAATTGTCAACTACTGAATTTTGAAGTTGAGTTTGGCCGAAGCGGAGAGTTCCATGACGTCCGGGGCGTCGACTTTAGTAGGAATCGATATAAGTATCGACCGCGTGTATGCTCTGAGGGCAAAAGCAGGTCAAAATCGGTATTTAAATGATTAAAATAACATTATAATGCATTTGTTTAATTGGGCGGTGGTTGGGTGGGGTCTTGTGACACATATTATGGGACAAGGAGGAGAGTATATTAGTATATAGCAATAAGGAGGAAGAAAAGTGATAACTCCTTATTAAACCATACATAATAAACAAACATTTTCATGTTCTAACTTCCCCCCATAACTATATTCAAGTGGGATAATTATGCATATAGCGATGATGGGAGTGGTGAAGGGGATGGAGAAGCATTTCTATCAAGTTATATATATATACACCCACAAAAAAATGTTTCACTTTGCAAAAATTCCACGAAGATAAAAAAAGAAAAGAAAATTGAGAGTAATAGATGTTGTGGTGATTTACGGAGATTTTGGAGAGTCTAAGCAAGCAAGGAGTGAGTCTCTAACAGATTAAATCAAGAGGAATTAGCGAAGAGGTAAGCTATGAACCCATTCTCTATGTTCTTCCAAAACTATGAGAGAATATGCATAGGAGACCTTTATAAATGGTTTGTTTTGGAGTATGTGATGTTGTAATAATTGTGGTGCGATTGTTATGGTGTAATAAGAACATAAGTTACGGACAAATCATGCCATGTATGCTTTAAAAATCCAAAGAGTTATGTCATGCATGCTAAGTGTTTGATATTATGCCTCTTAGTTGCTAATTTGATCAAAACATGAAAAGTTAGAGAAATGAATTGTTGTAACATGTATATATATGTTATTAGAAGTGAGTGCGGATAATAGGAATCAAACCCATGCATGCTAGAATCAAAATCATGATTTTCTCAAAAGTTGGGTTAAACTAGTTTGCATGATTTTTCGAGGATTTTGGTCACTCAAAATCATGTCTTAGATAATCCATTTGTTGCATGTAATAATTTTGTAAAATAGTATGTAGCATGAGGTATAACATGTCCAAATTTTATTAGGATCGAAGCTATATTGAGTGAGATATGAAAATAAATGAAGTCATGAGATAAACATGTTAGAAATCGAAAAAAAATTGTGAACTACTGACCCTAAGGACAAATTCGGGGCTAGCTACAGTTTCCAGAAAATTTTGGGCTTTTGGGTTATTATAGTACACTGAATAAGCTTTCCATAGACTCTAAAGCGGACTAATTCCGACTTGAACAAGGAGTTATGACTTTTCAAAGTAGTTAAATCAAATCATCCAACAAATTCGGAGCAGTCTCCTTGCACGGATTTTCTGGAATTTTATGCTTGGAATTTGAAGATGGTCCATGAACAAAAGTTGTAGCCCCAGAAGTTAGCTTCATGGTGGGCGCAAGAATCGATCAAAAATGTTTTAAAAGCGAATTAGTTATGACTGTTTTTAGCGAGGTATGGTAAAGTTGAGAAAAAAAATGTAAAAAGCTGTTATGTTTGGGCATTTTTAAGTTACATTTTGGGCTGCCTATGATATCTAAAATGGGTGGCATATATTTTCTAAATATATTCTATTATGATGTTTATAGCATATCCAATAGGAGACCCTTTTACTTCAAACTAGATTGTGTATGAATGGTGATTAATGAGACACGTATGATTAGGTTATGTGAAGGTTAATCGCTAGCGTTAATTATAGCGAGGCTTATCGGGCAAGTTTCCTAACCCTAATTTCTTTTGGGTATTTATTAAATCCTTACTAATATTATCGCGATGAGGTAAGTATTGGACTTGTGTTAGTTATTTATTAGATGCAAGTTTCTTCGTTGAAAAGTCATCTGAACTTCATTATCTTACAAGCTTATCGATGATTATTCGGTTATTATTTTAAGCGCCATATGTTTAAATTTCATTTCATTATCAAAGCTTTTCTAAGTATGTTCTTGGCCTTTGTTTAAATTAGTTTTTATTGATGGAAAAAGTGATTTAAAACAAATCTTTGAAGCTATTAAATGTTAACTAATCCAAATTGCTTTGGTGCGGTCTCACATGATTACTAAGATGAACAACTTGAATAAGCGGGCAAAAAGCGGATGTCGGGCAAATAGTCTCATTTAAACTTATGCGACTTAAAACTTAATACTTGTACTGGCGTAGTGTAGAGTGACAATGGGTGATCACTGGCGTGCTTGCGAGAGATCGTTTACGATCTACACCCTTAGTATGATATTGAAAATTCTTAAATTCTTATTCTTGATGTTCTTCTTTAACACTTGATAATCTTTCAAGCTGTTGAGATCTAGTAATTCAAATGCCTTTATCTGATGTATATTTCCCATTTATTAGTATATACTTCTTTGGGCAATTTGTGCTCATTCTTGTTTAAACCTTTCGATTAAGGATGAGAAGGTTGAGAGGATTGAGCGAGGACAAGGAAAGTCGAAGATGAAGTGATGCTAATGGTTATGTAATAAAATAATTATTTCGCATATGTGTATTGTAGCGATAAGCGCTAAAGACTAAGTTCGATATGTTTTAAGGTTGTAAAGACTTGGGATTTTATTTTGATTAATTATGTAATAGTTAATATTATTATTCCTTATTGTTAAGGTTTACTTAGTTAGATGATGGTGTATGTTGTATCGTTACATCCGAGCACCAGTTACATGTCGATGATTACGATAGGATGCATATTATCTGGGCAGGGATAGATCTACGAGGCCATTGCAAATAAAATAGTACTTAGTTATGGATGGTATTGCGGTCTATGTGCTTACATTGATGAGTACTATGCCATCGATTTAGCCTCGATAGGCCTCGTGTAGATACCCTTGTGCGAGGAGCTTTACCTCAAATCTTGAGAGAGGATGCTATGTTAGATCGATAGTCGCATCATCTGATTTGTAGATAGCTTTGTATTTTCTGCCAGACTAAGCTTAGCCATTTTTTTCATGTGTACAACACATATGTATATATCAAAGCAGTATTATGTATGGCGGGAAATATATTTTTATTCACTTCCCTTTTAGATATGCCTTGATACTTGCTTGATATTTTCCTGTTTCTTCAGGGCCTTGTGATCTTGATGCATTCTGAACTTATCCTTGATAGATAGACATTGAGACGTCACAAGATCTCTCAGAACGGATCATTTATTTCTGTAAATCCGTACTATCTTTGGTGTCTTGGGACTGGTATCTGTATGGAAAAGTGGAGAGAAGGGTGGTTTCTTCCTCTTTGAGATTGACCGCACCACAGATGGTCTCCAGTACTTCTATTTGTGAGAAGCCTAGTTAATTCCATCTCTTACGGGTTGGTATTGCTCTTTGAGGCACGATCGCAGCTTAGATGGTCACCGAATCTTTTATTTGTGAGAAGAGATTGGGTAATTCCATCCCTTTGATCTGAAACCGATGAAATATGGCGAATTGAAGGCTGATCCCAGCATCGTGTGACAAATAATTTTTGTTCTGGTAGGGGTTAGACTGAACCATGAATGGCTGCCTACGTACTCCTATTGAAGAGGAGATCAAGTCTGCATAGTTCAAACCTGGTGTAAGAGGTTCAACGCTGAATGTGAAAGACAGATAGGTGTAGAAATTGTTTTTGTTGTTTTTTGTTATTATTGCGACCGGGCCATATAGAATATGGTTGCCTACGAACCCTCGGGTATCAGGGAGATCAGGTTGACGTTGTTCGCCCCTCAGGACGAATCGCAGCTGAAGAGAAATGTGAATCGCATGTGCAGGCTATACTGGGGGGAGAAGAAAGTTTGATCCCATAATGGGGATAAACTGCAAGTGTGGAAAAAGTTTGATCCCGTCCTCAGGATAAACTGCAAGCGTAGAAAAGTTTAATCCCGTCTTCAGGATAAACTGCAGGCGTAGAAAGTTTATTCCCGTCTTCAGGATAAACCACAGGCGTAGAAAGGTTTAATCCCGTCTTCAGGATAACCAAAATTGTGAAAGGTTCAATCTCGTCTTCAGGATAACTAAAATTGTATGGAAGGTTTGAAATGAAGTGATACCAGGCTGCTGGTTTGAAATGTATGTTTCCCTGAGGGGCAGAAGAGTATGCAAAAAGGAGAGGGTTCAAAATCGAAATGACTAGTGATTTGATGATCAAAACCTGGATGTTTGTTTGATGGTAACTTCATACATAGTACCATTTCACGGTGTCCGAGTTGATAAGCTGTGGAAATTCATCGCCATCCATTTCCTATAATCTGAGAGCACCCCCTGTCAATACCTCCTTAACAACAAATGGGCCTTCCCAGTTAGGAGCGAATTTTCCCTTAGATTGATCTTGGTTGTCAATGATCTTCTTTAAAACCAAGTTATGTTGTTTGAATTGCCTTAGTTGGACTTTTCTGTTGTAGGATCGTGCGATCCTTTGCTGATATAACTGACCATGGAAGATAGTCGTGGATCACCTTTAAATACTATTACGACGATTGGTGATACTGTCTTGTACCCATTGGTCTTCACCCAATGAGCATCCATCAATACTCTGAGGGATTCCATTTCCACCTCTATGGGGAGCACTACTTCCATCCCATAGACTAATGAGTAGGGGTTGCCCGGTGGAAGCACACATGGAAGTTCACGTAGGCTAATAAAGTCGGAGGCGAGAGGTCGGGGCCATCCTTTGTGATTGGCGGACATTTTCTGCATGATCTTTTGATGTTTTATTAGTAATTCCTTCAGCACACCATTCATCTTTGGATGGTAGATGGCCGGAGTTAAGGTGTTTGATGTGGAATTTTACGCATAATTCCTCCATCATTTTGTTGTTGAGGTTCTTAGCATTGTTCGACACAATGACCTCTAGTTGTCCATATCGACGGATG